>CM057009.1:51542944-51980444 GCA_029891345.1 Dryococelus australis | reverse complement strand
TTTGTTGTTGTATTTTGAGGTATGGCCTATATAGTTTTTTGGGGTACTGATGGCAGCTATTCTTTTGTTTGTTCTCTTGTTGGGAAGTTCAATGTTGTTAGAAATGTTAGCCTTTTTATGAATGCCAGGATGTATACAAATTAAATTTTAGAACTATTGTTTTAAAAAAATATTTTTTAATAGATAGTTGCCAAAGCAGCATTGTTTCAGTTGTTTATTTAACTTTTTGTGGCGTAGAAGTTTGAGTTGTTTTAGACTGATGAGGTTTTGTGGGATTTACATAGTCGTTTGTAGCAGGTATCGACACTTTTTAAGTTCAGTATTCTTTTTTACGTTGTTTTGAGTTAGAATAGTTGACAAGGAATACTTGGTCGTTACAGCAACCTTTTGGTTCTCAATTCAATACAGTCAATAGGATAACACGACCTGGTTAAGTTGCAGTGCTTGTTGCGGCTCACACTGTAACCATGGGTGGGAGTAGTACACGTGGTTGACAGAAGATGGCGCCAGCGTTAGTGTTTACAAGCTGAAGTCTGGAAATTTAAGGTAACTTTGGGTAGAGGTATCAATAATTAAACATTTCTTGTTTGGAAAGTTCCAGTCGATTCAAGAGATGATACAGTTGATTCGGTACGGTGGTCGGACGACCCAGCATGTGAGCTGCTGGCTGCACACCGCAAACATGAGATGTTGAGTCACTACAAATGTCAACAGTTGTAGACAACAGACGTAAATATAGAGTATTGCCTACTAATAAATTTTAAAAGGTGAAACTAATCTGTCTTAAATTACTTAATATAATTTTTTTTTCTTTTTTAGGAGTTATAAAGTATTTATGCCACTAAATAAACAGATGAGCTAGTGCACACAGATTGTTTTAAATTGTTTTGTAGGAAACTTAAAAATAAAAAGAAGCAATTTTTGGGAAAGCAAAGTAGAAGATGAAACTAATTTTTTTGTTGTTATTAGTTGTCATTTCTGTGAGGATGAGTTGAAGCCCCAATGTAATAATTGTATTGTTTATTTATTTTTGTTTTAGTAACCTGTTTTGCAGATAAACTTTTGGATCTATGATATAGAGTATTTGTTACGGTTAGTAGTAGTAAAATTTCAGAAAGTTCTGTGTTGTTTAAATTTTGTTTTGGTATAATTTTTGAAATTAAGGTCAGTTTTATATCCAACTGGTCTGCTAAACAGATCTCAATTTTAGGAAAATTTCTTGTTGCTCCACCCATGTTGTTCTTTTTTTTTTGGTGATTGATATTATTTTTATTTTGACCACAGTTCTGAGGTGTTGTGACAGCCACTTTCGAGAATTCAGTTTTTTTTTTTTTTTAAAGGGATGTCGTGTGTGTGTTTTTTTGTTCTTGCTGTTAGAAGCCATTTAGCACAGGAAAGCAGAGCAAAAGCTGGCGAGTACCATTTGGATGCTGGACTGGTGCAACCAAGGAGGTGGTTGACCAGACGGGCGAGTGAATCATGTACGCCACATCTTTCCATGGGAGAAATGATCTGTCCCAAGAGTGAGGACAGTGTGAGGGTGGCCTACCCTCAGGGAGGGTACATGTAACCTAGCCTGCCATGGGTGTCCAGGATGTTGACACGACACATGATGCCACCACCCCAGTGCCAGTAACCTATGGCACATTGGCATTGGACAGATGGCTACAGTAGAGGGATTAGGTTATGTTGTGACCCTCCTGATGTAAAGAAAATTGACAATTCCTTTGGAGCTTTTGTTGTGCATTAATATGCCGTGTCACAACGATTTTTAAAAAATACTCTGTAATTGATGTTTAATAATTTGTGCTAGCGCTGTGATGTTTCTGATGACATTTAGTTTATGAATTAAATATGTATGTCTTGTTTTCCTGCATTATGTACACTGAAAAAAAAATCTCAAAAATCTCCTGTTTGTTTTGTCCTGAGCAGAATACTAATTGACACATTAGCAGTTTGTTTAGTTAAAAAACAGAAATATAAGTTAATGATATTTTTTAAATAGACCCTAGCACCAGTGTGTACGACAGAATGTTGGTTAAGGGGATTTGACGAAAAGTTAAGTGTGGAGAGACGTTATTTAGTTGTTTGCTGAGCCAGAGGCTCATTGGATGTCAGCCGCGTAATCAGTTGCAAAGAAAGGATAATAAGTTTTTTGTTGATTTTTCCGGTTATTTAGCCGCTAAAGTTTTTGGAACACCATTTGACTATGAGAAGCTGTTGAGTTTTTTTGATGCAAGGATCCTGCAGATGTCCAGAATATTAATAGTCGTTAAGGCCCAATAGTGGTCTAGAAGCAGCACCCCTCCTTGTAACTTATGATCTGTCAAGCTCTGTGTGTGCGTGTGTACATGCACGCACGTGCATGCATGCGTGTGTGTGTGAAGGGGGGGGGGGGGGATAAGATGCAGTTTAAATTGATTGCTTTTTTTGGTGAAATATATTTCGGGTGGGTCTTCTCCGAATACATTGTTAGTTGTAAGTTAAGGTAAGAATAATTTAATCTCAGACGCAAATGTGTTCCATCAGATAAGATATCCAATTTGTTGACAGGTTACCTAGATGCTCAAGAAAGGGACCTCAAGATGTTGATACGTGAAAAGATGACAATCAACCCTAGACGGACGCAAATTTAAGGGTTGTATAACAAGAAAACGAGATGTATGATCAATCTTAGTTGCAAATTTAAGGGTTTTAGCTGCCAGACGAATAAGAGGTATGAGATGTTTATGTTAGGAGATACGAAGTGATGCTGCTAGTTATGAGCTTAATTTGCAGACGTTAATGATGGTGAAGACCCAATCCTTACATAAGTTTTTGGAGTAAATGATAGATTTAATGAAGATTGATGAGACACTATGTAGGGACCTTTAGCGAAAAGAGTTTATATTAGAGCATGTGTTTTGTTGCTTTTTGATTTGACGAAAGGATTAATTTAGTGTTTGTTAGATGGGGTGGTGTCCGGAGCAGGCCAGCCTGTCTCTCTCATTACCATACCCCTACCTTAGCTGCCGAACAGAGGGACGTTAGTGGTGCTCTCGGTGAGGTGCGGTGGAGAGAATAAGGACTCTCATTTGGCCGTGTGGTTTTCGACACTGCTCTTGAATGCCTGCTATGATGGGACATTCCTGCGATATGGTGTGAGATGGACTGGAGGCATCAGCAGTGGGTCAGGCCGGTGTCCAGAAGATGTTGGAGGAGATGTCTCCTGGCTACTTCAGGGGTGAATTTTCCTGGGCCCTTTCCTCCTTAAGCCAACACTGTATCAAGTTGAGCACTCGTCCTCAGCATGGATGACCCAGCCGCCAGTCCCATCAGGTGGAATCGACAGTGTGGCTGGATTCCTAGCCATTCCAGCACGAGGGTTTGTCCAGATACCCTCCCCCCCCCCCCCTTGACAGCAGTTGACCAGCTGAACAATGGAGTCTGCCACAATTACGTTGCACCCGAGGTTGGAGCAAAGAAGATACCGAAGATGACACCAGGGCATGTGCGAGTGGACTGTCCTGCGATGTTGAGCCCCAACACCCATTTCTTCGTATGGACAGCAACACCCCTCTCCTCTTCCCCAGATCCTTCCCTAGTCGCTAGACCCCATTAATGTTTTTTTCTTCCTAGTCATAAAGCCTGATATTTATTGTAATGTGTTTTTGTAGGGAGGTTGTTTTTATCTTAGGAAATGTATTGTTAAGTAGGTCTCCAGGTACAGTCTCTCATCAATACATCCAGTTGTTTTGTTCGTCAAGATGTTTAGTGATTCAGCCGTCCATTCGTTTAGATTATCTCTTCACTTACTTGTTTAGTTGTTTATTTGTTTGGATATTATTTTGACGTTAATAATGACATTTCCATTGATCTGGTTGTTTATTTAAGATGAATTTGATTTGTGTTGAAATGATGTACCATTTTGGAAAAAAATCGAGAGATAACTTGTTTGTCGATGAATAATTATGGACTGTTGATCTGCTGCTGTACTACTGTGTCCCTAGGAGTCCAACCATGTGAGAGGAGAGGCTTGGGCTAATGCGATGACCAATTGCTGCTGGAGCAAGCTGGGCAGTTCAGGAGGCCGGTCGTGGTGATGACCCTCTCAACCTCAGCGCGCTTCAAGGTACCAGCCCCATATCCTCCCAGCGCTCACCTCCAATAAGTGCAGATAAGATGCCTGTGTATTCCAAATTTGAGAAATAGACATTTTAAACAGTACTTGTCGCAATCTAAAAATTAAAGCACCTTTTGATACCATAATCTTGAGAGTCTTACTGTAATTCACAGAACACATGAATTATTTTTTTTCTTGTGTTGCATCAATAAAGTAAATATTACAGATTTATATGTTGCTCTTATGTTGATTTGATGTAGTAATTCTTTGTTTGTTTGCAATGTTGATTTACTGTAGTAATTCTTTGTTTGTTTGCAAAGTTGTTAGACAAAATTGCAAAGAAAACCGCAAATAGTAAGAGATCAAAATGTTCTTTAGATAGATGGAGAAAAGGATTTGTGAGGACACAAACTTATCAACATAGGTAATGGAAAATGTGATGAAATCCAATTTACTCTATCCCCCCCCCCCCAAATTTTTTGTAGGTTTGTTTGTTCAGATCAGTCCAAGTCGTGGTTCAGTCGTTTGTTGTCATTTTGGTTAGGTTTGTCCCTTTTTTACATTCGGATGTGAGCCTTTTTCTTTTGGTATTGTTTAAATTATTTTATTTTGTCGGATTTTGATAATAATTCTTTTTGGGAATTGCTCAGCTTTTTTTGTGTTATGTACTTAGAACCTTTTTGGCATTAGCTTGATAGTCCTGTTTATTTTTGGATTTTAACTTATAAACTGTTTTCAAAATTTTTCATATTTTTTTATTCGGATGCTTTTAATTTTGTCTTGGAAGCCCTTTATTTTGATTTTCTTTTCTTTTGTTATGCTGGATTAAGGTCTTATATTAATTTTGTTTTGATGGTTTTAGATTATTTTATTTAAGGTTGTTCAGTTTATCTTCCCAGTAATAGTCTTTAGGTTTGCTGAAGATAATTCTAGAGAGCTGGTGTTGGAATTGTTTTACAAACTTCCCATGCTGAGCTCAGTCTCAGCACATCCTTTGTGCCATCTACAGATGTGCCTGTTTACATTCGTCACTGAGCAGATAACGCTAGCTATTATCTCACTTTAACAAATTATTTTTGTCGCTCTGTGTTCTAAAAGCTTTACTGACAGTGACGTTTTGGCACAGAAAGCTGTGAGTTTGTAGGTGTTGTCAGGGGAAGGGAGACGGTTTCGTGCTGCAGCCAGCAGACAAAGCATAGGGTGCACAGGGAAAAAGGGTATTGAGTGGGTGCTGATCACGTGTACACAATCTATCAGACATGTGCGCAGAGTGTTCCGATTGGCTGACGGCTGGGTAGTGAGAGGTACGATGTCCAATGAAGTCAGACATGGTGCAGGTTGTTAACTAGCCGTCGAAGAGAGTTGACGTATTTTGACGTAACCAAGAAATTGATGAAAGCAGACTGGAGGAACCTGGATGGCCCATGCTACATGTAGCCGACTAGAGATTAGTACAGTTGTTGGTTCCTATAGGTATATGTAGATTCCAGTAGTTGTGGTTCCTGGGGCTCCAGTATGCATTAGTTGTAAACACACAATTTTTAATCAGTAAATGGGTGGACGCATATCGTAGGAACATAAGTTCGAAGCAATAGTTTGGCAGTATGAGTTTAAAGGTTTCGGTACAGATAAGACAAGATGAATTTCTAAGTTTGGATTTTTACTGAATAATTTATTGGCTTGATGAGGAATGTTTTAGAATTATTTGGAAGTTGCCTGTTGCCAATAATGCGAGACAATTCTGATGCAAAGTTTAGTTTAGTTTTAGTTGATAAGTGGCATTTTCCCTCGTTCATAAATTTGTGCTCCAGCCAATACAAATGAAAACTGTACAAAAAAATAGAAGAATTTGCAATTTGAAACCTATGAGAGATTATATAGTTACCATTTATTTCTTCTATTATGTAACAAATTGAAGTTAATACTTTTTGTTGTGAGATAAGCCAACGCGAAAAAGAATTTTATTTACTTGGTTTGAGTGAAAGATCAAGTATTTGTGTTAAGTCGGAAATTTTTAATTGTTACCTGAAAGTTCAGATATTATCTGATTATTTTATGTATGGAAATGTGACTGGAGCAGACCTTCTGATGTGAAGAATGTGTGCCAGTCAGTGTCAACAACATTGTACACACTGAAGTAAACAATATCTGTGATGTCATGCAACAGCCGTAATTGGGGGGCATGGCACACCTCTCAACCACGTGCGCCACCTATCCCACTGCCCAGACAACCATGAGTACGCGTTGAATTGCCAGTGCAGTGACAAGAACTACCTATGGCTATCACGCCAGCTCATTTCCAGACACTCCCAACATTCTTTGGACAGGAAGCTGAAGATTCTAGGGCATTTTTGGCAGAGTGTATTAGCTGCCTGCAAAGATATGGTGTTGGTGTTGGGAGTGGCCGAATGCAATAGGAGTGCAGCTGACAGGTGATGCTAAAAACTGGTGGCGTTCAGCAATAAAGTACAACATGTCCTGGACACAGTTCACGATGAAACTCATTGCTTGGTACGCAAGTACATAAATGACACTGAAGCAACATCTATCTTTGTTTACGGAGGAGCAGAGGCCGCAGGAAAAATCTGGAATCATTTGTGGGTCGAAAAATCAGTTTGGCCAACTGTCACTACCAGCACCTGTCTCTGGAAGATGTGATTGAGTCAATAGTGGATACAGTGCTCCCAGAACACAGACCGGCTCTCACCCAATGGCATAGAGTGGGTACCAGCAGTTCATCAGGACTGCTGTGAATATCGTGCGTAACTCAGAACCCAGGCGCAGTTACTTTTTGGACTCTCGGAACTCAAAAAGTGGTGTAAAGCAAAGTGACAGTTCAATGAGCCACGTAAACTAACTGTACCAAGTGTTGAATGGCTCATGCAATTTGTCCACCTGTGACCAGCCGTGCGCAGGCAGAATGCTCCGTGACCACGCTGGGGAACAATGGCCCTAGTAACGTGCCTGTCTAGCCGCCCAGCGCTACCAACGTCGAGGTCCAGCACCATGCGCTACGGTGCCGAATCTGCCATGACATGTAATATCACTGGCACCGGATGTAATCCAACAGAGCAACATCAGCTATGGGAAACGTACAGATGGGATAGAATCATAGCAGGGGCCTCACTACTCCGCCAGCGTGCCAGCTACAGTGCCCTGAGCCAAATGCCTACTAGGGACAAGTGAGTACTACCATTGATCAATTATTGAGAGTGCCTGTATATGTTTCTAATGTCTCAACTGTTGGCTTGATAGATACTGCAGCCTCGCACAACTTTATCCGCTAAGAACTAGTCAGGTATTCGGACATACAGGATACTAGCTTAACTGTAGAGCTTGCCACACTGCACGGCACGAGCGATATCATTGGTACCACGCAGCTAAACCTAAGAATTAGAGACGTAGAAATGTGCGTTCCCACTTTCGTTTCAAGAGAGATTCGCGAAGATGTTATCTTTGGAGGGCCTGACTTATCGATCAGGATGTAATTATAGAAATTCCAAGAGACAGAATCCGTTTTGGTAAACAAGTCACAGACACACTGTTTATAACCTAGGCAGATGCGTAGAGGTTAACTTACAGCCTGTAACCTTAAATGAATATGACCACAGTGTTCTTGCAGAGTACCACAGCACCTTTGAAAACATCTTAAATGAGAGAAAAGATGTTTTTGCGCCTTCAGATACACTCAAACGCACAGCAGTTGCCGAAAACAAAATAAAAATGATCCATAATGATCCACTCTGGAAATTCCCTACTGATTACGATGTACATCAGCGGAACGTAATCAACCGCCAGATTGCGGAAATTATACGCGACATAGTAATCGAACCACCAGAGAGCAGGTACAATTCGCCTATAACTTTAGCGCCAAAGAAAGATTGAGGGTGGTGGTTTTGTATTGATTTTATGCCCATAAATCAAATAAAAGAGAGCGCCCCTCCCCCATTCTTTAGAAACACCACTTAACATCCTTAGCAATGCAAACATTTTTTATCATTAAATCTGAAAAGTGGGCTTTGGAAAATTCTAGTAAAGCAGGAAGACAGGCACAAAACAGCTTTAATGGCACCAGATTGTCGACTTTCCAAAGCATGATGGTTGAAATCCTGGACAGAATCAGACACGAGTTCACCATGGCCTATCTTGATGATGTGGTCGTGTGGTCAGAAACATGGGAGGACCACCAGCGCCAACCACAAATGCAAAATAGGCAAAACCAGTATCAAGTACCTTGGTCACCTTGTCGACGGGGAAAGAAAGCACCCCATGCCAGAACAGTTAGCTATAATACAAGAGTATCCAGTGTCAAGCACGCGGAAAAGATTACAAAAAGTCTTTGGCCTAATAAACTGGCTTAGGCAATACATACAAGAGTACACGGTGATCACAGCTCCACTCACTGAAATGCTATTGCCCAATAAAAAGTTCAAGTGTGATACTAGCATGCAAAATGCCTCTGAGAAGGTAAAATACTGTTATCCCAGTGCCATGCCCTCGCACGCATTATACTGCACACTGCATCAATTAAATAACTTCAATTTATTCTGCTACCATTTTCTTTAACTTATAAGAAATATTCAATCACAAATAAATTTTTATATACACTACATGCTGAGTATTGGCAGTGTACAATACTTGAACAAGTTACTAGACCAATAATTAACTAGTCAAAAGTAGTAAATAAATCATGTTGATTGACAATAAAGTGGTTACTGAATAAACAGACAAAGTGAACTGGCAATGGAGGCAGATATATTTTATAACTTTTGCATACAATTTATATTATATCACAATCAATAATAATAACAATAATAATCTCTTGGAGATAAACTTCTTTCAATTTCATACCATTTTAGATTAATGGGCACAAAAGGGGGCCCCTAACACAAATTATTTTCATTTCATTAACAGCAAACATCTTGTTTATCAATCTCGAACTTTGATTTTATGAATGGCGTCATACTGTCATATTAACGTAATCTTTAATATTGTTTACAACTAACAATGAAATTAAGTAAGATAATACTAATAAAAGATATATTCTTACAAAAAAAATTAATGCTCTTTAATAAGAGCCTTTTACACATAAATTATGTTTTGCTGCTTTCTGTAAAGTTTCTACATCCTAAATCAACTTGCGCTTAGAGTTCTGCCCAAGGATGGTGCCTGTCCCTAAACTACGTCACCACAGCCGTCATGCTGGTAGTTGATGCGAACTCCCATCACTGTCAAACGCAGTGGGGAATGGAGAACCATGATGGAAGTGTGCATTAGAGCAGAGGGTACCCAACGAGTTGCAGATGAAAAAAGGAGTTACCTCACACGACTGGCGACTGAATTAACTGGGAAAATGACTGACATCTGTGTCAACATCTACACCAAAATCCTCTGCAACATAGTGGAGAAAATGTTATTACTTACTCATTCTAACCACAAAAAACGAGATAGGGAACGTTGGAATATAACTCACCGAATAGGAGGGAAGAAAGCAGTTACTCGTCGATCATAGTGCCACTGGTTCTTGGAGCTTACATAGCCAATACCACCAAAAAACAAAAAAATCTTGTTTTCTTGACTAAAGTGCTACACTACATTGCAATTAGATGTTACGCACTAGTTACAAAAACATCTCAGGCGACTACATCCCGTTGCACATCAACAAAAGTCAGGAGTAGCATATTAGTGCGACAGTCTCTTCAGTAGCTGGGGGGAAGAGTATTCGTACGTCAGGACACAGCCGCGTGGGTGTGCCCTGGATTCATGCTCAGTGGCGAAAGAAGAAACTAAACCTTTAGTTAAGGATGCACCGCTAGATGGCTCAGGGGTCATGAAATAACACTGATGTGAGTTCTATAAGATGCTCTTCCATCGAGTCTAGTGCTGGGAAATTGCATCTCAGTACGAGATTACAGCTTAGCCGGCCACAATCTTCTAACTACAGCCCGGAGTGACATATTACACGGCTTTGTGCCTAGGTGTGTGGAGCATGATGAAACACACTGTTATTGTACATGACTAAACTGCGGCGACACAGGTAGTGTAGAAGCTATCTGACTGCATCTGGCTAGACAGGAAAAGGGAAGCTGTGTTAATGACGGCAAACTCCACTCGCACAGTCTCATAGGGAATTAAATTTTAAAAGGACCATGACCAAACTGTCACTTATCACCCATAAAAATAAAGCACCCTAATAGAAACCGATTCAATGTCTACTTTAAGTAAAATTTTTTTTTTACATTTTGGGCACAGCATTGACACAACCTGCCACCTGAATCTCCAAACAGACACCAAGAAGAAGGCATCAGTGCGGCATTATTTCAGTACAATGACCATCAAGAGCGTTGTATTATAGATTATACTAGTGCCAAACTTGGCAACACTGAGAAACGGTATGACGTGAATGAACGGGAATGTTTGGCAATCATTTGGGCCATAAATAAATACATTGTCCATCTAGAATACAGGCGGTTTACTCTGAGAACTGACAACCGGTGTTGTAGTGGTTATATAAGATGCGCCAATTCCGTAGCAAGCTAACAAGATGGCCAATGCTGCTACAGATCCCCGGCAAGGACAATCAGTTAGCCAATGCCTTGTCCCGTTCCCTGAATGAAAGCAAAACCACAGTAGAGGAGGAAGAGTAGGAGACCGCCTTACTGCCAAAGAACGTCATAACTCCACCAGTACTATTGCAACAGACCGCGGCGAGCAAACCAAAACAAATCCTGCTAGCAGAAACGTGCACAGACGATCTGTATGTGTAGTTATTTAACCAGCAACAAATATCTGTTGAGGTTTTACACATTAAAAGTCAGTGTGAACAGGAAGTGTTAGAAGGATGGCAAGTGATTGATAATCATCTGGAGATGCAGAACAGCAGGAGGTCAGGAGGTTCTTGGTGCCTCTATGTGCCGCCAGGAGTGCATAGCACTGTCATTCACTTCGCCCACAAAAACAATCTGTCCGGACACTCCGTAATAGCACAAACTGTCCTTAAAATACATCATGTCATCTTATCTGTGGCCAGGTCTCACAAAGGACGTAAAAGAATACACCTACATACCTTAAATATTTATCTTTACTCTTAATAAATTAATTATTATGGCTATTTATACCTAATGGTTCCAGAAGACACCGGAAACATGCTCATTTTTGGCACACATTTCTATTAAATTTGTCATTCCTGCTTGCACATGTTGCAGCGCTTCCGAGTCGTTCAGTATGCTAGCATTTTCATTTCCCTTTACACTTCCTTTAACTTTGGTTATTCCATCATCAATATTAACAACTTGCACTGCGACTTCTCTTTTAACCTCCTCTCCAAAAATTGGTAAACCTACCATCTGTTTGTCAGCTAGATTCTTTAATGTACAACATAATTTTCTGAGCTACACTTTCCTTGAATCTGTGAAGATTCTTACATATTTTATCCAACTCTGTTATGATCTGGTCCTGCAACTGGTGCCATTTTACTACTTAAATCAAGCCAAATTAATGCTTTTGACTCCCCATACTTGGCGGACAAATGCCCATCTCAACACAATATGCTACTTGTTCCGATCCTGAAATCCTCTTTCGAAGACTGTAGTTGCTCTGCTCCAAGAACTTCTTCCTCATTAATATACCTAAACACGCATTGTTACACATATGCATGCAGGGCGACTTACTTCCATTTACACTACACTACACTGAAGGCTGACACTGTGTCCGCTATCTTCTGTGTCTGCTGCAAATAATAGGTAGAATCTCTGCTTAACCCAATCTTTAGCGCTGGCATGGTTTTCTCCTTGGCTTCCTGCCCTGAAGCCTGGTACACCACCAGAAGTAGAAGCTACCCTAGCACTGCTGGAAAAGGCTGCCGAGTCATCAACCAACGACAGCGTCAGAATGGCTGGTTGCTAAGGACCCCTATCCTCTCATCACGTTTTTAGTGTCTGCAGTTTATTAGCATACTTCTAATTCCATGCAAGGTGAACAGGTCTCATAGTTCATCGTGGTTCAGGCCTCATGTTGGCTGCGCCGTATGTAACAACTCCGGCAATATTCACCATTACGCGTCAATATACCTCCTCCTGTTCATTATATCTAAAAACTCTGTCAGTCCAAGTTGTGCTCCAGCTTGGTCAGGTATTACATTTAATCTAAAGTAAATATTAATTATTATACAACCTATCTTTTCCGGTGTCACTTCCACAGACCACGCCTTATCCCGCCACAATTCGCACAACTTCAGAATAAAACATCTTTCAGCTGGTTATACACTATGCCAGGTGGTTGGCATCCAACATGACCCATAACCTCGCGAATCACTCCATAAATATTTTAAATAAAATGTCTCACAGCTGGCCAGACACGAGCCCAGGTGCACCTTTCACAGCATCCAACTTGTTGCCCCGTGATCAGATGAGTAAATTCAAGGCAGCCGTGGCACCCACCTAGACAAGCTAGCCAATCACAATGCTCAGTTTCTAGCCTCCTCCTTAAATAAAAAATAAGGCATCTTTACTAGGGAAATGACACAATTTATTTTCCTTTTTGGCCTAATGATATTTAATGTATTATAAAATTTAACCCTTAACATTTACTTTTTACTTTATTAAATTATTATTCAATACTAGCTTATTTATTGTTTTTTCTACATTATGCCTCACTGAAGATGTGGTTTGACACTCAGCAATTAGAAAGAGGAGAGAAGATGTTAACTCCAATGGTGTCCCTTGAGGGGGCAGAGAGACATGCCTCAAGAAAATGAATTGTTTGCCAGTCTTTTGCCCGTGATGCATTTTTCCAGCCAAACTGTATCCTTCCTTGATACCCACACAGGCCGGCCAGGCATTGCTTCTGATGCATTACAATACTTGTTTTTACATATGTTTAAACAGCACAGCATATCGGAAATATTTTATATGCATGTCACAATTGTAATTTTGTTTGATTCTGTGTATGGCCTTATAGATAAAATAGAAGTTTAAAAAATTTAGACAAAGGCAAGAGTATGACAAAATTGTCTGCAGAATTTAGCACTGAGACAGCCTTTTTTAATGATAGGAAGAAGAACAGTGCCAAGGCTGGAACATAATGGCTTTCCTGTACTGTATTATTACAATGCAAAAATTAAGTATTCACATACAATGTGGTTTTGTATTTACAGTAGAACCCTGTTATAACATTTTTTAAGGGGTCAGTAAAATAAAATGTTATATGCAGGAAAATGTTATAAGCAGGAAACAGTATTACTTACACCTGCAGGAACACATCAAGTGAAGAATTCTAATGTAATAATTTTTTTTCATTAATAGCTAGTAGTCAAGTTCTTCATCTGAATCATTTGATGCGAAAATATCACAAATCTGAACTCCATGGACCATAGCATCATCAATTAATGCACAATGACATGCATTATACACGTTTGCTCACTTAACTACTCTTGGTTATCTTAGTAATTTTGAAGACTGTCACATCTAAAATCCTTAATATTGCAAGTATACACTGTTTTCTGTATCTGTTTGTATGCTACTGCATTGTTAATATGTCTGAAATTTTGCTTAAGAGAAAAACTTCATTTGAGATATTGCAAGGAATTGAACAAATACTGATGTTATAAGTAGGAAATGAAAATTTGAACAATGTTATATGCAGGACTGTTATAACAGGGTTCTACTGTATCTTATTACTTTTTTTACACACCGTCATTTGGACTAGCAAGGCTCCACTTGTATTTATCACCAACTTGAGACTTGTGTTTTATTTCACTTTTTTTCTTCTTTGAATTTTAGGTCATTTATAAATTTGTGTTAGTTTCCAGATGAGCCGAGTCTTGGGTGAATTATTTCTCTTCAGACCAGATAAGCTGCAGTGTAGCAAATTTCTCAGGCTTTCAACTGTTATAGCCTTCTTTGCACCAGCATGGTGCACATGTCTGTCTGCAGGTTTCTTCACATTGCCTTGCTTTGAGGTAATGACCTTGGCAAAGGTACTGTCTGTTTACATGTTATTTTATCAGGATATTTACAAATTTAGACTAACCATTTTTCATGACTTATTTTTAAGACTTTTCCCAACATTTTCGAATTTTTTCCTAACCTGGACAAAAAAGAAAGTAAATAATAACTATGAACAGAAAATGCTCAACCTCAAGCAAATTACACTCTTAGCAGTTATACTACATACAATATTTTGTTTCTATTCTTTTATTTTATTCATCCTGTGGAAATTTCTTTCTACATTCTTGGAACAATAACTTTCCTGCCATTTGCCAAATATCAGTCCAAGTTCATAAATATACCTTCACAACAGTGCAAAACATGTCTGACCTAAGGAACAAGGCACATCCATACAGCCATACAGCCATAAAGACAGAAAGAAATAAAAAATACAGAAAAAAAGACAAATTATAAAAAGCATGAGAATCCACAAACTCAAATATGTATATGGCTCACAAACATTCTGAATGACATGCAAACACAGAAAGGCGTTGCACGTATGGCACCAGACCAAAGATAGGAAAATGTACATGACTGCATTTCAAATGAGACAAAATCAAACCATTCAATAAGCCACCTCCAAACACATTTTGCATGACACTGCTGTCCTCAATTTGATGGAATTTTTTAACTGACTGCACTGAGTGTGCATCAAAAACTAGAAAAGTGCAATTATCATGGACTGCCTGAAACTAGTTGCTTGTTGTTCAGCCAAATTCACACTCAAACAACTGCACTGACTCTGGAGACGGTGCAGATATTATTGTAATCAATGCAATTGCCAAGGTAAATTCATGAATTCATGTTTAGTCAAGGGCTTCATATACAGCTCAATTTGATTACACTTCACATTAAAACGGTTAAATCTCACCAATAGCATTTTCATACCTGTGTTTGTGTACAGTAACATATCTTGTTATTGTCTGTTTTTAAGAGAGATGACCATTACTTTTTTACAAAAAAATCTGCCAATAAATATATTTTAACTAAACATTTATGCAAGGCAATTATGCATTTGAATTTAAGTATATTTGATAGTTGGAAATTATTATACATACAATATTTCAAGTCCTTTTGTATAGTAACAAAAAATTTGCTTCAGCCTCAATATAACACAATGTTTGAGGTTACGTATGGTATTTATTACATCTACAAGCAAAGTACTCTACTATTGTTAGTCTGCATGCATTTTCATGTTGATCCACTGAAAATCTATGGCTAGACATTTATAGACATTATAAACAATCTTGGTGCATCAAAAGATATTGGACGTTGAAATTTTTATGATCTGAACTCATAATCCATGACTTTATCATATCTTTCATGAAAAAAAGGCAATTCCATTAGTTTTTCACGACTTTCTTGAACAGTAGACATCCTGTTCATCTTTACTCACCATCCAAACTGGGCAAAAGTTACATTCTCTTAGCAGTTTTGGGAACAAATTCTATTATCTTTTCTTATGCTTTCCTGCAAGTACCAAGTAGCTTCGCTCAAAGATTTCTTGCATCACCATGAAACCTCGATGACATATGGTCATGGTGCATCAGTCTCTGTGGTGCTTTTCGGGACTAAGTGCCCACAGTACAGTTTAGTATTTTTAACATATAATGAGAATATTGGGTTATGTCGTTTTTATGAGCATTTTCCAAATTTGATGTAATTTTGTAAGTTCAACACAAGTTCCAACATTCATTTGTTTCCCTTCAGTTTCAAAATCATCTTTTTTTTATTTTCTTTTTTCACTGTCTATTATAGACATTGCATGAGTTTCGACATGGTCTGACAAGACAATACAGTTTTGGTACAATTTCCGTATACTTTGGTGTAGTATCTATCTCCCAAATACAGTTCTAATATTAATAATATATAATAGTAGAGTTATGTGCTAATAATCATATTCCGTATAGCGTTTGTGTTGCAATTACGTTGTTATACCTGTATGTTAGTAGCAGCTTTATATAGTAAAGTATCATAATCAATATGCATGGATTTGGCCAGCTATAAATACATTTGCAAATTGCAAACACCACTTCACCTCAAAAATGAATAGAGGTAAGATACCGAAGCAGGAATAAAGTCATTCCTTTCCTTAAATTTACTAGCAATAGAACTATCAAAATTACTGTGGAACATGTTATTTGATTTGATGAAATTGATGCTGGTAACAGATAAATTTGTTTTCCAAATGTATTATTTTACTTTGATAATTCTAAAAGAAAGAAAGAAGTACTGTATTTGTGTGTAATTTAGGTTGTTATAAGAAGAGGCATGATAATTAAATACACCTCCTGTACTATATGTATTTAAGGGGGAAAATAAAAATGATGTTGCCTAGTTTAAAATCGATAAATAAGGATGCATAGACAGGCTTACTAATGTAATTTCACATCTCTGCTGAAGAAAAGTTATTACACCTTCTTTAAATAGTAATGATGTGTTTATTAATGCCTTATTTGCAAAGTTATTTAGTTTATAGGTAATTTGGTGATACAAATTTGTGAGGTTTGTTATGCACCAACTTCATGAACACAAATTTTCTCTACCACTGGGGCAGGTCATTAAAGCCATTGGTATAATAATAAACTTTCACAAATGAAGTAAACAACTTCTCAAAATTCAGAATAATTAAAATTTCATTTTACAGTGATGCTGCACTACCAATAAGCGAGCAAGGCTGGATAATTATTGCTGCGTCAGCTGATGGCGCCCCTTGGCAAAATACTGCTAAAAAACTTGCATCTTAAAAAAACTCAATAAAAATCTAATTTAAGGGTTTCGAGACCTCTTCTTAATATGTCTGCCTCTTTCCTGACATTTAACTGAATTCTTGGTGCCCATGTATGCTTCCTAAACCTTAGGATGGCGCATTGAAAAACAAAATTAAAATTACTGCAGGAATTACACATATTTGAGCCATTTTAAAAGTAACCAAGAATGCCGCCTCTAGCAAAAACATCACAAACACGATACACCAAAGATGTCATAAGCTATAACGTACTTCCTTGGCTCGCAGATCATTAATAAAACCATTAAGAAGACAAAAAACCTTCATTAAGTTAAAATTAATAATTAAATAGGTATATGTAGGAGACATTATATTAAGTTAAATCAAAGTACAACCAGGGTGCTACACTAAATTAAAATTAACTGAAAAATGTAAACAAACAGGAGATTATTAATTCACATACCCATAACAAAAACATTAATAAACACACCGTTACTGCAACTGGTACAGATTAGTCCTTCCTGCAGACAAGAAAAGAGGTTAACTTATTTGAGGGCCAGCACCTGAAAATACAAACATGACAAAACAAACATATAATTTAAATAAGATGACATTCAAATAGCTGGAGAAAAAAAAACAATAAACATTGATTACACACTTATGCAAAACTACAAATATTACAAATGAATACGAAAAAGTTTATTGCATTAAAAGTAATTCTTATTTCGCTGAAAACAAAACACACAAAACATCTGGTAAAATTCAAAAGCAAACATATTCATTGTAGAGAAAATTACTCTGATTTCAGTCTGCCGGAAACAAATATAAACATGATACATTTAAAACCGCTGAAAAAAAAAAAATGGCTGGCTGAAGAGGTGGGCACACACCATAGCACAGTAGCTTGTGATGCTCGTTTCAGATGATAGTCTTTGGCACGCTTCGTTATAATACGCAGATGCATGATTGGTTGCATGGCTTTTCAACGTATTTCTTGTAGTTAAATATAAGATATCGTTTAACGTGATGCATGAACATCATTTAGTCCCATGCTAAATTAATAGTGTTTACAATTGCATGAGATGTGAAAATCATTCATATAGCTGTGTATATGCTGTTCATCTCCGTGCATGTAACAGTTTTCTCAGCAAAGAGTCTTTCATACTATTAAATTAATGTTTGTGTAGCATTTAAATCCTAATAGATCAGTATATAATGTTCTTTAAATCAAATTTAAGAGCTCAAAAAATCACTGTTCACTATTATTGTTGCTGAAATCAGTTCTTTGGACTGGCAACAACTGCACTAAATCTTATGATGTAACAGTTAGTTAAAAAATAAAACAAGGCTATTTATTTTGGAATAAAAACATTAAAGGGATATATGAGAAGAGTATGACCTATTTGTATCTGAGCAGTGATACTCGTTCGTCCTTTGATACTCATTGTACAGTATCAACAAAAATAAAATGTTACATTTTCAGTTCACTTACCTATATACATATTCTAAGCAACACTAAATGATTTTAAAGAGTGTTTTTTGATAACCCCATTGTCCCAACACAGCAAGGTCAAGTAGTAAATAAACCAATGATGAGAATACATTAAATATAAATGATAAACATCTAGAGAACAATTAAACAATTTTATCACACACTGAGAAATTTACAAAAAATAATTCAGTGATAGTATAACTGTATATAATATAACAATAAACGTTTTGGTCTCAGTAATAAGATTCCGAACAATTGTGAGTCACATAGGATTGACACAGTAATTCAGGCAACAGGAGAGAAGAATAATCTAATTGTCCCCATCAACATTTTGGAATGAAATAAAATAAAATTCCTTGTTCCTGTGATTGAATAACTACAATAAGGTAAGTATAAGCAGCACTGTTAACATTTAAAGGCTCGCACTTCATATTCCTCTTTTTATTGTATGTCTATTTTGCATCATTTAGCGATCTGATTTTTTACTAAGTTGCTCGCAGAGCACTCAAATATCTCTTCTATGTGTTATGTGTATGCCTTAACATGGTTCAAGAACAATTGTAGACATGAAGCAGGAACTTTAATATTACTTTAATACCACCATTTGGCAATATAAACACTTTTGGTTTCGTTCAGGCTCGACTTAACACTCAGCTAGGTAGGCTCAGTGATGTTATACTTTCACAAAGAGAGGGTCCAGTTTCACAGTAAATAGAGTGCCTTGGCAAGTACAAACATGACACAAGAGACAAAAATCCATTATAAATCAGGTACTCGTACCGTCCTCTGTAGCTGAAATCTGGCGCTCCTTACAGCCGAAAAGTGGCTCAAAACTAATTATTTTAACATTTAACTTGTGGAGTATTATAAGGTTATAACTGTGTAATGTTATTTTTCCCTGCAGGTGCTTCTTTGAGTACAGCTTAAGCAAAGTAATTCTTATTGATGATGCCAGTAATAACATACGATACCTCGAATTTCAAGAAGTTTACTTGTTAAATGTTCCTACACAGAACTTGAGTGGCTCAGGCATTTCAAAACAAAATATCCAATATTGATATTTAATTTGGATAATTTATGATATTTTAATGCTCATGGCATGCTGGAAAAGGGTGGGATTGGATTTTCTGGAGCGATGATGGTGAGATGTAGGAAGGAGTATATCCGGTAGGTGCCAGACGCCATCAATGTTGATGCTGCTCCTCTTACTCTTGGGGTTGCGAGCCGTCCGCCTGGGACCAATCTCGTTGAAGTTGAAGTGTTGACTACTGCTCCAGATGAATGTTTTTTACTAAATGATAGCCTGTCGGTCAGCTGTGCACCATCTTGATCTTGGTGGGAAAACTATGTAACTCTTACACACATGTGCGTGGGCTGTCAATGCCTCCCACATGCCCACACAATGCGAAACATAACTCAGAACACGTGCAGATAAAAAACTAACACAAGTTGAATGAGCTGGTATTGTAAGGGTCCGTCCCCTGACACGCATAATGCAACGTAAATAATTGACATAGTGGCATTTCACACACGCGTATTTATTAAGTTAAAATTACATCACTTCGGTGAGGGCACTTGACATAAAACACTCCTGGCTATTATGACCGGCCATGCAGTAACACTGTAAAAACGCCTTGTGACAATTAAGGTTTACATGAAAACTGAAGTTCCCCGGGGCAATGCTATTCCACCAAGGAATGGAAATGGCTTACCTGGCGGCTAGATGAAAAAGAAGGTTACTGATGAATTAAAGTCTATTGCCGTTAATGTCCAGATACAAGAAATTGATGGCCGCCCGGTGTGCGTGGAAAAACGCAGGAGCTTAATACATGCCCTCCACTTCCATTGGATGCTATACGCTGATCGACTTCCCGCTCGACCTGGGGGCTCGCCGCTGCTTGCCCTCGCACCGAAACGGGACAATTTTATGACATGACTTGCATTATTGACCCTTGCGATATGCGAACAAGTAAATAAACATATTAAAAACAACACAAATAATCCTGCTACATAAACCCTGATGAAATGAGATGGACAAACGGTCTTAGGGGTGGAGGCACGTGGCACATGTCAATTTCTTGTGCAATTCAGCTGCAATATGTGGCATTGTTTTACTAGACTTATGATATTTTCTCTCGTGATGGCTTGTTTTTCTTCTGCATCTCGTATATCACACATAAGCTTTGGCAAAACTTTAGTGGTGATAGTCTCCGATCGCTCTACTTTTGCTACTTGGACTGTGTAATTGGCAGTCCACTCTGAGTAGGAACCCACTGATATTGAACTTGAGAGTCATCAAAAGAAGGTGTAAATGGGTTCAAGGGCCCTTTCTTGCCTTTGGAAATACCCTTGTACTACTGGTGTGGTTACATTTGACACTGAAGTAGATACGTCGTATGGAGGTTTTTGAATATTACTGTTGAGTGGCTGGTTCTCTGGTACAGACAAGCTTTTGGGACTACTTCCTTTGATTGGGAATACTAAGTTTCGCTATTCAAATCTGTTGTTCTTCGGTGCCCCTAGTTACCCCTCTCTCCATCATGGTCCTCTGTGCTACCTGGGGTTAAATCTACGAGTTTGTTATCCCCCAGGTTGCTAAAAGTGCAATGGTTCCAGAAAGAATGCCTATTTTGGTATTTATTACTACTTTCCTCAACCTCTTGTTTCACACTCCACACTAAAGTATTTATTTGTGGATTCTGTTGCTGGAATTGTTGAACATTTTGCTTCGAATACGGTTTGAAAATATGAGTTTGATTTTGTGAATATAATGACAATGATCAATTTTATCCAGCTCGTTCATTTTAATGTGGCAGATTGCTCAAAATTTGCCTTTTAAATCTATCAACTCAAACAAATGATGCCTAATCTTTGCTAGGTCTTAGTAAGAATGGCAGTTATACTGTAGATGGTAATTATATGGTAACTGTGTGATAAGTGTTTCTATGAATTATTTACCATCCATAGGAGCAGTGAGATGACACATACAATTGTACATGACAATAAATTGATCCTTGACAAATTTACTTTTCTTTGGATCAAATTTTTCTTGTGGCAGCTGTGATAAGATTCAACTTTGGAATTTGTTCTACAGCTTACTCAAAAACTGGTTTTTGAATTCTTGAAAACTATCTACATGTTTTTAGGCCACCTCCCACCAAAAGTAGAGGGTACAGGATAGGCTTAGGCTCATGCAATGCAGTATGTCATGATTAGTTAATGAAATCAATCTGACATACTCTTCCATCTGCTTTGGGTAAATTACTGAATTTTCTGACTCTCTGCCTAAATAGGTTGGTAACCTCTCTGTACATTGCTTGGCAGAGTGGTGTAACATTATAGCTGTTGAATGGATATTTGTATGTGGTTTTACAGTTATATTTAATGGTGAAGAACTAGTTTCACATCTGCTTTCATGTGATACTATTTTGGCTTGTGCTTGAGTTTCACTGTCAACTGCTTGTGTCACAGTGTATGCCTCACTTAGTAATGTGTTGACCCGCTTGTCCAGTTCATTGAGTTGTGTGGTTATGATTTTTTTTTGTCATGATGAGCCTTTTCCGAATTAGTAAGACTGCATTTAATGTGCCTTTTAAAGATAGTTTTAAATTTGTGGGACCTGTGTGGATAGGTTGGTATTTAGTGTCTTAACCTATCTGACCACATTCTCCCTCAACTGATTAGTTTACTACATGATATGCATTTTTAACTGTGCTGTATAGGTGGACAATTTCTTTATTTCCAAAATCAATGTTGCCAACAGAGCCACGATATAAGGAGTTGCAGAGAGTGCTTGGCCAGTTGTTCACTCCAAACTTTGCATTTACCACATAGCTGGGTACAAACACATATGCTAGTACACAGTATTGACAAACCATTAAAAAAGTATAGCTTGTCAAAAAATGATTAAAAAAAAGTGACAGAAAAATGCATTGTCATGCGTAATTTATTTAAACAACCGGAATAAAAAAAGATAAACTTTATATCATATACATAAATTTCAAGTGCATTCAATTAACTTTCAAAATGTGCATTCATGAGTCTTCTAAATGTAACTTTTTGGTGGTAACAACAAGTCTAAGTTTTAAAAAAATGTTTTTCTAAAAAGTAGCATTTCCAATTTATTTGAAACTTTGTGTTGTTGTCAATTATAACCACAACTACATATGTACGTAATATCATTTTGGTCCATCACCAGGTTTGAAATTTATAACAATTTGTGTCTGTGCAAATTACAGTTATTGCTGTTTCTATGAATCACTAATAACCAGATTACTGAACGTAATGTTTTTGTCTACCAAATACAATTTAAATAATAAATGCAGGTATTTCCATGTGGGAATTTAAATATGAATACTGTTAGGTTGGCAATGTTGTCTTTGGTTTTACCATTTATCTAAACATCTTGGGTTATGGTAAAAATGGTTCTTGGAAAAATGTTTGTTAGTAAATAGTTAGATTTTGTACTTTGTGAAACACTGATATGTAGTCTGCATGTTGTTTTGGAAAATGTGTCAAATTATTTAATCCTGAGATAAGCATAGCTATTAGCTACTTTGACATTATGGCAAGTACACAGTGTTCATTTGCAGAAACACCTACCACTTCATGCTGTGCATCAAAATATGTATGATGTACTGTAGGGTATTCTGCATTAGTAAAATCTTGTGTGAAAGACAGAAGATAATATTTCTAAGGTCAGGTGTGTCTCACTTTCAGTGCATATGTTCTGGTCATGAGGATTTTTATACAAAGTTGGCTGAGCAGTTAGTCAGCTTGCCTCCCACACCGGTGATCCGGATTCAATCCACGGCCGGGTCACTCTGGATTTTCGCATGTGGGAATCGTGCCGGATGATGCCGTTGGTAGGCAGGTTTTCTCGGGGATCTCTAGTTTCCGTTGCCCTTTCATTCCGGCACTGCTCCATAATCACCTCAATCACCCTCATCGGCTCTCAAGTACTCGCTTAACAGCCGTCCAAAGCTCTTCACTCACTCACGTTATACAAAGTTTTATTAACTGAAGCAAAAAAAAGTGTAGTGAGCCTTTTGTTCAACATTTGCATGAATTGCTTACTAAAAGCCTAATTATATTTGACATTGTTATGTACGATTGTGTATGAACATATTGTCCAGCGCTTATATCTGGGTAAAAACATTGCAGTCTGTGCAGAAAATGCATGTCAACAATTCTGAACAAACAGACTGAAGAAACTGACAGTATGAATGAAACTAATGTGACTACTGTTCTATTTAACGATCTGGATTATACAGAAATACTGTAAATAAATACATCTTTGCAAATGATTGGAAAAATCACTAATAAAGAAAACTACATTAGTTACAAAAAGATATGTAAAAGGTAAACTGAAGAAGATCCAAAAGCAATATAGAACCATATTACAAGTTGTTGAACCTGTTCTTCAACAAACTCTCTCAAACTCTGATTCTCTTCCACCAGAACCAACAGCAAAAATAAAAGAATTTGATGAAATAATCTGTCAGCTTAAGTGGGTCAGAAGAGCAAAGGAACTGGTAAAATCTGAAGGAACATTTTCGTCCCCAAATCCACGACCAAGTAAAGCCAAGCTTGTTCGATCAGTTGAGGGGACTGTTCACAAGTTATATGAATCTGATGAAATCAGCCGAATAATAATAATAATAAACACAACAACAACTTCAAATCTATCAAAAAGAATGGCAAACAAGTTCAGGCCCAAAAGAGTATCACACTTGGAAACTTAAAGGAAATATTCTATAAATTTAAAAATTATTTCCCACATAAGGTTGGCTTCTCAAAATTTTGTGACCTTCGACCAAGGTATGTGATTCTTGCTGGAGCTGCTGGGACCCATTCTGTTTGTGTGTGTATAGTCATCAGAATGTAAAACCTATGGCTAATGCAATCAGGCTGAATCAACTAACGATGAACATGAACCTGGATAAAGATATGTTAACTTTCAAACATTTGTTGGCACAAATGAGTTGCATTCTGACAACTGAAGCCTGCTTAATGAATAACTGCACACAGTGTCCTGAAGAAGATAAATTTTAAAATGAACTGCTAGAAATATTAAACTTTAACAGGGAAGATACTGTAACATACAAACGAAGGATAACCACTGATATATGCAATCTGCATACACTTACAACAGCAAAAGAAATTGTGGAAAAATTTGTCACAAGCCTAAAGAATCTTAAAATACATGACTTCAGGCCCCAAAAAGTCTTCTTTCCATAAAAGAAAAAGGGGGGGGGGGGGGGGAGATACACTTCAAGATGGGGAGGTCATAGTTGTGGGAGATTTTTCTGAAAATGTTTAATTTCTTGTACAGGAAGTTGCACAAGGCTTTCATTGGAATAACGAGCAAAAAACAATTAAACCATTTGTTTGTTATTTCAAGAATTCTATGAACGAGCTAATAACATGTGTTTTGCAGTCATATCAGAATGCTTGCATCACGACACATTTTCAGAAATACCTCATTGCACTTTTGAAAAACAAACTAAAAGATACATCCGAGCTTTACTATTTCTCTGATAGTACCTCAGCTCAATATAAAAACAAGCACAACTTTATTAACTTGTCTTCATTATGTTGATTTTAGAATCAATGCTGAATAGCATTCATTTATTTGCCATGTCACATGGAAAGGGCCCTTGTGATGATGTAGGATGCACAATCAAATGTTTTGCTGTTCGTTCAAGTTTATAAAACAATGAAATACTGATACCAGCAGAACTTTTCTCATGGGCAAGTAGACATTTGCCATCTATACATGTAACCCATGTTCCTGAAAGGGAAGTTAACCAAATCAGACAGAATCTGCAACAAAGGTATAAAAATGTCAGGACAGTGGCAGGCACAAGGCAGTATCATGCTTTAATTCCAGTCTCCAACACAGCTTTGATTGCTAAGAAATACTCCAGATTGTAAGATGGCACTGTTGTATCTATAGCAACATTATCTGGTAAGAGCACTGGAAACATCCCATTTGAAACAGTCTCAGGATACATATCTGTTCTGTATGATGATCACTGGTAGTTAGGTTATGTGTTGGAATGAGTGAGTGAGGGGAATTATGGGGGTGTTCGACGGCCAGGTCATTAACGCCAAAAGTAAAGTTATATAACAAAGAGAGAAAGGGAAAAAAAGGAAACACCTCTATAGGAGGTGAAAGGTAAAGTCAAAACAGGTTAAAAAAACTCCATGGAAGATGAAAAAGTAAAAGTCAGAAATCAATTAAAAACCTCCACATGAGGCAGAAACAAAAGTCAGGTAAAAACAGATAAAACCTCAACAGGACATTCACAAAACAACTAACAAAACAATATAAAATACTCAAGAGGAGCAACAACACAAGAACAAAAGACCAAAACATAACACACTAACAAAAAGTTACTGATAAAATTAATGTACCTACTTTCCTCAACATGGGTGCAATTAATTTTTAAATAATTCATAAAAGCTGAGTTGGTAGGATGGACATGACTTTTTTTTTTTAAAGCTATAACTTCAGAAATGAAACATCGTTGTCTGACTAATTTAATCACGAAAGTTTAAATGGCCTTCTGTGGCAGTCATGGTGTGCACAATTTGGTACAAATTTATTTGAAACTTTCCAATGTAACACTTGATGGGAATTGGTTGGTTGGTCATCGATACATGGCATAAAAACTTCCATAATTTTCATGTGGTAATCTTCATAAATGAGAGCAAAAAAGTAACATTGTAGTAATTTTGCTGATTGTATACTGGCAATATACAAAGTTAAGTTAAACTAGATTGCATAGTTTTTGTAGATATTGCCCACAAAACTAAAATGATTTCATATCTGCCATTCTGAAAATAAGCGTGTCGTACATTTTTTTTTATGGCCTATCACAGTACATCTTCACCAAATTATGTAAGAATGGCGTGAGTGTTTCCCAAGATACAATATAAAATTATTACTTTTTATTGGTAGGGCTATCTTACAAAATGGCAGAGAAATGAGGCTCTCCAGGTACTACCAGCATACAAAGTTAAGTTGGAATTTGTTTCGTTAATAAAATATACTGAGTTAAAATATTGATATAGCCACCATTTTGAAAATATGAGACTTATCTACATAACACATACCAGTTTACACCACCTCCTGCTGTATTATTTATTTGCCAAATTTGGAAGGAATCTGTCAATTCTTTCCCGAGATATGACATAATAACTGTATTTATTCATATGGCGATATATTACAAAACGGCAAACAAAAGATACTCTTTGTAAATAGAGTTGATTTTTGTAATATCTACTGCCAGCATACAAAGTTTAGTTGAAATTGATTACATGGTTTCAACAATATAGCTTTCTAACCTAAAAATTGCTATATGGCCGGCATTTTGAAAATAAGTGCCTAGCATGCTTAAAACATACCATTTAACATTATCTGCCTCAGTACTACTTGTTTGCTAAATTTGATAGGAATTTGTCAATTATTTCCCGAGATACGACATAAAAACGTAATTTTATTTGCATTGCACTATCTTACAAAATGGCAGACAAAAGATGCTCCATTTAGATACAGTTGATAGTTGTAATGTTCTGCAAGCATACAAATTTATGTTGAAATTGATTACATAATTTCGACAATATAGCATTTTAAGCTAAAATAGATATACGGTAGCATTTTTAAAATAAGTGTCTTTCAGACTTAACACACACCATTTAATATTATCTGTATTAGTACTACTAGTTTGCCAAATTTGTTAGAAATTGGTTTATTATTTTCAGAATTATGACATTATCAACTTATTTATTCATATGGCGCTATCTTACAAAACTGCCGATAATAGTGGTTATTCATTGGTATATATTATGATTGTAATTGATACTTTCAGTATATAAAATTTGGTCAAAATTGGTTAAATGGTATGGCAGATATACTAAAACTTAAAACCTTTTTATGGTCGCCATTTTGAAAATAAGCAACTAATCAAGTTAACTTACCTACAATTACACGGCCTACCATAGTATTACTTACATGCCAAATTGGGCAAAGAATTAGTTACATAGTTTGAGATATACAGCGGGAGAGAAGTCCACTCCTGTTGCCAAGCATGCGAGACAAGGCCACCACGGACTACATGGAGCACATCGCACGCAGGGACACGAGGATCACAGGGTAGAAGGCTGCATGCCTCTTTAGACGCCATATCCACTGCTTCACAGGAAGAAGACGTAAACACCAATCCACACAGCCCACGCCAGCTACCTCTGGATCATAGAAAGAAACGGATGAGCTGTGGAGTCAGATCGGATGACTATCAAGGCACTCATAGAATCTGAGTACATAAGCATTTGCGGTGAAACCCCCTACTGATAAAACACAGAGCCTTGAAAATGCAAATAGCTCTGCAGTTAAAATACTGCAAGATGTATTAAGTCCAAAAAGATGCAGAGAGGCACCAGTGACAAAGGCTCATCAAGTCGAGATATCTGATTTGGAACCATCAGTGTAAAAGCAGGTAAAACCATGGAACACAAAAAAAGACAACAGATCAAGGAAAAGGCTCCTGTAAACGATAGAAGGGGTGGACATTTTAGAAAATTCTGCAAGATCGAGGAGCACCTCAACCCACGTTGTTAGCCATGGCTGTTCACGGTGAGGCAAAGGCAACACACAGGGGAATGTCATAATGTCCAGGGCGTGCACAAAGCAGATGTATGCCCCACACTCCAGGTAAGAAGCAATTGGTCATGCCTGTAAAGTAGAGGAGGTTCACCAGCTACGGCACAAACACTGACAACAGGGTTTGTGCAAAAAGCCCCAGTCGCAATACAAATACCAGCATGGTAAACACTCGCCAATGGTTTTAACACAGATGGCCTAGCAGAAGAATAAAATACACTACCATAGTCGAGCTTGCTACGGACCAGGGCACGATACAGTCAAAGAAGGGTGGCTCAATCAGCACCCCGGACATGACCACTCAATTTTTTCAAACGGTTCAGGTCCCTTACACAGCGAGATTTCAAGGACTGAATATGACTCCTCCAACAAGAGGCCTAAAAATTAACAGTATTGGAAACTGGCATAATAGAGCAGTACAAAAGTACCTCTGGAGAAGGATAGATGCCACATTTTCTACAGAAATAAACCACCAGTGTCTTGGCTGTGGAAAAGTGGAAACCACTGCTGTCCGTCCAGTCGCCAAGGTGGTGGACGGCCAGCTGAATCTCACGTTCTGCTATGCATACAGATGCAGCACTGCAGATAATTGTAAAGTCATCCACATACAGTGCATAGTCCACAGGTGGCCAAACAGCTGACACAAGGCCATTGACAGTGATGGCAAACAAAGTGACACTCAAAATGCTTCCCTGTGGCACAACATTCTCCTAAACAAACTCATGATGATGTCCTCGCTTTGTGCACTACTTGGGGGGCAGCCAGATAGTTCTCGCTGCTGCATGGATTGCACAACGTGCACCAGTGTAAAGTGTAGCATGCCGTTCGTGCATGAGAGTTAGTGATCCGTTCAGTGCATAAAGAGACCTGTTTACCAAGAGTAACCGGCGGCTTGCAGTTTCTTTTTGAGTTTAGGTGTGACCCCCTTAAAGCAGAGTCTAATGCATGTCCGAGGTAGTGTTATCTCCTCCTTGCATCCCTGCCTTAATTTATAGTTTATTAATGAGAGCTCACCCACCTGGTTTACGTGTGTTCACACAGACACAATCTGAAATACCCTAAATTCCTTTTATAATTATCCAAGTGCTATGTTGTATGTTGTTTTTTTTTTAATGCACAGGTAATTGATTTATCGTTTTAGCAAAATAAACATTCAAAGACGTTTGCAGTTCTAGTAGCCACATTGCCAAGTTCACTGAACAAATTTCCAACAGCTCGTGTATTAATATTTACTTTATATAATCCCTCTGTTTGAAAAGAGTTTTTTACGTGTAATTTGTTTTGTTAATTTTTATTGAAGTGTATTTATGTCTGTTGCTCGCCTGTCCTGGCATTAAAGCATAAAATGTAATTTCTTGAGGCACTTAGCAACAGCTACGAAAGACTTTTTAGAAGCAGCTTAACAGCACCAATTCACATAAAATAATAATCTGATTATTTTCCTGCTCACAGTTGTTCTTGTATGTAAAAGTTTCCATTTTGCCTTGTGTAAACATTTCTCTCGAGATGCTGGCAGGAAGGTGTCTGTTGCTAACGGTACCTACATGCCACCATCTTTAGTCTGGTCTAATGGATCTTTGAGGGTGGATGTGCGTGCTCTGCGCCACATCCCACGGGAGCTTCAACAAGTGTGTGTTAATCCTTTAGGGTGTCAATAGTTTCAAGGTCTTAATTTACTGGAACCTTTTGTTATCTTTTGCTCTCCCGTGTGTCGATCCTCCTCTCCGCTGACTCGCGACCCCGGAGAGTTTAATTACCGTAATTTCGCATTGGCGTAGTTGAGCCATTTTTGCAGCTTAGGCTCCTGGCAGGCCTTGTGTGCCAGGCCCACTTCAGGCACGGAGGAATCGTATGTTATCAGGGGTAATCTGTCTGGTAATATATGTCATTGTTTCAAACCTCGGGTCTTATTTCAAGTAAAGTAATTTCCAACTCAGGAGCTGGCCCTATCCAGTAAGTGCAACCATGTGCTAAATGTGTAAAGTATAGCCATGACTTTTCTAACTAATTCGTAAGACATGTGCTGCGAGGGGATACCGCCATAGGCTGTTGACCTGTCACGACCCTGAGAAACAAGCTCTCATGCTCCTCTGAGCCTGTAGAACAGCTGGTGCCCTGGGAACTCTACCAAATGCATCTGCATCCATCGATGAGCTGGAACATCTTTACAGTAAACTGGCATTGTACGCCTCTCGCAAGCCCCAAGCCACGTCACCGCAACTTAGTGGTGAAGACACGCATTGCGGAAAATATCGAGCATATGGTGGAAATTTTCAGGTACCAGAAGTCCGCCATTGTTCCCGCTAGTGGGGCAAACAACACAGACCTCCCTACGTGGTGCTGCACATGAGTGGTGGACAATATTGCTGTGAAGCTATTTTTGAGAGGTTGTAGCTTTGTTAGGATACCTTAATTTTGGGGAAGATCCTTATTTTTTTTATTATGATGCATTTAATTTTTCGGGAAGGACTTTATTTTTTCTTACCATCCATAAGGTAATTTTAGTATTTTTAAATTGATTTTAGGATTTTCTAATTACGTTGTTCTGGTTAGGAGTATTTCTCTTTTATTGTTCAGATCGATCCTAGGCATGACTCCAGTTGGTTGTCAATTTTGCGTTAGGTCTGCCCTTTTTATTTGTTCAGAAGCAAGTCCTTTTTTTTTTATTTGGTGTTTTGGTAATGAATACATAATGATAATCCTAATTTGGGTTTTTGGATTATAAATTTAGGAAAGCAGATTTTCAGCTTTTGTATTCAGGTAATTATATCCCGCCCTTTTTAAACTCAATGAGGCAGTAATGTCTTTGTATTTCAACTTATAGGGGTATTAAATTATTTGTTTTTAATAGACAGATGCCTTAAATTTTTTATAATATATAGGACATCGTTTATTTATTTTTTGGGATAAAGGTATTATCAAATTTCACTCCATTCGGACATTTCAAAATTTTATTTCTTTTAGGTTAGGATATTAGGTTGTTCACATTGATTTCCCTAGAATACATTTTAAATGGTGACTCTTTTAAGAGTCGGAACCGGACGTGTTTTTCAACTTCATGCTGAAATCAGCTTCAGCTCTTTTCGTACCGGCCGCAGCTGTGCTTGTTTTTCCTTCACCACAGTGCCAGAAAAATAGTCATCACTTATCTGTTATTGCGGCGCATATGACTCGTATGTTCCCAGAGCCGTCAGCAGACGGGGATGTTTTAGAGTTGACAGAAGTGCGATTGTGCTGCGCACAGCAGACCCTAGTGCAGGACCCTGCGGGGTAAAGAGGGGAGAATTTCATGATAGAGAGTGTTTGTGAGCTACTGCACGTGTGAGCGGTATGCTGGAAGTGGTCGGCGACTGCGCGATATGAGCGATGACATCTGGCGAGATCCGATAAGGAGGGACTGTGTTGTTGTTGGGAGGAGGCAGTCGGGGTACAGACCGTGGCGCATGTGGTTGGGCTGACGTCAAGCAGCATGGAGTGAGAAGTTCATGGCAGAGGCTGGAGGGGCCACGACGGGCTGACAGCATATACATGCAAGTAAAGCTAAGTATTATCTATGCTATTTGTGTAGAATCTCTATAGATTTGGTTCCAGACTACACTAAAATCAGAAATTTGGATGGCTAAATCCTTTCTGTAGATAAAAGACAATGATAGCTGGTCGTAAATTTGTTGAGTTGTTTTGAAAGTCAGTCATTAGCTTCAGTCCTATTTAACACCAGGGAAGTTGTAAGTTTTGTTAAAGATTTTTTGAACTTAGTAATGAAGGCAGTTTTGAGAGTTAATCAATTTGCAGATAAGGACCTTAGGCCACTTGCCTAGTCACCATCAAATTTGTGGACGTGTTTTTCTATTTGAATGAATGTTTTGTTTGTATGTAAAGGTTGTAACCTGATTTGTAGAATTTAGTTAAATGAAAGCTTTGATGTACTTTTGACACATTTTAAAGAAAAAGTAATTGAAAATGAAACAGGAATTGATTTACTGATTTAGTCAACCAAGATGTATTTCTGTTATGGAACTAATCAAAACTTTAAACCATGAATGTTATGCTTCTTTTCAGTTCAAAATCCACGAGACATTTTGTATTTATCTATTTTTGTTATACTGTGATACTCATTTTCGTGATTTAAATTTGTGATATTACTATTTCATACATGTTAACTTATTATACAGAATTTATTTTTTCGAATAATTATAGTAAAATCACCTTTTATTGAGATTCTTCCACTTTTATTTCCTAGTTGTTAGTTTTTCCCTACATCTGGTACCTAATTAACTTCTGGTTTTATTGATTGAAATTATATGACACGTGTTTTTTTATTTTATTTAATGCTTGTTATAGAATAACATTGTATCGCATCTTCTCACTCGCCTTAAAAGATTTCAGGTACCCACAAGCTTGCCAATGGCAATGCCAAGATGAGTGTTCCCTTTCTGATGCTCTGTACCATGAAGTAATGAAGATAGAAGTGAAGGGCATTTAGGTGGCAGATAACTGCCTGGTGGTGGTGCCCCCATGTAAATGTATAGCAGATGAGACGTTTATTAGAGATGCTGTGAGGAGCATCAAGGTCCTCTTAAGTAATAGTTGTATGATTTTTATGCTTATGGACCTACAGATGAAGCAGATGAGATAATGTTGCCAAAGGAGTTTGAGTAGTAATTATGATTTGAGTGAGTAAGAGTTACTTTGTTATTTGAAGACTTCTTACGTCCTTTTTACATTTTTGTAAGACATCCATATTTAGTTGTCGAAGAGTTGAAAGTTGTGTGTGACTTCCACTGTCTACCTATGCCTCCTTACCCCCATTACTCTCACTCCCTCCTATTCCTTTTCCCTTTCCCGTTTTCTTGCCTCTTCCCATAGGTGCCGGGCCACCTAAATTTTAATTTTTTTTTTCCATCCCTCCCTTATAACATTTGGTGGTTTTGGCCGGGTATTTGTGTGGTATGAGGATAGGCCGTGCTTGACTTAACCTCACCAACAATATATGTGGGTAGTGTGGTGTTTGGTACTGTTGAGGGCAGTGTAGTGTGGTGATGCTTGTGTTAGCAATTACTTTAACAGGTATTTAGAATAAGTAATCAAGTGGTTTAATGGTACAATTTGTTGACTAGTGGTAGTGCTTTAAATTGGTCGGTCTCGTGTGGTTATTTTTATTTATTTTTGTTATTTTCACGACACTTGGTGTTTAGATAACAGGCATGGCAGGTGTATAGTTATGTTCCCAGAGCACAAACTGAGGAGCCAGTCTAAAAATACATTTAACGTTCATAGTCCTAAGATATGAATTTAGGTAGGAAGTGAGTTGATTGACAGTGGTTCAGATTCCGGATTAGAACCACCCATAGGGATAGGACACAATTTAAACCAGGAAACAGAGACTTTAGAATAGTGTACTAATCATAATACCAACATGGAAGGTAGCCGATTCTTTGTGGATCCGGGATTTTACTTGGGTAAAAATACAGAGGATTTAACGGAATATTTAAAAAACCTCAAAAGGACAGCAGTAGTAAATAACTGGGATGACAAAAGTGCCTTTTGTACTTGTCCAGTTTTTTCAAGGGAGCAGCAGCCCGATGGCACGATAGTTTAGGGAACCAAGTGGAAGACAAGACGACTCTCGGGGATTTAGTCACAGTATTGAAAACAGCTTCTGAACTCTTTGTACTGGCCGCAACTGCGCTTGTTTTTCCTTCACCACTGCGTCAGTATAGTGCCGCGACCGCTTGTCTGTTATTGTGGTGCACGTGTGTCCGTAGATTCGCGGAGTCGTCCTGATGGAGGACTTTTTCGAGCTGACAGCTGTGCGCTCCTGGGCTGTGGCAGGGGAAGGGAGATAAATTTGTGCTGCGTTTAGCAGACTGAGTTTAGATCCCGCAGGGGAAGACAGAGAGAACTTTGGACTAAACGTGTTTTTGTGAGCGACGACCTGTGTGTGCGGAGGGCTGCGATTGACCAAAGGCTAGGTGCCACGAGCAGTGATGTCAAGCGAGGTCAGGTGCGCCATGTTTACAGAAGCCTAGCAGTCGGAGCAAGTGGGCGTGCATTTTTGGAGTCCGGTCCAGAGGAGGCTGCCAGAAATTTATTCAACAGAATGTGATAAGTATTTTTCTTACTTTGTTTGCTTTGCTGGGTAGGAGTATTTTTCTCTGCTTCACAGGAAAAGTGGCCAGGTATAGCCTTTAAATAGTGGTAAATTTTGGAGATAGAGATAGAGTAGTTCAAGATCCGACTTGGTCGAGAGAGGGGGAAGTCGTGGCAGATATTTTCTTTGGTATTTTGAGTAACTCTCATAGTCGTAAATGAAAAGTAGGTATAATGTTGATGCATTCCTGAAGTTAATGAGCTGTGGCTTCCTTTTACTAAAAATTTCAACTTAAGCAAACTAAGTAGGAAAAGTAGTATATTACTTGTAGTATTGGAAGATTTAGAAAGTATTCAGAGCTCAAGTGTATGATTTTGAAGACTAGTTCAAGGTTGGCACAAGTGATTACAATTTTAATTTTTAGTAATCTTGTTTCTTAGACAAGTAACAAATGAATAATGACTGTAGTTTTTCCAAGTAGTAAGCTCTTCCTTTTAATTGTTTATGTTGGAAGAGATCCCTATAGTTAAAAACATGTAAGTAGTTAGATAAAAGAAGTTAACAGCATTTTTATGATTTATTAAAGACCTTTCCTGTGTACCAACACCATTTGCCTTTGAGGTTGGAAACGAGTAACGAACTACAGATTGATCTCATCTCCCCCCCCCCCCCCCCCCACAAAAAAAAAAAAAGAGGAAAAAAAAACACCTTAGTAAACAGAAACGAAACAAACTCAGATATTTAATAGATATTCACGGTAGGTTATTGTGATCTCCAGATACTACTGTAACACTTACTGTTAGAAGAGGCCTATGAGCCAATGTTCAAGTAAATTTAATATTTTATTTTTGTTATTGTTTTATGTGTTCATATGCAAAGAATTATTAATTTTGAGAATTTTTCATAAAATTAATTGAGCCTGGCCAACAGGTATTAATTTAGGATTACAAATTATTATTATTTGGCTCTGTTAATTACATACAAATAAGACACAAAATTATTTATTTTATTTGTTAATTACCCAGAACTGTAAGTTATTACTGTGTCAATTCTAACTTTAACTTTTTTTAAACTTTGACAATTGTCTAATACTTTGATACTCGCAAATTAATTGGTAACAGTTCCTACATAGCAATTTTTTTATTGCTTATTCTACTATTTTCGTGTTATTCACTGACCATTTTTAAAATAAATTTATTTACTGCTAATGTTTATTACTTATATTTAATAAATATCGTTTGTTGAAATTAAACCAAACTTAGTGTTCCTTGTATCTCTGATCATCTCTATCACCAATATACATGAGGTGAGAGTTTTATTAAGGACTAGAGATTAAGAAAATTTAGCAAATAATTTTAAGAACACAGAAGTGTCAGCAGTGACTGAGCACATTTTGAACTCAGCCCTCTATGGAACCTAATACCACATCTCAATCCTGATATCTAACGCAGCAAGAGAGTAAGTATAGTCGCCACTCCCTTTCTTCCCGTATACCCCCCCCCCCCCCCGTTTGCCCCCTTCTTTTTAAACTTTGCTTAAATTTTCAGAGAGAAGAAAACTTAAAAGCAAATGGCCGAAGGACCTTGGGATTTAACTACTACCAAGTCTAAAAACAATGGTGTAATAGTCCTGTTAAAGACAGGTGGTGGAGGCAACCTCTCACTCTCCCAGATAGGGTGAATTTATTTGAAGTTTATGTATCAGCTCTATAGGTGTGTTTTAGAAGTTACCCCATTCATTGGCTCCAACTATTTTCCCCTTTTTAATCATTTGACTTGGAGTGACACATTATTAGTTTTTGGTAGTAATATTTAATTTGAGTCAAATCTTTACATCCTCCACGGCCTTCCACTTAACAGTTGTTTTGTTACAGCGCCTTGTTATGGGGGTTCATTTACTTTTTTCCAAACTCCCTTATAACATTTGGTTTCAGTCCTGGTTAATATAAATTATTATTATTTTTCCATACCTCCCATATAACAACATGGAGTTGCCCAGATACCCCCTGGGCCACATTCGCCGATGGCCTGTGCGAGCGCTATGTAGCTGCGGAAGACCGTGCCAATTGTTATGCCCAGTACTATGGGAAAAAACAGAGGGAAGGCAAATCAGTGGAGCGGTTTGTTGCCAAGAAAGTGCAAATGTTCAGGCGGCTGAGCCTGAACACACTGCTTACTAACAAAATACCGGATATTACAGCCCGTGTACACCCCACACTGAGACCATTCCTCAATGTGGTGCTGAGGTAAAGCTTAGAAGGGTACATACGCTGAGCAGTGGGTGTGGAGTATGGACTGAAACCGCTGTTTTGTGTGCACGAGATAGGCAGGAGACAAACCTCCCCTATTTAGGACAACACCACCTCACCGATCGAGGTTGGGACAAGCGGAGTAACAGGTGGTCCAGTGTAAAAAGCAATCACAGAGGCTCAGGGAGCCACCCTCTGGCCACTGCAGTAGCTGAGCAGAGGGAGGGCAGAAACCGCCCACCCCAGTGTCATACCTGCCTCGTGCCCACCTTCCATTGACGTAGGGATTTCCCGGTAAGGAACGGAATCCAGTCGGAAAACTGGAAGTGATGGGAGACCTGTCTAACGCGAGCCTTCCTGAACCCATACACCATGTACCAAAACCGATCTGTGACCATTTAGTAATGACACTCGCGGCAGCTGATGGTAACAGACTACTTCGTATCCAGGTGGATGTGAATGAACATGCAGTGACGGCACTAGTAGACACTGCCGCGAGCCACACCTTCATGCAGCCTACCCTCGTATCCGTGGGTGAGATAACATCAAACCCAGGCTGCCTACAACTTGCCATGCAGGACGGTAGTAGCACCACACTGGGGACCACCACACTGTGGATGCGCATACGAGATCAACAACACCAGGACCAGGCCCAGGCCATTGTAGTGGAGAGCCTGCACGAGGTCGTCTTGCTTGGGCAACCCTGGCTGGAAGAACAAGAAGCCATCATAGAGGTTTCCACCCGCCGAGTCCACCTGAGAGTTAGTGAATGCCGCACTGTAGACACTGTGAATGAAAAGGTATGTACACCGCTCCACTCTATTCAGCTCTAAGATCTAGACAACGGAGTACCGGATATATCACGCAAGGGTGCAAAGTATGTTAGATGAAAGCCAGGATATGTTCACATTCTCTGACTTGCTGCATGATATGACAGCTGCGGAGCATGTGATCCCAACCCCAGAGGATGATACATTGTATGCTGAGCCTAGAGGGTGTGGGTTTGAGGAGCAAAGAGTCATCTGGGAACAAGTGAGCACAATGCTGAGGGTGAAGGTAAGAAGAATGATGCAACAGCTGCTATGTTTCAGTTTCAGGCCATACCTTTCGGCCTGAAATGTGCACCCTCCACTTTTCGGAATATGATGGCACAAGGTGTTAGAGAGTATGACTGGTGAGTTTGTGACAGCCTATCTGGATGACGTTAATATCTGGTCGCTGAGTTAGAGGAGCACATAAGACACTTAGGCTTAGTACTAGAAAGACTCGCCACACACCAGCTGGTCGTATCATCAAGCAAATGTCATATCGGAAAGCTCCAGGTACATTTCCTGGGACATATAAGCGGTAAGAGGAATTATGCTCATCCGCAACACCTACGGAAAATTGCAGAAGCAGAGGTATCCACGACCCAGAAGAAATCGCAGGAGTTTACTAAGTAAGCCAACTGGCTACACAATTATATTCCTTGGTTAATCCAGCTCGCAGTGTCCATGACCGACTTACTGTCCACAAAATTTAAATTCTGCTGGATGACTCAGGCCCAAAAGGCTTTTGATGAAGTTCAGGCCCAGTTCATACGCTGCCACATAGTGATGCACATAGACCCACAGAATTGTATGTTGTACAGACAGATGCAAGCCAAATCGGGGCCGGGGTAATGCTGTACCAGTTGGACGAACCATGACAGCGCCTGATGAACCGGTATGCAAGCGTGAAATTCAGTGAATCAGAGCAGAAATATTACAGTAACAAGAGGGTGTGTCTTGCAATAGTGTGGGCCCCGAGATGTTTCCGCCCCATGTTAGAAAGCAGACCCGTCACTCTTCGCACAGACAATAAGTGCCTCACATGGTTGGACAACATGCAGAGAAGACAAGAGACACTGATTCCTTGGGCACTACTAATACAATCCTTCGACTTCATGGTCGAACATGTGCCAAGTATGGACAATTAACTCCCTGACCTCCTCTCCTGATATAAAGAAATGGCGAAATGGTGAGGGATGACACAGATTATGACCTGCTCTGGCCCTGGAGAGACCGCTGGGGACAGAAGCTGGGAGTGAACCCAGAAACCCTGAGGCAGCGCTTGTGACATATGCGAAAACTGCCAACACTGGGCAGAATGACTGGTCCTACATAAATATTTATGTCCCGAGTGTTCAACAGACATCACCTACAGAGTGTGACATAAAAACACATTGTGCACAAGAAGTAAGGGAGAATGTAGGTAAGGGTCATGGATGAGGTCATTCGGAGAGACTTCCTGGGAGGGAGGAATGGAAAACCCATGTCCCCCAGAGACACACGAATGTGTCTACTGCTACGTGCAGGATCACACGCTTGCCGGGCACGCAGAGGCAGATCAAACACTCAGGCACATGGCCCAATATAAACCACTAACCAGGCCTCGCTGCAGAGACTAGTCAATATGTACAAACGTGTCAACTGCCAAAAAAAAAAAAAAGCAGAAGGCATGACGGGATGGAACGTCAGTCTGTTACAAATTTGTTTAGTAGATGGACCAAAGCCAATGCAGTGAGTAACACGTGCATTGTGTTACAACAGGAATTTTGCCCTCTGTGAGGTTTTCCACTGATAATACTGTCAGATAATGACAGTCAGTTCACAAGAAGAATGTGGAGACAGCGATGCAAGAGAATGAATATCAAACCTCTCACAACACCAGTATATCACCCCAGAGTCAACCCCACCGAGAGGCAAAATCAGGACCTCAAAGTACAGTTCAGGTTGAGGATAGGAGAAGACTACGTGCAGTGCAATATGCACTAAGCCAACGCCCTGGTTGGTATGCACCAAAGAGTGATCACAGCAACGGAGGAAACACCCACTGCCTTCACACACGTGAGAGAGTTACCCCAGCTGGGCAAACAAAGAAGTGGGAACCCGCATTGACCACAGAGACAGAACTGCAAATACAGAGGGAGAAGTGCATCAAAGACGCATGCCGGTGACAGGAGCAGAATGTGGGGGTAATAATGCCTACCATGACACCCCTCTCCCCTTCAACTAAAACCCAGGAATCACCCCCTCTCTTCAGCAGGCACCCGCAAATTTTGTGCAGATATCGCTCCTCGCTGAATAGGCCCCTGCAAAGTAAAAGCCCAGATAGGATGTGCCACATACGGTGTGTGAAGTGAGGAAGGGAAGAAATGGAAAGTGTTCAGAGACGACCTGCGAAAAGCGGAAATAGAGCCGTACGAACTGAAGGAGACCACAGAAGCCCCTCGGGACCAGAGCCAGCAAAACAACTGGAACTGAGCCCCACCTGGATGAAGTGAATCTAGTTAGGCAGCAGTCAGAATTCGAGGTAGCCTGGCAACGGCTTTGTCCCTCCACAATCCGGACTATAGCAGGGGCACAGTACACCGGTCATACAGGAGCCGGAGGAGGAAAAATGGGAAACTCGCAGGAAACGCACCTAGAAGTTACTAGGACCTGGAGACATAGTTACTTGACACAACATTCGCGTGAAGGTGGAGGAGCCCCAAGAGGAAAACCGAAAGGAGACGACCCCAAAGACGGCGAAGGCTGCCTGATCCTGGAATGAATACCTGAAGTGAACCAGAGTCACCAGCACCGACGACCTTGGCTGCCCTGAGGTATCAGCTGCGGACGAGGCCATGTCAGAGGCCGTGGGAGTGCTGCCCTGGGATAGAAGACGACAATGGCAGAGGAGGAGAGCGGCACCAAGTGCGCGGTCAGGTTGGGGCTACTTATATGTCGTACCTCCCCTCCCTTCTCAACTTGAGCCCAAACATGACACAGGCGTAAGTAGAGTTGTAATGACATAAGGGAACCATTAAAAAGAGTGGTGTTAATTATCATTTTATATTTGTGTTAAGTTTTGGCATCACATTGCCGGGGCTGTTCCTGCCCCAACCCTCTCTACCAGAGCGTGGACGAGGAGGAGACTAACCCAAAGCGCCCACCAGAGGGTGGCAGTAGCGCTGGAACCACAAGTGAGGTAGAGTGCGTTCTGCAAATGGGAACCCCGGCGTTGATGGTCAGTGGAGTCTGATACAGTTACCATGACTTTCAGACATGTTTGTGTTGCATAGTCTACTGCGTCAAATTCTATTACAGCGGAGCTGTGTAGGAGTACTTGGGTTATGAGGACATGATCCAAACACGTGTGGTCCGGACTGAGTCCAGCTGGATGGTGTGGTATGTGGGCAACTGCTGCAGTATAGAGGGACAAAGGGTGGGATTTATAGTGCATAAATGTGAGCTTCCAGAAATAAAGCCTGCCTTCACGAAGTGTGTGTGTGTGATGTGTAACATTGATCAACCAGGGCATGCTGCATAACAGCCCTAAGGTATTGACGTGTTACATGGCCGACAATGTAATGTTTACTTGTTTCCTGTTCTATGTACTTTGCTGAGTGAGAACTGCCACAACAAACCCTCGAGATCTAGCTCTACCCATCCAGGCTGGGCTATGTCTGGTGGTGCCGGGCAGAATGTGTAATACTTCTCTGTACTCACTCCAGTGAGGACTTACGGGCGAGCGTGGCCCATGAGCACCTTCCTCTCGGTGACATGTTAATTACATTAATTTTTGTCATTTTGGCAATTAATGTTTTGTAAATTTTGCATGGCATCACTCTGGATATACCCGTTTTGATTCTTCAAGGAAAAATTATTGGTAGGAGTTCATTGTAGTTATAACAAAACCAGAGGTCACTAATCTACTTGCTAATCTATCTTGAAAATGACTCTGGTCATGATAATCCATAACGTGCACATTACTAGATTACTTTTAGTATGATGTAAAATTATAATCAACATGAATTTTTTAGAAAAATCTTAATTTACTATGTTGAAATAAACTGCTGATCACGCCTTAATGGGTTTAATGTCTTGATGACGAGGTCAATCGAGACAGATAAAGTTACTCAAACAAGCAGGAACAGGATCGTAATTGGCCATGGCCTGTATTAATGATCCTTTCCATCTTTTTTCTGGAATTATTTCAGAAAACCATGGAAAACCACAATCAGGATGGCTGGGCCAAGAGTCAAACCAGTATCCTCATGAATAAAGTCCAATAGTTTACAACTGTGTCACCTCATTCATTACAGTAAAGGAAAACAAATGTAAATAAAAAATGTAGTAATTTTCTACTGTAACTAATATTTACCTGTAATATGTTCCAAACCAGTTGAGTGGTACGTAGAGTTGTATTATATATGATGAAAATAATACATAATCTCCCACAGTTAAGCCTTTATGAGCAGCAACCAAATTCACACACAACAGAGAGCCAGCCAGTAAGCCACCACATACGATTATATTCTGAATTGTGTTCAGGATATTAAGTGTAACCATTGATCTCCATTCTTCTTTCTGCACAAAACATAATATCTATCAATTCTGGGAATAATGCAGTATATTTTTAATAACTCATCAGCTGAATATGAGAACAATATTTAGTAAAATAACAAACCACACAAACTTATTTGCCAAAAGAAAATACTATATAGCAAATTCATGTGTAAATTCTTGATGGCAACAAAACATAATGGCTTTAGAGTGAGTACAAATAACAGTCTGCTGACAACACACTATCATTATAATTAAGAAAATTAATGTTAAGTTTTTGACATACAATTGTACACTCAAAAGTTTTTCGGTGTGACACAGGATGAAATCCTGACACTTTTATACCCTCTGCTATGCCATGTTCCCACCTCCACCACTGCAACGAGCACGATGGGCGCAAGTGCCAGATTGTATAGGTGCTGTGCAGTGTAGTGTTAAGTGGTGCTAGTTGGTGCAGATTTGTGCTATTTCCCTTCCACCCTAAGGGCTTGGCTAAACCCGTCTGATGGGAGCGATTAGAAAAGCTTTTATTACATCATTGCAGGGCACAATATTCAATTTTAACAAATATATATTGCAGAGACTGGAGGACGTGTTAAATACATACAGGATGTCCTAGCAAATTAAATCCACTATTTATTGCTTTTTATAGCAAGTGTTTATACTTCACCTCATGACGCCACCTGCATTTCATTTCATTATTCATATGCTTATTGCAAGGCTTCAAGATTTAAATGTTTCAATATTTTGTTTGTTAAATTTCAAGATTTATAGCAATATGTTACATCATTTTCAAAGTTTCAGTTTGTAAGGGAACAGTTCTGGCATATAACCGCCTGCCACACATGTGGTGGCATGGCTGTCAAGTTAGTCAGCATCTGAGATTCATAAGGGTTGGCACACACCACACTCTGGGTACATTCACACTTTTCACACCAATCTTTTAGAAAGCCATATCAATTTATTAATCACCAGAACCTTTTGTTTTCTTTCACGCCTGGAGATGCCATCCCTTCTGCCCCAGGAATAGCATAGTGTAATTGTGCAAAGGAAAATATACAAGTGTTAGCATACGTGTGTCATTTCTGTGCACCGCCTCCTCAGCATTTAGGACCACAGGTCCCCCACAATCCATCTTCCAGAAGCTTCTTAATTAACTTAAGCTTGCACAATCTTAGCTAAAATTTCACTTAGCTGCTTAAGGCGTGTAGGTCAGTCTGAATAGGCCACAAAATATGTATACATACATCCGGGCAGATAAACATGCAACCCTTGGATCACCAGCATCACCAACACGACACCGCCTGTCAACGACATCTGGTGCCCACGTCAAGTTACTTTCACCTTAAATGAATTGCCATCTTTTGGTCACTGCCCCGCAAAACCAGCATGCACCCATCTCAGAGCACCAGGTGTTAATAAATTGTTACATAACTTCAGTTAAGAGAAGAAGGTAACACTAGAACATATAACTGAAAGCACAGAATGAAAAATATCCATAATTGTCACATGTTTCTAGGATACTATTCAAATAACAGGGAATACTCAAGGGGCGATCGGACGATCTGACAACATGCATGCCACAAGAAAAAGATAAAAGCAATAAAAACCCAGGATGCCAGGTTACTGCTGCTAACACAAGTATGACCTCGAGTTCTCATGGTAACCTACAGCATTCAGCCCATGTAATTGACGGTAATAAGCAATAAACTATACTATGTTCTGTAACCATCCCGCAAGACACAATGCTATTATGGTCACACTGCACACCCATAGATGATGGCGCTACACTTTCACTGAATGAAGGACAGAAACACTGATTTTAGTCTGCAAGCTTTATTAGCAGAATCTGTTACAAGGTAAAATTACAGCTCAAAATATGAAAACAAAAAAATTTACCCTTAATTACAAACCTTAGTCATGCTGCCAATCTACAAATAGGCTCCTCGGACATAACAAAAAGTGAGTCCCAATGTTACAAGCAACAACAGGCATGCTAGCCTGATTGCGGTAGCACAAACATATTTCGAAGAAGTGGAGCGAAGCCTTGAGCGCTTCTTAAAAAAACCCGCCAGGCAGGCAGAGGCGCAGATTATATTACAGCTGGAAATGCAGTGAACGAGGCTTTTTTCGTCGTGACACTGCATCAGCAAGACGTCCAGAGATGGAGGTGTGCCATCCACCAACATGTGTCTAGTCTTCAGCCTACGGCATCATGGACAAGGTGAAGTCGGACCATAGTATACTAGTCAGAGTGACCTTTTATATACGCAAGTAATTTAATACCGAATCACATTATTATCTAACACAATATATCCGAGTAAGCTTAATGAGAGATCCTCCAATATAACGAGTAACTAACATATTGTAACAAGTTGTAAACCATATTGTAACAAGATGTAATTTGATAGTGATTTAATTGCACAGACGAAACTGAATATATTTGAGTTCAACATAGAGTATGCCTTCTCCCCAACATGAAAATTTAATATAAAATATTATTAGCCACATTAAAGTGACATACTTTTAAAAACGTAACACTGGTGGAGACGCCATATGGTTGTTCCTTTCCACATTAGCCAAGCAGTAACATAAAATAAATTAAATGAGAAAGTTACATTCTCCTGTATTGCAATAAATTTAAAGAATAATTTACAATAAATGAAGAGTGTTACATTATTTAACAGTTAATAAAGAATCATTTAGCAATTCTACACAATTAATAGTTAAAAATACATTTAAAGCCACATCTAAAATTTTAAATGACTAAGTTGACACTGGCTAACAGCCAGCAGCATTAACCCCATGACAGCGCTCACTACTCATGTGACAGGTGGGCATGCACGTGCGCAAAGAGGCTCCAATTCAAACTGTCCCATAACAGAATATTATTTGGCAATGTTAAATGTGTCTCTTGGTTTCTTTTCAGGGTCAAAGTGTTTTAAAAATGTATGTCTGAAAATATTGTACAATGTTTGGTTATGAATTCAAAATGTGCACTGCACGAAGACTGAGGACAATATTATTACGGTGTGAACGCCATCATAAAGGACACCAAAAGAATACGAAAATTTCACAATTCAAAAGTAAAATGTAAAACAATATTTAAATTATTTTTGGGCCACTTATTTTAAAAGATAAAAATTTTACTCTGCGTGCATAGCACTTCCATTTATATGAAGCCCGTAGGCAGCCATGGTAGGTCCGTGAGACGCTTGCCTCGGCACAGTCATTGTCGGAGGTCTGGCGATGTAATACGCTGTCACGTACACACTACAAATTTTTGCACCGATGCAGATTACCATAGTTCATCCTTAGTATACTGGTTAACCTTTGCTTGCGTATGTTTTGCCAGATATTTTTCCCAGCATTATACTTCGCTTAACATAATAATTTGTGCCCTTGTGGCTTTTTAAAATATAAATGGGGAGAAGGGAGGAAAGATATCCGAGAGGTCACGCAGCCCGCGTAACTTTGAATCAGCCACCAGCCGTCTATGTTAAAGGTGTTTCAGTGTAATTTCTGTATAATTGCTCCGTGCAATATTAAGGGCTTTAATTCATGTATGCATTAGAGGGTATTTTCCAGGTTTAACTGTTTTATGGCCACATCATTTGCGACCACGTAGTTCATAGCCGCCAAGTCAATATCTGCACCACCATGCGCTTTGAGGATTTATTTGTGTAATATAATGTTCAACATAATTTGTTTCAGGGTTTCATGTAATTATCATTCAGGGTTCCGTGTATTTTTCATGTAATGGATGCTTTACACGCTTGACCACACGGTCATTTCAACGTTTGATTTTCTTGCCATCCGGCATGTTACAAGCCAAAAACCAATTCAATCTGCAAAAAAATAATTTTCTCAACGGAAATAATAATTTAACCAGAATTTGCTATTTTTGTGGAGAAATACTGAAATTTCACCTGCACCACGTGCTCCGCTGCAGTACTTATCCAGCGTCAACCGCTTATCACGTGCTTACGTGCTTATTGTGACCATTCACGTTGTGTATCATTTTGTTCCAGTTATATATGTATCATTTTGTGTAATTTGTATGGTGAAATTATTTCTGTCCTAGCCAGCTATGCGAATAGGCCGCCACCACAATAACCACGTGCTGGAAGACGCGTCCCGACAGGTTTGCACTAGTGATGTCTAATAATCACACATGTTCGCTCATTCATTTTATTATTTTCTGCACCCTGTATTCAGGAAAAACCATCAGTCCTCCCTAGCGGCTGTCGACCCCTTTCCTTGTGACGGTTGTGTTTTCTAAGACAACAGAGAAGTCATCCATATAGAGTGCGCTAGATTAATTGTGGGCTGGGGAGTACCCAAACGGAGTTAACTTGACACTTCCGAGTGTAATTCCTACACTTAAAATCATGGAACTGTTTTGTATGGTTAACATAATAAAAGCAAGTATACCAGTTCAAGAAGTGTTTTTTAGTAGTGACAGCAACCTCTTGCTATTGTTTTCAGTGATAAAAGTTTAGTAATGATGTTTAGTAATGCAAAGTGTTTCATAAGAACACTCGGGTGAGATGGACACACAGAACCCACAAAATCCCTGCGAACCCTGAGTCTCAACAGTGCAGTGACTGGGAAACACCGCTGGCACCCACCTATAGTAAGTTTATTGTGTCAACATTTGTCTTGTGTCTCACCAGACGGCGTCAATTGGCGTTCCCAAGTGGAGCCAGTGTGTTCATCCGCGTCAACCGCATTAAAATGGCGGACACCATGCCTGAACAACTGCGAGAAGGCATCAAGACATCCGTGTTGGCAACCGCAACACCTACGAACACGAGCACAAACTACCTAGACATGCAGATCGCCTGAGCGTGCATTGTGGAAAGGTGAGATAAATCTGTTTGATGAGAACTTGTTGAATCAACAGTTATGCCAATGCATGTCTGGCATCATATCCACACCATCAGAAACACGCCTGTGCGTGCGCACCGGATGTGACAGGGAGGGAACGTAGTGGGCCCATTGCCAACACTGCAAACGTAACTTACATTTGTGATGCATAGGGCCTGATGAGTATGTAACCTTTTGCGATGGTGTCATAAACTGTGTTGAGTGCCGTAAGACGAACTGTGCTGAGATTGTGCCACCGACAACACCAGAGGTAAAGCCCACACCGCCGCCAGTAGTCATTACGTACACACCACAGGGCTTGATGGGACCCGATAGAAATATACTTTGTCAACTTTTACGGGACACAATTCGGAAGACCCGGGTACTTTTCTTGCGGTCTGCAAGGAGAAACTCCACCGACATCGCATACATAGGGATGATTGGACTGAGGTCTCTGCCAACAGACTACGGGGAACCGCTGCAACATGGTGGAATCTAGTACGCAGTTACAGTGTCTCCTGGGAGGAATTCTGTGAAAGGTTGCTGGGTAGGTTTGATACGGATGGCGATGCCATACAAGCACAGGCCAGATTCTACCATGAACAACAGCGCGACAGAGAGGGTAATGAAGAGTTCATACACGAAAACTGGGTCTGTATAAGCGCTTACATCCGGGACAGGCAACTTGCGGAGTACTTGAAATAATCGTGACTTTGTCAAAACCGGACATTAGGCCGTTGTTGTGCAGAGCCAGCCAGGAGAATGTGGAACTGTTCACGCGGAAGGCACGTGCCTACAAACGAAATATGCAGGCGGAACAAAGAGAACAAGTGCCGGACCAACACCATGAACCCCCGCCGTTGGTTATTGATGCCATGCGACCACCGCCGCCTGTCGGACAGATTGCACAAACACCGCCGCAGCAGGAAAGTACACATGCAAGAGTGCTACAAGTGAGTGACAGTACTGTATGGGCGTTAAGGGTCAATGTTGAACTCAAGTGTAAAAATGTGATCACCGTAATTGACACTGCTGCAAGCCATAATTTTGTATGCAAGGGCCTAATCCAGGCGATAACAACAAGAGTGCCGCCATGACGTCTGCAATTCACCACCAATAATCAACAAGGTGAGGGCAAAAAGCATAATGTACGTGACGGTAGGAATACGTGAGCTCCGTCTAAAATGTGATGTTTACATTGTGCCGGACTTATGCGAGGAGATGATTCTGGGATTGCAGTGGCTAATTGACAACCAAGCCATAACTGAACCACATCTCGACCGTCTGCATGTGGGGACACATGGAAGGTGGACACTGTACGTTGTGGGAGCAACACAGACAACAACAGCTGCCATGCCGCTTGCTGAGTTCGTGCACAAGGTGCCCGAACATCAACAACGTATGCAACACCTGCTGGACCAGTATGCCAGTGTGTTCCACACTGATAGGAAGTTGTAGCGCACCAACGTCATTTAGCACACCATCATCATGATGTACGAGGACCCGGTGTACTCCAAGCCGCGAGACCCAGGTATTTTCTTCCGGCGCATCATCAATCAGCAGGTATATGAGATGCTCAATGATATGTGATTGAACCCACGCAAAGTCTCTACAACTCAGGCATTACACTTGCCCCTAAAAAGGATGGCGAAAGGAGGTTTCAAGTTGATTTTCGTCTGCTGAATAAAATAACCGCAATCATGCCACCCCCAGTAATCACTATAAAGGACACTTTGTCAACACTAGGGCCAGCTACTGTATTCACCTCACCAGATCTGAAGTTCTGATATTGGCAAGTGCCTATCCGCCTCCAGGACAGAAAAAAAAAACAGCTTTAACCATGCTAGATGGGCGTACATTTCAGTTTGTTGCAATGCAACAAGCTTACGTGCAAAGTTGACAAGTGTAAGTTGGGTATGAGTAAGATGGAGTTTTTGGGACTTATGTAACAGGGAACAGATATGAACCGGAAGAACAACATGTACGGGAAATTCAAAACAAACCCACACCCAGGTCACATAAACAATTTAGAACATTTTTGGCTTGATAAATTGGTTAAGGGAGTTTTTCCAGAATTTTTCTGTGATAACTGTACCATTGAATGAATTGCAATGTGAAACGTGTAAATTTGTGTGGACACCTCAAGCCGACCAGGCATTCTGCAAAATCAAGCTTGCTTTCCAAAATTGCGAACCGTTATCCATGTTCAGGCCAGAATTACCTGTTGTCGTTCAGACCGATGCGAGCCAGGAAGGAATTGGCACGGTGTTATAACAAGTGGGAGAACACTGGGAAAAACACATCCTGAATTACCACAGTGCAAAATTTGGCGAGGCAGAATGCAAATATTATGTTAATGAACAAGATCCCAGTACACGCACTGAGGAAGCACCAGCCGTATCTGTTAGGGAGACAGTTTACGTTAAAAACAGATAACTGTTGTCTCGTGTGATTAGATGGTATGCATAACAGGAAGAGTAAACTTTCCCGCTGGGTTTTACTGCTTCAGGAATTCGATTTCTAGGTAGAACACGTGGTGGGGAAAACCAATGAGCTCGCAGATGCACTGTCTAGGAACGGCTGTCCGAACCTAACTGTAACGGACAATGCGGAATGGGAAGATGTGCTACCACCCTGACAGCAAGCTCACCAACTTTTGTTTTGCAAAACATTGTTGCCACACCACCCAGTGAATTTGTCTCATTGAACATCCATGACATATTAAGGGAGGTTCACGCAGTGTAAGAAAATTCCTCAGATGCTGCACAACACCGGTAACACTGTGCCACGCTATATTCTGAGCATCGGAGAGTGGTAGACCGAAAGACTCCGGTGAAACTCCCCGGTAATTGCACAAGTTGATGAACATACGTACCAAAGGAAACACGCGAACTTGACTTGTGTTAACGTATGGACATGACAGCTTAGAATGTGGGCACCCAGGTACCGAGCAAACATGCAGGAACATGCAAAAATTCTTTCATTGGCCAGGAATTAAAGGGGATATACGTAAATATGAGCAAAGTTGTGTCATGCAATACCTGGAAGGCGCGGAGAACAGACAGTGATGCTCCACAACAACCGAGGCTGCCAACTGAGCCGTTCAAAACCGTAGCACTTGATATCATGGGCCCGTATCCCCACACCAAAAGCGGAAAGAGGTTTTTGATTGTCATTACTGATTTGTTTACAAGATGGACCAAAGCATTTCCTGTAAGTAACGTACATGCACACACGGTTGCCCAGTTGTGCAAACTGAATTTTTTCCGAGATGGGGTTATCCGGAATTTTTGTTGAACGATAACGGCACCCAGTTTGTGGGGAGAAGGTGGAGAGAGTACTGCACGAAATGGAGCAGGACACCGTACCACCCTAGCATACCACCCCCGAGCACCGGAATCAAGATATCAAAATTCAGTTGAGAATTTGGCTAGGCAGAGACCACACCAGGTGGGCAGATCTAATTCCTGAGGTAATCTTTTGCATAAGAAACTGGGTAAATGCAGTTACCAGAAAAACCCCGGCAGAAATGGTCCAAGGCCGCAAGTTGCGCGCGCCTGGAGAACCAAGAGAAAACTTCCCGGTACCACCCGAGGAAGTAGTAGTACACCAGCAGAAAATCCATAAACAGGCATGGGAAAATCAGGAAAGGTATTGCAACACATAGGTACTGGAGAGCTGGAGGAAATCACCAATGAAATTACAGCCACGGATGTTCTTGTACGTTAGAGAAAACTCACTATTGGCCGGAATGAAAAAGTATTGTGCAGGACTGGCATCTAGGTGGACAGGGACAGTGTCAGTGGTAGAAAAACTGGGAAATTCTGCGTTCTTAGTGAAGTTGGGACCAAGATGTGTCACGAAACGGCACGGTGACGACCTGCGTATAGCCCCCTGCCCACATGCAGCGAAAAGAGGCAAGGAGATTCTGTTACACCCAGTACCTCGGCGAGCGCGGTGTAGCATATCAGGAAGTACAAAGGGAAATGTCAACAACACGTGCACCAATGTAAACAACAACACGAACACGAGAACAATCACCTCAGAAAACGTGAACAACAGTTCTACCAACATAATGTCATTTAGGGGTTTCGTGCCGTCAGAACACTCCGAGGGAGGAAGCAGGAAATGAAAACATACACGCACCAGTGGAAGAAGAAAGTAGTAGTGCAATACCATTTCCGGGCTTCCCCGAGGAGGCAAATAACAGTACAACCAACCAAAGCAGCTTCAAGGGTTTCATGTGCAAAAATAATAAATGTGGTAACAACAGTGTCCAAGTTTTAAAGGGTTTCCCCAGGGCACCAGTCAATATGGTTGTAACAAAATTGAAAATGTAAACAATAATACCACAAGAGTAAATGTCACACCTTTCAGACGTTTTCCGGCATCCACAGGGGATAGCCTAGTAGGGCAAGAGAGTTTCAAAGGGTTTGGGGCGTTTAGTAGGAAAGTGAATGTGATGTCAGCTGTCAACAAAAAACAATGCACCACTCGCAAGAGGTGAGGCGAGTCACCGTTACGTCCCCACAACATGGTTCCAGCTTACACCACCACACCCTGCAAACACCAGAGAGTAAGGACGCTCCCAAGGCCATGCTTCCTTTGCCCCCAACCAGTGGACCCGGTTCACAGCCAGGCAGAACCCGCCAGAGTAATATTGAGTTGCTCGCACCATCTCGGCTTTCGAGGGAGGGGTCACTTCACGCCGACTAACAGCCAGCAGCGCTAAGGCCACGATGGCGCTCACCACTCACGTGACAGGTGGGCATGCATGTGCGCAAAGAGGCTCCAATTTGAACTTTTCCATAATGGAATATTAATTGGCTGTGTAAAATGTGTCTCTTGTTTTCTTTTCAGGGTCAAAGTGATTTAAAAATGTATGTTTGAAAATATTGTACAATGTTTGGTTATGAATTCAAAATGTGCGCACGAAGACTGAGGACAGTATTATTCCGGTGTGAATGCCATCATAAAGGACACCAAAAGAATACGAAAATTTCACAATTCAAAAGTAAAATGTAAAACAATATTTAAATTATTTTTGGGCCACTTATTTTAAAAGATAAAAGTTTTACTCTCCGTGCATACCACTTCCATTTATGTGAACCCCGTAGGCAGCCATGGTAGGTCTGTGAGATGCCTCGGCACAGTTGTTGTCCGAGGTCTGGCGATGTAATACGCTGTCACGAACGCACTTCAAATTTTTGCACCAATGTAGATTACCATAGTTCATCCTTAGTATACTGGTTAACCTTTGCTAGCGTACGTTTTGCCAGATATTTTTCCCAGCATTATACTTCGCTTAACATAATAATTTGTGCCCTTGTGGCTTTTTAAAATATAAATGAGGAGAAGGGAGGAAAGATGTCCGAGAGGCCACGCAGCCCGCGCAACTTTGAATCAGCCACCATCCGCCTATGTTAAAGGTGTTTCAGTGTAATTTCTGTATAATTTCTCTGTGCAATATTAAGGGCTTTAATTCTATGTATGTATTTGAGGGTATTTTCCAGGTTTACCTGTTTTACGGCCACATCATTTGCGACCATATAGTTCATAGCCGCCAAGTCAATATCTGCACCACCATGCGCTTTGAGGATTTATTTGTGTAATATAATGTTCAACATAATTTGTTTCAGGGTTTCACGTAATTATCATTCAGGGTTCCGTGTATTTTTCATGTACTGGATGCTTTGTACGCTTGACCACGCGGTCATTTCAATGTTTGATTTTCTTGCAGTCCGGCATGTTACAAGTCCAAAATCAATTCAATCTGCAAAAAAATAATTTTCTCAACGGAAATAATAATTTAACCAGAATTTGCCGTTTTTGCAGAGAAATACTGAAATTTTACCTGCACCACGTGCTCCGCTGCAGTACTTTTCCAGCGTCATCCGCACCATCTAATCTTGCAATCACATGCTTGCATGTTTATTGTGACCATTCATGTTGTGTACCATTTTGTTCCAGTTATATATATGTATCATTTTGTGTAATTTGTATGGTGAAATTATTTCTGTCCTAGCCGTCTATGTGTATACGCCGCCACCACACTAACCATGTGCTGGAAGATGCGCCCCAACATGTTTGCGCTAGTGATGCCAAATAATCACACGTGTTTGCTCATTTTCATTTAATTATTCTCTGCGCCCTGTCTCCACGAAAAACCGTTAGTCCATCCTAGCGACTGTCAACCCCTTTCCTAGTGAAGGTTGTGTTTTCTAACACCACAGAGAAGTCATCCATCTAGAAGTGTGCTAGGCGTTAACTAGACACTTCCGAGTGTAATTCCTAAATTTAAAATTCTGGCACGATTTTGTATGGTTAACAAAATTAAAGCAAGTATACCGTGCATTAAGTGTTTCTTTGTAGTGACAGCAACTTCTTGCCATTGTTTTCAGTGATAAAAGTTTAGTAATGATGTTTCGTAAGTACGCATGGGTGAGACGGACACACAGAACCCACAGCAACCCTGCGAACCCCGAGTCTCAACAGTGCGGTGACTGGGAAACACCGCTGGTGGCCACCTACAGTAAGTTTATTGTGTCACCGTTCTGTAACACATGACCTTCCTCCTTAGTTACTTTTCTCTAATCTCTTTCCGACTCTGGTTTCCCATACTGTACTTGACTAAACATTGAACACTGCTTTACTGTATAGGAGGTAAGGGGTACTAAGGGGGGGTGCTCGTGATGGTGGATAAATAAGAAGTATCATTTATGAAAATATATATCTTTACTATAACTCTAAATAACAGAATACAATACATTTATGTTTAAACAAAATAAGATTACAGTTACATTACAGAAATACTATGGGATTACAATTACATTATTAATTATACAGAACAGAAGTTATAAGACTCGCAATATATATGGCAGCTAATTCCCTAATCTTGCGTAATTACTTTACAAGGGGGAAGGGACGATGGCTCGTAACAGGAATGGCTCCCTACACAAACGCGATTATGCTCACCCCAAATATCTGAAGATCTGGTTGTCCTCAGAGCTCACTGGGCCTAGGGTCATCTGCTTCCGTAGTCTTCTAACCTGCAATTTCACTCACAAGTTAACTACTTCAATATGTGGTGCCGTCGGGAGGGGGGCAGTGCCACGTGGGGTTTCATCTATAGCGGGGCCAAGTAGGGCATGGTTGCGCCACAACTGCATGTGGCCACCAGCTATACCCCGTATGGGCTTAGTGTAACAAACGATGCCAGGTTATCGTTACACCACCCCCCCCCCCCTAGCCCGTTGAAGCAGCAGCTGTCCCAGCTGTGGAAGAGACCAAGGGTGCCGAAGATGGCATAGGGTGTGAGTGAGAGAAGCACAAGCATCTTGGGGTTCGTCAGTGGTGGGGAGGCTACGGAGCTGAAGGCATTGGTGAATGTCGTGGAGGGTGGCATACCCAGAGGACTGAAGCGCGGTATCGCGAGAGCAATTACAAGGAGGAGCCAACATCGAATAACGAAAGTACAATTTCAGTAATACGTAAGTTGAAGGTGAACAAGACATAAAAGTGAAGGTAATATGTTTTTAAATAGGGCAAAAAGGCCAGGCATGTAGGTAAGAATTTATAACAAGACACACAAGAAAATTGGCTAGCCATGTGAAAATTTCAAGATCTGAACATGATGTAAGTGAAATGAAATGGGGGGGGGGGGGGGGGGGAAGTGTCCATGGCACAATTAATGATTAAGTAAAAATATAATTCCCCAATGGCTAGGTGGTGGGCACAGGGGTAAGTGGAAGTTGGAATAGGCGCGCCTTTAGTGAACACTCAACAACATGCCAGAAATATTATCTATAAAAAGAAACAAGATTAAAGGCACGGCCATCTGGTTGAAGGTACACATAAAAAATAATATATAACGTGCCATGGTGCTCCTGTAGTAGGGCATGAATACAACACTGTTTAAAAAGATACACAAAACAAAGATTGGTAGTAAAAGGTGGTATTGTGCGTGGCACGTAAAAAGAAAACTGATATTACACAGTTGGCAGTGCTCTCGGTGCATAAAGGAAAACTAATATTACACAGTTGGCAGCACGTGACGCACACGCAACTGTCACGAAAGGAATGCGATGTTGGTCGCATGTAGCATGTACGAGTGCAGTGATTATTTGCATTTTTGAATACTTACATGACTAATGGATTAATGATTTCTATTGATGACAGGAAGTAAACACGTACAGTTTAGGTTGAGTTACACAGAAAATTACATGAATAATTATATACACCGTACATGGTGGTGTAGTTGCGTGTATGTTTGTTCGATAGAACTTGATTTGGTTATCGTAGATACTTCTTATAAGCTAAGACACATTTTGAATTACAATTGAAACATGTAAAAACATAGGAAAAGTAAAAAATGAATAGGTACATAAGCAATTGGTGAAAGTGCATATTCTGATAGTGATAGCCCTGCATTAAAAGTTTGTTTCGCACTGTAGCACTTTGTATGTTCGTAAAGATAGTATTCACTCAGTAAAGTAAAGTTTGTCCACACATAGAAAAAGTTGTTGAAGCATTGTTTGAATGTAAGTTCGGCACACTGGCTGTCCTGAAAGTCTTTAAGTACGAGAACATTGTTATCAATGTCTTCGACATTATTGCATGGTGTGAGAGATAGATGGGACTTACCCCTTTTAGAACGACCACTCATATTTCGACGAGAAATACAATATAGTGCCTGTAGGCTATGTGACCAAGAAAACATTGAATATAGACATTAAAAGAATTGAAAAACATGGTACATAGAAAAGAATATAATAACCTGTCTTACACCTAGTTACAATCCTCTTACATGCTAGTGATATTTTGTTATAAAACATTTTATTGATCAATGTATATACAAACAACACAAATATCTGCAGATATGGGGAAGGGTAATAAAGGTGGAGTACTCCGTTAAGGTATATTACAGACTATAGAACACTGGTCACTGTAGTCACTGAATAATAAGGTAAGGTCAGGTAGCAAAACTCTGCTCATAAGGCAGGGTATAAATGGATCAATATGTGAGGAAAAATGCCAGTAGGCATGATAATATACAACACCATGACTATTGAACACATACCAGTAAGCCCAAGCAAAAGCTTAAAAATATTATTATAGCAGTAAAACATACAAGTGAAATACTCCAATGGAAGGAGCAAAGAATTCAACATAACCTGTATTACAAATTAAGAGCAAGTGTGTAGTAGAATAAAACAACATATAACATCATTGTAAGGAGAGTTAGTTTGTTTGTCTGATTTTGTATTTAATCTTTTGTGTTTTGCTCTTTTTTTTTTGTTGAAAGAACCAGATATACTTCATGAGAAAATACTAATCCTTATTGATAATTACTATAATTAGCATTGGCAATATGCATATTAAGCTCCCAATGATGATAAAAAAATTAAATAATATTCGCCAGAGCAATGCAATATAAGAATAAGAATTAAGGTAAGATTCTCTGAGGGACGTAAAAATATTTCTTTGTGAGTAAAGGACAATAGACCCTTAGGCCTAAATGTCAAGCATAGGAGATAGAAATTGCATCATACCGGATAAAAATAAGGTAATTTTACACATACAACCCTGCATAAAAGGCAGGAGACATTGAGAAGGTCACAATGGGAACACCAATTGGTAATATTATCACTATCAAGTGCAATGCACTGAAATAGGTACACTGTTTTGTTGTGCTTCCCCTTTGGTTTGCTGGTTTATAATTTTATCACTATCAAGTGCAATGCACTGAAATAGGTACACTGTTTTGTTGTGCTTCCCCTTTGGTTTGCTGGTTTATAATTTTTGTTTCTATTTTCTTTCTTATTGTCTCTCTTATTTTCTAGTAATACCATGAGGCAGGAAAATAAACTAAAACATGTTCATATATACTGATCCTAGAACTAACTGACAAGCATTGTAAACATAGCATAGGATGCCCTTCAAATAGGGAGTAAAAACAATGAAATCTAACTGTCCACGAGGAGTAGATACTCAAGACCTCTAAAATAATTAATCCCTTAGTTAAAATGTCTATGAAAGTGATACTGCTTCCAGAGCAGGAATAAAATTGCAAAATCTGACTTCTAAGTCGTCGTAAAACAGTTGAGGCATTGACAATTACATTAATATAACAGTTGCTGAAACTGTGAGGTATATTTAAGTAACCAGTAACAAAGACCCATAGGCCTAAGGAAGGTAACTCACATAACGCCAGAAGGCATGCTATCTCAAGCCTCAAATATACATGTATAAATAGAGACCCTTGGTCATTGGTAATAAATTGATATGAGCCCTATGTAAAGGCAATACTCTACTCATTTTCTGTGTTGAATGTTGGAAGTAATAAAACCATAATTCAACCACATTTTTTACCATACAATATAATACATATACTGAAATCCTTGGAGAAGTGTACAAGCAGTTTGATGAACAGCAATATATATATATATATATATATATATATATATATATATATATATATATATATATATATATATATATATATATATATATATATATATATATATATATATATATATATATATATATATATATATATATATATATATATAAGTATCATTACTGCATCAGGTGCAATTATACATGTAGTGAGGTCTCATATAAGGCAAAAGTGTGTTCCTACACTGACTTACCACAACATCACCCGTAAAGCTAAGAGGTGTGCTAACTGACAATTACAATACAAGTAAGTAGAGAACTGATACCAATCATAAGTGAGAATAATATTCAATGCCTTTGAATGAAGAAAATAACGTAGTAAGCAACAGGGGTAATCCCAATCTTTACCAAAAACATTCCAATTATATTGGCTACCCCGCAAATGGGTAATAGCAGTGTGAACTGCAAAGCATAAACGTTTAGAGTCATAGAAATATATCGTGCGCAAAAATATAGACAAGCTGAAGCGATGTAACACTCAAAACTGTAGGCCTAAGCTCAATTATAATTAAATTATATATAATGCCACGAGGCATGGTATCCTAACCAAAATGACCTGAATTAGCAAAATTAATATGGCAATATAATACTAATTAAGGGTAATTATAAGCAAACGACTAACACACACAAAAATCAATATGAGGGGAGTGAACTTAATGTACATATCTTAATAAAGCAGGGACAAATGGGGATAACCGAGTCTGTTAACGATATAACTGTGACAATTTAAGTAGAGGGGAATCAGTCTATAACATGCAATATGACTGAGTTCTCTGGTGATGATGTGGAGGCTCCTTAGGCCTCATGTGAAGTCCACCCGAAAGTTGTTGAGGAAAAAAAATAGAAACAGTACACATATAAGGCAGAATATGAAAACCACGGAAAAATAAGACAAGACATAACTGAATAAGATTATTGGGCCATAAAAATATATAGGTAAGTGAATTCAGCTTGCTAGAAGGCTTACAAAATGAACGCATAAAATTTAAAATTGAACAATAACTGTAGACCAGTTCGCCTAGGGCGTATTTACGTGAAAGCAAGGTAAAAATAATGCTGTATAAGACAGCTGGGACATCATGCAAAAATGACAAATATACTTGATTGCAATAACAGTAGCATGATAACAGAAGTAAAGACAAATCATAAGGCAGGTAGTAGCTAATAAAAATAAACAAGACAACACAGGGGAGTATTCCGGCGATTGTTTTCTTGGGAATGGTATGAAGGGTGGCTCGTCTTACTGTGGCATCTAGCCTAAAATAAGCAAATCAAACAGGGTTAACAAGACAAAATAGCAGTGGGGACAGGAACTTACCACTCAGAGTAACTGGCACATCTTGTAGAATTCGCAATAAGGATAGGGTAATATATATATATATATATATATATATATATATATATATATATATATATATATATATATATATATATATATATATATATATATATATATATATAAGAACCTATGTCCATATAATACAGAAATTGCATACAAGAGAAAACAATTAGTTATGTGAAAAACACAATTTGACTTTCGTGCACTGAAATGAATATAATACAATACATTATTAATCTAGAAAAAAAAAAAGGGGGGGGGGGGGGCTAAAAATAAATACTGGTGTGGCCATAATCGTGGTAACCACCGCTGTGGGGACAGAAAACAAACATAAACAATACTTAAGTAAAGGAGAAAATTAATAAATCTAATAGCAAATGTGAAGTCTTCATTCTCGTGGCTAATGAAAGACTGGGTAGGGGAGATTAGCGGTTATCTTTCAGCTCATTGGTAACAGCACGCGCTTATGTAGTGGTTGTCAGGTGGTGGTGTAACGTAACACACGTCTGCTGCCGGCGATAAGTAGAGGGCATAGAGCCTGGCTACGAAAAAAAAACAAAGCACTAGTAATGCCACAATGGCCACGTGGGCTCGTGTCCCCCATGCCGCCCGTTGCCCCAGCAACGGCAGAGGTCCATGCATGGTGGCTTCGACCACGGTGGCTCCAACCACAGGAAGTGCCAGCCAACATTGGCCGGTGACGAGAGGAGCACTGCCATGCTGTGTGTGGTGGCGAGAAGCGAGAAGAGGGGTTGGTAAGCCTCGTACTGGAAATGGACAGAAGATAGTCGCTTGAACACTCGGCAGGAATGCAGCTGTCAACTCACGCTGTGAACACTGCTGGCTGTCACGGGATAATTGCTTGGCGGCCGTGTTTGACCCTCGGGTGTCTGAGACTTAGAGACATAGTCTGAGAACACATTCCGTGACGTAGTAAAGAACCAAGCGGAAGTCACCGAGCATTTGCAAAATGTCATAAGGGAATATCAATGTACGAAGTAATAGTGAATGCAAACATAAATAGCTCTCCACTGAAAAGACATTGTGATGCTGCCTTTATACTTTATGCAAAATCAAAACTATGAACCGATAGTACCAAGTAACAACACTTTGTGTGCGCATCATTCGAGATGTATAATATCACGTGACATGAAGTGATAACACTTATCAATATTAAATTAAAGCATTATAAATAATTAAACATAAAGTGTCAGGTTGCAATGAAATATAACATAATCACTGTAAATCTTACAACTATAAAAGTGTGGCCATGAATCCTTATTTAAGTAGTGTAGGAGAAAAAAGGTATATTACAAGTAGTTTTCTCGTCCTACATGTCGCTGTTCACACCATGCGTAATCCTATACTGTAACTTAGGAATGCTTATAAAATCACCTATATAGCTCCCTCCAGTAAATATATCTTAGCAGTATGCTACTTCAGGGTCTCGGACTTGGTGGCAAATAAAACAAAATAAAAGAATGGCAATAGAGTTCCAAATGGAATACCTTATCCTATTATCTTAACTTACTCACACAACACGCACGTAGTTGAGGATAAAGTACCATAACCTGAGCCAGACTTCTTACAGTTTATATATATATATATATATATATATATATATTAGAGAAATAATACCCAATTTTTCCTTAATCGTCTAAGCAACAGTTGCAAATGTCTTTACAATTCTAAGGGTATTTATATCATTACGTTATTTTCTTAAGGCACTGCCATTGAAAGGCACACTGTAATAACGTTCTTAGTGTCTAAGTCTATTAAAAAATTTATGCAAAGTCTGTCACACTAGATCAATCACGGTACGGAAATCTGCTAAATAGCTGTACAAAGAGGGCCCCACAAACTCCGTAAGGTACCAATATCTCACACTAGCATAAGAAACACTCTATATGACTATACTATATATTAAAGGGGGGAGGGGTAAGTGCACCGCTCTCTTGGTACATGACTAAGGACTGGGAATAAAACACTCATGTGCCTTACAATGAAAATCCCGTGTGTCCAGTATGCCCGTAAACTGCCCGAAATCAGTCATAGTGATTGCGTTCCGGGGTACGGACTCGCAATGTCGGTTAGATTCCTCCGACATGATTCCCTTTGTTCTGCACTTGGGCATGAAACAATGGTTGGGAGTTATCTGATAAGGATGCAATGGAGTGTGCCCAGCGTAACATGAGAGCAAGAACGCATGGAGGCAGAGTATTTGGGGCCGCGCACATGTGTGTAACCTTAAAATTACTTAATGGTACGAGGGTAAGAAATATAGGAGCTCTCCGAAAAACACATTTAACACAAGTGTAGAGAGCCTTGCAATTACAGGGATAGAGTCCCACATGCACAAAAAGCAAATACATGCATTAATTAAAAGCAGAAGCAGAGCAAGATGGGATGAGGAGGGTGACAAGGTGGCCTGGCAAGGCGAGCTACACAAGCAGTTGCTGTGTGCGCGTGGCAAACTGACCTACCATATGCTGGCTCGCTTACAGCGCATGCCCCGGGTGCGGAAAACTAACAGCTGACAGATGGGCGAACGGGGTGTCTGGTACAGATGGGGGACGGCGGCTTACCCCGAATGGTATCGCACAGCAGAAAAATATCAATGAAAATATTAGGGATGGGTCGAATAAGAAAATTTCCGGTTCCGGTACCGATTCTACATTTAAATATCGGTTCTAGTATTAAGATGACATTTTAATAATTTCAGACTTAAATAACTTTAAAAAATGCCAAACATTATTCACGTATCACATCCAAAAGCTCTCACAAAATACATGCACATACTCTACTTCGTTTGTTTACGTAATTTTTTCTCTCGTACAATACAATAGAATGCAGTATTTAGAAGACGTAAACATGTAACAATTAGAACAATTCAAAGCTAAAAATCTGTACATAAACGTCAGCCATTTTGTTTCACTCGATGCTTAATGTAGTATTATCTCTGTATATATTTATCTATGACATCCATGACGAGACTGTTTAAGTTTTATCTCGTTTAACTGACAGAACATAAACCAAATACTGTATTTGATAAAATGCCTGTCCTTGAAAACTACTTTTGTGATCATTGGTACCAAATAAATTGATATTTATATACTTTCAACTGCAATAGTAATTCGCTGTAAGGAAATACTGCTGCCAAGAAAAAATCCCTATTACAGGTGATTTAACCTATATTGTTTTGGCAGTAACTGCAATTTTTGTTTGTTTTGCAGAGTTTCTCATTACAGTTATTTTTGTAATAAGAGTTTTGCCATAACTAGATTAATTTATAATGTTTCGTACTTAGTATATCATCTAAAAATATTACTAAATTTATCACTGTGTAGAAATTAGAATCAAGTAGTCGTCGTTAACCTAAAACCGGTTCTGAGTCAAACCTCAAGAACCGGTATAAATTGTAACCGAAGAACCGAACTGACCCATCTCTAGAAAATATGTAAGGAAACGATAATGAAGTGATCTGGGAACAGTTGAAGCTTGGCTGCAATGAGGTGGGAATAAAAACCGCGGATCCATCAGTGTAACACGTGCCCTTCCTCCTTAGTTACTTTCCTCTAATCTCTGCAATTCCTTTCCGACTCTGGTTTCCAATACTCTACTTGACTAAACATTGAACACTGCTCTACTGTATAGGAGGTAAGGGGTGCTATGAGGGGTGCTCGTGATAGTGGCTAAATAAGAAGTATCACATATGAAAATATATATCTTTACTAGAACAACTCTAAATAGCACAATACAATACAGTTGCGTTAAAACAACAATAATATTACAGTTACATTACAGAACTACTATGGGATTACAGTAACGATATTAATTATACAGAACAGAAGTTATAAGACTCCCAATACATAGCAGCTAATTCCCTAACCTTGCCATAATTACTTTACAAGGGGGAAGGGACGATGGCTCATAACAGGAATGGCTCCCTACCGCAAATGCGATTATGCTCACCCCAAATACACGATGCAGTCGGGGGCAGCGCCATGCTGGGTTTCTTTTAGAGCTGGGCTAAGCAGGGCACGGTTGCGCCACCACTGCACGCAGCCACCAGCTATAACCCGCACAAGCTTAGGCGGTGTAGTGATGCCAGGTTATTGCTACAGTTCGTCTTGTGTCTCACTCGACTGCGTCAAAGTAAAGATTATTTCAAAATATTAAATATAAAAATTAACGACATCCTTGTCTTATATGTTTATATATAGCAGTAAAGTAATTCTCAGATAGTTTAGTAAAGACATGATGCAGTGAACATAAATAAAATGAATATCATCTCTTGGATTCATTCTCAACAAACTAAAAATAATTTTTACAATGAGCTGAAACGAGTAAACTAAAATAAAAAGTCAAATGTCTGATTGAACACAATAAAATTTTTTGTATTAAAGATAATAAGGTATTGGACGTGATACGTCATAAAAAATTGATTATGTGTCTTAGACACGATAAAGTGATAGAGATAATTTATTATGTATATACATGCAGTGTTACATTAAGTTAATTCATTGGGAGTTCAATGCCTTGTGCACATGTCACATATAGATAATATGTAATATTAAAATGCTTTTGTGTATGACACGCTGTAAAGCTGGTACGACTCATACAGGCCTGTTTACAGTTTTCTGAAGATAAAACAGAGGTGCCACTAAGTGCGACCCACTTACACTTCAGAAACAATGAGCCGACAGTACTCCCTCGCACAAATATTTTGCATGAAAGACGAGTTTCTCACACACATTAAAAAGCACGGCACGCCCCAACAACAATAAAAATATTTAAAGAATCTTAGACCATGATAAAATATGTGTGTGTGTCTATATATATATATATATATAAACAATTCAGTAAAAAGTAAAATATATTAATACAGTAATTATAAGTTTCAGTGCGGCCGAGAGAAATTGAAACGATGCACTTGGAACACAGAGTCAACATATGACGTAGGCATAAGGCAACACTTCACCAGATCCACCAAGAGAGGGGGGCAATGGCTTTCGAGACCGGAATTCAGCTGGCCGCAAGGTGACGCGTCGTCAGCGTGCGCCTTAACAACACACACATAACAACAGAGCTGCTTTAATTATTTACTTCTGGGTAACACCCCAAATTTTACTATAACATAAACCACTACATGCCTGGCCAGGACAGTCACTCACTAACAATAAGTCAAACAAATAAACACGTTACACTAAACCTGGAATTACAAACAAAAGAAATTATAATCTAATATAACATAATGTATACACACGCACACGTGAATTAATTGAGAAACAAAATTTGAGCATATTACAAGGTAATTATTAGATCTATAGGTGTCTCAAAATGCTGGCGATCTGCGAATAAAATAATAACATTTTATTTACTTTAAAATGTAAAGTAAAAAGGCGTCTTACATTATATTATTTTTTAAATTAAATGAAGTGGTACCGCAATGGAAAAAGTAATAAAAATAAAATTTTTAATATCATTGTTTACACAAAAAAAATTTGTTAATAGGAACAGGGTATAACAAATTATTGTTTGTACATACTTGCTAATGCACTAAGAAAGATATATCATGTAAACACAGCAACAGAATATCTTGTTTATAAATACTGTCACAGAAGACACGTTACAGTTCAAAACATTATTACTGTTATTATTAATATCATTGCTACACATAGAAATCATTCCAAACAAAGCTACCAAAGCCTAGTGATACAGTATACTAATTTTTATTTCCCTAAAAATATGATATAAAAAGATGTATATTATGTAAAGAAGATAGATATACATGTAATAATCATGCAGTTGTAAGCAGTCATAAGTTAAATTAAGGATTTCTCTCAATCCTTCCTTATGTATTGAATCGTAGTTTGCTATTAAATTTTCATAATTTTATATAACTGTTAATATAAACGTAATATACTACATTTATATACAACATCCATTCACATCCAACTAGAATATATAAGCCACATAGATTTTAAGAGTTCAATATAGTAAACTTATATTTTGTTATATGCTGTATGTTGTGCATTGCCATGGTATAAAATGTAATTTCTCTTTCAGCATTCACTTATAGGGGTATAAACACAATTGTAATGGAGAAAGCTATTTAATATACTTTAATTTTACAACACACTATGTAATTGTTATTTGAAAAATAAACATTTAAATGTAAATGAACTGTTTAACTTTTGCAATTTTATAAGTAATTCCACACTTTTAAGCCACATATAACGTAGGGCAATTCAAACCTCAAGAAAGGCTGACGGGATGGTCCGAACATCGTGTTGAAACACTTTCCTACCTCCTGAATACTAAATAACTCTAACTCTGTATCCCTCTTTACTCTGGCTTCCAATACTGAGTTCACCTTAAGTGGAGGTAAGGGATGTTAGGGGGTAACTCACTGGTACCTAAATGATAGAAGGAATTATAAAAATATATATTTAATGAACAACAATACTTAATCACAAGGAACAACATTTATAGAAATACAATGGGATAGCAATTACTACAACTCGCAAGATGTATACTTAATATTGAATAGCAAGCTATGTTATAATGCTGAATTACAATATGGTAAGCTCTGATAATCAAGATACAGCTTATCTCTGTCCTTACCAATATTAATTAATACAAAGGGAAATGGGGACGATATCTCAATACCAGCAATGGTCCCTACTGCTAACTGATTTATGCTCATCCTTATCTTCTGTTCAGTTGGCCTCGGAACTCCTCGGGCCAGGAGTAGGTCCGCCATTTTACATCACTGGGACGCTACTCCCTCAGCGCGGGGGTAGATTGGTCCCTTGTGAGGGACCTTGGCCACCCAGTTAGTTGTCAGCTTGCGGAGGCGAGGAGAAGCTAAACCCCTCCCCCTCCGCACCCATCAAACTTACTTTATGCTGCAAAGCTAGCATTCTTTTACAGGATTCCCAGGGTAGCGCCTGGGAGCTGTTTCCATAGCTGAGTTTTACTCTCTTTTTCCCTGCCTGTACGGGATAAAAGAGAGTGGTGAAGTTAATTGAATTTATCAGCGCGGAACCAGGGGTAGGTAGGTGCTCTCGTCTTCAGTCTCAAACACACTCTCAACACTGTTGTAGTCTCGTCATCTACTGGAGGGGGCAGGGGGGGGGGGGCGCCAGGCCGCAAGGCGCTTATATAGCCAGGCAAAGTAGAACATGTTTATAAAACGAAACAATCGTGCCCAGCTACAATCCAGTGCGTCCGACCTTAGGCGGTGTAGCACCGCCATATGACGTTACAGTGTTTGCAGCCGCTAATCATGAACAAGACACTTTGCACGCCCCTTGCAAAAGCAAAGTTCAAGGCCATCCTCTGTGAGTACTTAGCACGTGACGAGCTGCCTGTCCAGCCACGATGCCGCAGGCAGTTACTCTTACATTATTCCTTTCATATCACAGTTATCCCACCATCTTTAAATTATCCCATTTGTAGCGAAGACGAATACACCCAGTCCATTTTCCTACTGCCCGAAGAAGACACAGTAACCAATCAATTGCCCAGAGCCAATTAATTCCAAATACCACTGTCCAGTATGCACATGAGGACACAGCGCTTATCAACGGAAGGGATAATGTTATGTGCAGCAACAGGCATGATAGCCTGATTGCGGTAGCAGAAACATATTGCTAAGAAGTGGAGCGAAGCACTGAGCGCTTCAAAACAAACCCTGCCAGGCAGGGCAAAGCGCCGATTATATTACAGCTGGGAAAGCCGCAAACAAAACTTTTGTCATCGTGACAGTGTGCCAGCAAGACGTCCAGAGATGGAGGTGTGCCATCCACTGACACGCATCTAGTCTCCATTCTACGGCATCACGGACAAGGTGAAGTCGGACCATTGTAAACTAGTCAGAGTGGCCTTTTATATATCCAAACACAGACGAAACTGAATATATTTGAGTTCAAACTAGAGTACGCCTTTCCCCAACATGTATGTTTAATATAAAATATAATTAGCCACATTAAAGTCACAGACTTTTAAATACATACCACATAATCTCTACCGATTGGGATACAAAGAGATTAGAAACTCCATAGTCAACCAGTCTTGTATATCTACACACGTGGCTGGCCGGGAGCATACCAGCTTGGTCTGAAAGCTAACCAAACGAGTCCATGAGTGGTGAAGGAACATAAGGAGGCCACGCAAAAAGGTTCCAATAAAATTACAATGCAGCCAGAAACCAAATTGGTTTGATAATGCACTATAATGAAGGCTTAGTCCCTCACCGCACTGCTGCTTTTCGACTGACATCATAGCAGCCAGAAGCAGCCCTTGCTTGGTGTCATCCTGTTGACCATAAAGCAAAAACATTAGCCAAAAATAAGACAACACAATGCTATTACTTTCGCCTAAAACACTTCAAAGAGAAATGTAAATTCTCACGTTAAATAAAATTGGCAAAGACAAAAATATTTTAAATATTTGGGCCTGGGTGCCTGAGGGTATATGTGATGATGCTGGTTTGAGGGGTCCAAGAGTATGTGACATCAAGTGGTGCTTACACCTGGTTACCACTGATCTTGGTGATATCACAATTCTGCAGAGCATTTTGGCATTGACCACAGTCTTCCTTTACTGGCCTCTTACACTGCTCACTCACCCTTTAGCATACACCAATACACCCATGGGGTTTACTCCAGGTGGTGTAGGGTGACCACGAGGCCCGGGATAGACATTAGGGGAGGAGGCATAATGACACTGGATCCCTCTCCTCCCTGGAGAGGCCAGTACTGGCGGTTTTCAGAGGTCTGGGGTGCTGTGGGGGTCATGGTCACTCTGGAACTTCAGATGATCCTGGTGAAGAAGAAGCATATATGTTGAGGTAGTGACCTTATCATGAGTTGGTTGATCACCTGGTATTGTGTGTTGTGTTGTTCAGCCTGTTGGGTGGTATGCAGTGGTGGTTACACAGGCTCGCAGTTTGCAAGGCTGCACCAGTGTCAGTGGCAGCAATGTCTTTGCGGTTTCTGTGGTAAGGGTTGCTTCGGTTCCTCCCCTACAACATTAAAGCTGCACCTGCTAAAGACATGTTGTGTCCCACTTTCCCATGGTGAGGGTTCCCATCTCTCCTCCTGGGGTTCATACACTACTGGTGTTGGACCTGGTATGTAGGTGTCTGGGTAGTAGGCCACCAGTTGCTCAATGTCAACATCACTGTGTCGCTTCCTTAAACAGGCGCCTGCATGCCCTAGGTACTTATTATCTGACAGGAACCTCTGGAAAAGAGTTTCTGTTGTCGCCACCCTGATTTCTGGCCATGCAGTGTTCAGGCTCCCCTCACCATTAGGGCTTATCAGGGTTGACTCCACGAACACCCAAAATGGCTGTTTCTCATCGGAGACTTCTTTACCACCTCCTCCTGTCACTTCCTCACTCGTCTTCGCCATTGCCTGGTCTGCTCCTTACCCTTTGTCTTCTGGGGCCCTACATAATTCAGCTTTATGGTGCTTACTTACTCTCCTGTTCTGATTTCTGATTAGGGACTGAGTTATACTCACTCGCATCACCACACGTCAGGGCCTAGCCCATTGTGGCTCTAAACTTACGCATTCTGCAGTGCAAATGATGGGGGTTGTAAACGTACACAGACCTAGTTCCCTCCTGGAGCAGTTTTAGAGGGTTATTGGTAGGTGGGGTAATCTACTGTGATATCGCTCTTGCAATTTATTCAGGTTCTGTTCAATATAATTTCTACTATTGACCATCCAGTTGCCTTGTTCATGCAGATGTGTACGCAGAACAGGGAGTCCAGTAGCTGTTAGTCCCATGGTGTGTTGTCATTTCCTAATTGTAGCTGTAACTGTATCTTGACCTTTTGGTTGATATGAGGGGGTGGCAACATGTTTGATTTTCCACTTCCAGCATAGATGCTTCCACTCAAATCCCACAAACTGTATCCTCTTATCTTGGCAAGATGGATTTTTGGCAACCCCAACTAGGGAATTACTCTCCCTGCAGCACAGCAGCCATGTTGTTAGATCTGACATTACTGGCTTCGGTCCACCTTGTGCACAAATCCGTCACTCCTATTAAACCTAATCCCCTTGGTATCCTTGGGAAGGATCCCAAAACATCTAATGCTTCATCTTTGAAAGGGGTTGTTGGGGTCCTTAGATGGTGGTGTTCTTCCCCATCCAATTGCCTCAATTTCTTCGGTTGACAGATGGTACACTCCATTAAATATTCCCTCGCATCCCTCGTAATCCCCAGCCACCACCATTGGTAGTGCGTCTCAACTGTTCTCCAAGTCTTGTTAGCTTCTGGATGTTCTGCTAGGTCATGTTCATGGAAGAATAGTGCCACAGTCGATAATAGTTGTTTTCTCCAAGTACTCTGTTCGGTACTACCCCATCCAGAATCTGCCAGGTGTAGAACGCCTCATGTCCACCATTTCTCTCGAACTTGGTCAGTCTCCACAGATGTCCTCTGGGCTCATTTCATTTGTTCCTCTTCCTTGACTACGGGATCCAGGTAGCTGTTAGTCTGCATACTCATTGAAGCTAATTCTTCCCTATGTAATAACTCCATTCCAACCACTTTACAGGGATGTCATTATTTCCTACTATACTGCAGCTAGGATTGCCTGTTCTGTGTCCAGGTCACACTACAGTTCATCCAGTAGGTAATTGCATGCTCTGCCAAGTGTTACATTGTGAACTCAAATAACTGTAGTTACATTATCCAGAGGATTAGCTTTCCCTTCCATCTCTGAACGGTATGCACTCAAGTGCCTTGTTATCTGTGCATAGGATGAATGGTTTACTTTCCAGATGTGGTAGTTATTTTATCAGCACCCATACAATAGAAAGGCATTCCAGCTTATTACTGTGGTAACATCTTTCTGATTTTCCAAACTTCATGCTCACGTAAAATGTAACCAGTTTCCCCCCTCATAGTCTATCTGATACAAGATCGCTCCCATGCCTTGTTTATAATCGTCCATTTGCATTAACAGGTGGCAGCCTACGTCAATGTCTGCTAGAGTGAAGCATTGTGTGAACGCAGATTTCATTGCACCAAATGCTTGTTATGTCTATAGGCTCCACCTATAGTGTTTCTGGGGTAACAGTAAATCCATAAGGGGCACTGTCATGGCAAAGTTTGGAACGAAATGCCTCAACCAATTCACTAGCACAATAAATTGCTGAATTTGTTTATGTCTCATGGGTATTTTTGATCACACTATCTTCCTTCAGTTGCTTGAGGTGTGGTTGACTGCCCAGCTTGATCACTACATGCAGACTTGCCAACTTTAAAAGTTACAAATCAGTAAAATGGATAAAAACTATTAAAACGCGCGTAAACTGCCCACTGCAATTTCACATACACTAATTTTCTTAACATTCACACGTAATTTCAAGTAATAAAATTTCCACAATTTTCCAATGAAAATTTAATATAATCTAACATTTGTTCAGTGTTTCAGACCAGAAACTATGATTTCCCTAGAGAAGATTTATACATCATCAAAATGTGTTTGCTTAGTATAATGTGCAAAGCAAAAATATAGTTATTTCTTGCCTTGGATGAAATATACATTAATTTAAGATAACTTCCATGCCGTATTTATTTTCACATTTATAGTATTAATATGATTACCATAACAGTATAAAAAATTTACTTCGTAATATACAAAATCCCTATTCTGCAATTATTTAAATTTAAAAATTAACATTTAAAACTTGTGTATCAAAAACTTACATATACTCGCATGTAAAGTTTTGAACTAAGAAAGCTTACAAATTTTCTTTAGAAAAACAAGTATTCTTTTTTTTCTGGATTAAGTCAGAGGAAATGTGGGAATTTTTTATAGCCAGATGAAAAACAATAGCAAATCTACTGCTACCTGAAGTAATATAAAATTTATTATTTTGTTTGTAGTTTTGTGTTCGTCATTTTCACCGACTGTATACATACAAAAGATGTAAAATAAATATGAAACACCAGTTGTAAACAAAAATTGCACGTAAAATAATCTAAATATATACTTGTATTCGGAATACAGAATATAAGATAGCAAAATTTTGAGAGTTCTAGAAATGTAGCACGGCCGCAATGTATCCTTGTTAAACAGCTGCTCTGTCTATGAAGAAAACAATAAGTGTAAACAAATGCTGTAATCAATGTAGGTTACCATTCCAACCTACCTTGTTTTTTTTATGACAAAATCATACTTCTGTGGCTTCGTTAATTTTATTGACAGTGGATTGGATGGGGTTGGGAGAGACTTTTTAGTTTAACGTCTTTCATGAGAGTGCGTTGTTTTGCACCTCCTCTTCGGAGACTATCATTTTTAATTATACACTCTTTAAATGGAAGAGTAAAAAATTTGCTCATTATTTTGTAAATTTGTGATTTGATAGGTATCTGATGTGTTATTGTCTACAGTCCTTTGTTTAGCACTTGCTGAAATGCATTATTACATTAAAGTTGAAAAATATTTTTATCTAAACGTAATGCTTCAAAATGTTGTAATATTTCCGCAAATATCACTGGAATGCTACGAATACGTTAATAAATCAGAAAATAATAAATTATGCAATAATGACTTTAAAAGATTTAGTTGTGCAATATATAAACATAGCACAACACTTACATGCTTTTTAAAACATGCCTAATATATTTTATGTACAATTATTTGTTTTTAAAATCATTTTATTTACACATTCACATTTTTTTTAAAAGTAAAAACTACCATGGCACTGATTTTGTCACTTTGTATTTCTGCTAACATCCGCTGGATACAAAATATGAAATAACAAATACGTCACCATTTTTGTATACGAAACCAGGTCACGTGATCATTTTGTTAACAAAAATCTGCCAATTCGGCCACGGCCTCAAATTATTATATAACCTGTCACGTTTTAACATAATGAAAACGCGATAAATATGTAGTTAGTACCAATCCGAATATTAAACACTCTTGAGACGTAAATATTTTTGGCGACGTTAGTTTTCCATACAATAAACGTGTTATTTTTACATTGCAAAATGAATCTGAAATAATAGTTTTCTATGCCACATACATTTCAAACATTTTAGTAACCATTTCAAAATATGTTATTTACAATACACACAGACTTACTGTTTGTAATTCCTATTTGCAACTCCTAAATACACGTTCTGTTACAATTCTTAGTACACGTTTCACTTCCATTGATACAAATTAATTAGCTGACTCATTAAATAAATATGACATTTCATCGGCTTTCCGAAATTAGTAATCTCGTTGCAGAACTAAAACACTGTTCTTTGCGACAATTGGGAAAAAGGCAGACCAAGCCATTCTCGTGTCGATAATTTAACATTTCATGAATTGAACAAATGCATCAATTTGCACATTGCGATACTCAATTTTGATACGTCTCAATATCGAGGTATCGAAGAATCTATAATCCTGTATCTTAAATAAACATTCACTCAAATTTCTTTTCTCCTAATATTGGAAATTGGAAAAAATCAAGGCGTTTCCATAAAATTGTTAAAAAGAGAATGGTTTCCGTACATATTGCGGAAAAATTGTAAAAGTTGGCAAGTATGTCTGTGCCAGGAATTCCAGGTTGGATACCCGTGTCATTTTTGCTATGCACAGATTAAGTGGTGGGTCACAAGTCTTTCCTGTACCAGGTCTAGATATCTGATATACTCATCCCAGCTGACTGACCACACAATGATCTCGTCCAAGTAAGCTGTTACAAATTTTCCCATATACCCCTTAAGTACCTGAACCATGATGCTGTGAAATGTTGTAGGTTGCTACAGTGGTAAAAGGTAGCAGATCTGTCACAGCGAACACAGACCTCCCCTCATTGATCACTTGCAATTTGTAAAGAACATATAAAAATAAAAACAGAAAACTTGTCGAGTTTTTGTAATGTACATGTAAGTTTTTTCTGGGAACACATTTTTAACCTACTTTTGGAAGGAAAGACAGGCGTGGTCTAGTGGGTGGGGGTATTCTGTACTGAAATTCCTGCAGTTTCACCTGGCCCCTGGGTGTCGGGGATGGGGAGAAGATAACATACTGAAACAACTCCCTACCTCCTTTATAATTTGCTCTTTCTCCTTCCTTCCAGTTACTCAGTTCACCATACGTGGAGGTAAGGGTGTTCGGGGATTTACTCAGGGAGAACTGAATAATAGATAGGATTATTATAAAAATATTTATTTTATTAATAACAACACTAATCTCATGAACAGCAATTACAACAAGAATACAAGGGATAACAAGTTACTTCTACTCACTCGTCGTATCCTTAATACAAATAGCAAGTTATGTTTAGACTCAATCACAATATGTTAACTCCAATTACCACATCTCAGCTAATCCCTATTATTGCAGTAATATTAATTACAATAGGGGTCGGGGACAATGTCGCGATACAGGCATTGGTCTCTACCGCTACGTGTAATATACGCACTCTTTAACTTCTGCTTGGTTGGCCTCTGTAACCCCTCTGGCCAAGCGTAAGTGGATGCTCGCCTCTTCAGCCTGGATCACACACTGTTCACACGTCTATGTCTTGCAGTCAGCTGGGAGGGGGGGGGGCTCCTAGCTTCTTATATAGCTGGGCTATCTAGGACAAGTTTATAAAACAACCCGCCCGGCTATAATCTACACTGCGCTTTACCTAAAGTGTGTAGCGCCGTCATATGATGCTACACTACCCCCCCCCCCCAGTCGAGCAGCTGTCCTCGGCTGGAAGGGATGAAGTAAGGGCCTCCAGAATGGCCATGGTACCAGAGAGAAGCGAGTGTGTGAGAGGCACTTCATTGCAAAAATATATATATCCGTAGCAGTGGTAGGCCGGGGGAACTCAGGAGGACATAGACGATTCGGTGGGGTGGTAACCCGTGAGACTTACTGCAGTATCGAGGGACCAATAACAAATAAGAAACACTGTCCAAAAGAAAAGAAAAATATTGATGTCACAATTAGTTGAATTAACGCTTTTAAAATTAAAGTGAATGGTTATTAAGGGACAAAAATGCAAGGCGGGTGGAAAAAAAAAACATACAAGGTTTACAATAAAAGAAAAGACTAGCCAACAATTAGGGCCACTGAACATATTGTAAGCGTCACTAAGGGAGGGCAGGGCGGGGCGGGTTTGCGTCCACAGCCACATTTAATATGAAAATAAAAATGGTTGGACCCACCAAGACTATGCCGTAGGCACAGGGAAAGGAGAAGGGGGGGTTGCTGTGGCCACAATTAGTGCGCACTTGACAAACTGCCCACGGAATTACAAGAAATTTTTGAACAAAATAAAAGGGACTGTCAAAAGCAAAAAAAGTTAAAGTTCTATATGCCATTGCTAACATTTGAAAATACTGGAAAGAATGGAATCATGAAATACAACGCAAAATAAAATCTCTACAGTTGGCACTGCGCATGGAGCTTAAACACTATTTGAAATTTTGCAGTTGGCTGCACGTTGCGCACACCCAACTGTCGGTAATAACTAGTGATGTTTGTTTTACATTTTTGTGCAAAAGGGCAATGAAATTATGCATTCTTTAAACAGCTAAGTTATGGGGCTATCTAATTCTACATCAAAAGATAAGTAATTGGTTACCTTTAATATTCATTACACAGCTAAGTGAGCTAAATATTTACAGTCATACTATATGTACACATGAGCTACGTGTACACACTGAGAGGAAAAAAATTATTGCTTAAAGTTATTTGACTTACGTACTAGGTTATATGAATAATTGACGATTTGAAAGAATACAGAAAAAATACAAAATTAAATTTATCATACATAAGTTGTGTGATAGTAAAGTTAGCAGTCTAAATATGGTTGCCTTGGTTTAAGCGTTGATTGTCTGTTTTTCACACGTGCACCAAATAAGCTGTGGTTAGAAATCACTTTTTCATAGAAAAGTTTTTTTATCGAAGCACTTTGAACTTCAGTTTATGTATTCACTGTTGCTGTAATTATTTGTTCGGACAGTCTTATGATCACCACTGAGTTTACTGACTTCTGTACTACAGCCGAATGTGCACTTAATTGGCTTACCACTTTTTATATTTATTTGTGCCTATTAATACATATAGTTCGTTTCCAAAATACAGTAATGTGCCCAATGGCAGAATAACTTATGAGAACAACAGCAATAATGAATAATTAATAAACAAGATACTTAACCAATACTATATCTAGATACAATCATCTTTACACGCTAGTGGAAGGTTTTTCGCACAAAATTTTATTATTTTTTGTTTCCAATAAGGTACACTCAATAACACACAAAATAGGCATAAAAGGAAGGAAAATAAAGATGGGGTACCCTTATCCTACTTAAAATTAACACATTAGTCATAATTTGTGACTACTTTCAGGCGATAATAAAGGAAATTCAGTATACCTTTCCTCTGCTAACAAGGCAGGGCAAAATATGATTAACTTGAATAAAACATGCCTATAAGCCTAAAATATGAAATTATTGCTTGCTTGCCTGTAGGTCTAAATAAAAATAGTGAAAAACACGATGACAGCAAAACATATAACAGAAAATACTCCACTGGAAGGAGAGTAATAGATATTATCTAACTTAGTTATAGTGAATGTGCATGGCACCAATAATAATCATTAAAATATGATAATTTTAACCTAATGTTACAGTAACACTTGTGTGTTTTGCTGCAGTAACTTGATGAGCAATGGTATACAGAACAAGTATTCTGGGATTTGCCCTAGGTAAGGGTGGTAAAAATAAGCACTGAATGGAACACATTAGACCTAAGGGATAGATAGCCACAGTATACTCAATCAGTTAAAATTATTATGGGTTGTGAAATGATATAGATAATGGGCAACATACAACGGAAATATACACATGTAAAAAAAAATGGGCTGTTGAGTGGTGTTGTACTGGCGTGGTTGTGACTGAAATGAATTGCCCCGGTCGTAGTGTGGTACATTATTCATTGGGGGGTGAAAGCGGGGAGCATTTGGCCTGCTAGTGAAAAAATTTTGAGAATAATGTGGCTGTTGGGGAAAGCATGTATACCTCGTGTAGTGAGGAGTGTTGGGGTAGGAATTGGAGGAGTTGAGGTGGGCAGGTGAATAATGTTGCCTGGGATAATATACCTGATATAAAGCTGTTTGTTGGGGTTGAAAGGGGCACCTGTTCTGTTGTGTGTTGGAATGGGGTTCATTCTGACTAAGGGAGAGCTGTGCGAGTTTAGTGATCTCCGCTTCTAACCTAGTAGAATCTGGGTGGGGGCTGGTGTGCGTTACTCACTGTTGATAGTGGAAAATGCCAGTTTCAATGTTCTGCAAATTTTCAAGCAAATGGTCCAGTGTGTCATTTTTTAACCCAATTAACTTGTCCGTGATAGACGGCAAAATACGCATCCAAATAACATTAGTAATTTTGTTGTCTTCATTGTAGGGTTGTATTTGGCCCTGTAGTTCTTAAGTATTTCGAGATGGTGCATAGTATCCTCATCAATGGCCTACTTTTGCTGTAAACTAAATGTTTAAAGCGTTCAGTGTCTGCAGGGCTTGTGAATACTTTAGTGAGCCCAATTGTAATCTGGTGCCAGGTGATAGGCTGTTCACAGTGATGTGTCAAGTTTTCGAATGTGTAGTGCACTGTCTGTGAGGGAGAATTTTATGCGCTTACATTTGTCACTGTCATTCCACCCATTAAGCTCTGTGATTTTGTCACATGCTTGCAAACATTCGTCAATGTTTTCCCCATGTTTGCTTGAGAATGACAGGGTTTTTCAGGTTGTGTAAACGTAACATTAACTTGGGGTGGGTTGTTAGGCATGTCGTGTGCTGGATGGTGTGAAATGTTAGTGAAGGTGTGGGCGGTAGGTTGGGTATCGAAGGCACATGAAGGGAGGGGTGAATTGCCAATTTTCTCGTATAGAGGGAAATCAAAAATATCAGCAAGGGGCATAGGTGATTGTGCGGGTGTGGTTAGAAGGGATTGAGTGGGGGGGGTGTGTCAAGGGGGTAGTCCTGTTCCGTATTAAAGAAAGATGTATCTAATGAGTTGTTTTGTGCGTGGCTAGTGGTAGGTGTATCTGTAATGGGGTGTTGAATGCGCAGCCTATCGCATTTGTATAACGAACGTTTAAAGTCTTTGGTGTCAATCAATATGGTCTTAATAAACTGTAAGAGTTTAGACTGTTTTGCCTGGCTTCTTGTTTCCATGTACTGGGTACATGTATAATTGAGGTAACGCAAACAACGTAAAAGAAGAAAACGCACTCCGATAGCACACACAAAATGGGAGTGGTTAAGCAGGTAATCGAACAGTATGTTCAGTATGCATTACAAGCACTACATATAGACTAACTACTAAAGTAAGCGTTCTACATGGAATGTGAATGGGCAGGTGAGAATAGAAAGGCGGCAAAGCTGTGAAAACACTGCTGCGATGGGCATGTGGTAACTGACCTGCGCAAGGTCTGCTGACTCTGTGAAATGGAGCAACTGCCCATGTGGGTGTCTGGAAGACAGGGGAGCGGTGGTTTTCTCAGATAATTTCTCACGTTCGCTTCTACAATAAAGGCATATAAATTAAAATATTATTTGTATTAATTAACTCGCTTGGCGTGCAGAGAGGGGAAAGACTGGTGCTTCCACCAGAGAAAAAACTCTCTACCTCCTATTTATAATTTGCTCTTTCTCCTTCATTCCGGTTACTCACTTCACCTTACATAAAGGTAGGGGTGTTCGGGGGTTTACTCAGCGAGAGCTGAATAATAGATACAATTATTATAAAAATATATATTTTATTAATAACAACACTAATCTCATGAACAGCAATTACAACAAGAATACAAGGGATAACAAGTTACTTCTACTCACTCGTCGTATCCTTAATACAAATAGCAATTTGTGTTTAGACTCAATCACAATATGTTAACTCCAATTACCACGTTGCAGCTAATCACTATCCTTGCCAGCAATATTAATTAAAATAGGGGTTGTGGATGATGTCGCGATACAGGCATTGGTCTCTACCGCTACGTGTAATATACTCACCCTTTAACTTCTGCTTGGTTGGCCTCAGTAACCCCTCTGACCAGGGATAAGTGGATACTAGCCTCTTCAGCCTCTATCACACACTGTTCACACGTCGATGTCTTGCGGTCAGCTGGGGGGGGGGGGGGGGTTCCGGCCCCTCATATAGTCGGTCTGTCTAGGGAAAGTTTATAAAAGGACCTGCCAGGCTATAATTTATACTGCGTTCTACCTAAAGTGTGTAGCGCCACCATATGACACTACAATACGCAGTTTGTTGTTCCTGTTCGCAGAGGTGTACTCTGGCTGCTCCTGTCCATACCACCTAATTATATTAAATGAACGATAGCTGGGCCAGCACAATGTCTTTACCCAAATCGGTTACAACGAGGGCTGAGGTGTGTGACTGACACTTGACCTCGCACTTGCACTTCCACTTCAGTTTTATCTTGCACTTAACACATTGCGAATTGCACTGTTAGGTTGCGATTCAATGTCCTCTGCCATGACGATCCATGGAATCTCAACGCATTACTAGCTTGGTGTCAACAGGTGTGGCGGTCTGTTGCCCGTTGATTTCAACCGGCAATGAAAACCAGTAAGGGTCTGGTTTTGAATAATTGGTTGGCAACTGGTCCCACTGTCTCCATCTGCCCCTTTTTGCCAAGTTCTGTTCTGTTGGGGGTGGGTCAGTACCTCTGCCAGTTTCCTAAGCACTCAACCTCTGTTTCTCCTGTCAAGCAGTCCTGATGCCAATGATAAGTTGGCTTGGAAAGGGGGGGGGGGGGGGGGAGTAGTGGCACTTATGGGGGAAGGTCGTTCGTGTCAACCATCTCTCTTGCCAGTCTCGGGCAATCCACAGAGGGCCCTTCAATAGCATGCAGCTTGGTATGCAGAGGTATGGCCAGAATTGTATTTGGGGGGGGGTTTCTAATGCCACTCCAAAATTGCTTTTCGCAAACCCCCATTAGTGAGTTTTAATATTTAAAAATACCTAAAAACATTTTAGGGGGTAAAAATATACATGTACATACTTGTCTCTTTCTAATGATTTATTGTTTACTAAAAATTTAGTGTGCTGAAGAAAATATAATTAATGAATTGGTTAAATAAACAAGGATTATTACTTACCAAAAAAGACTAATAAAACGTGTTATCAATATAAATTTATTGAACGTTAATTTTCAGACACCTTAAAGGTACTTTAAGTTATCACATTCCTAACTATTTATAAAAGTAATAATTGTGGTATTTACACAAGAAAATTATTCATACTATAGAACAAACATGTTTCCAAACACATCAATAAACTCCAGCAGGTTATTTCTTAAGAAATTATAAGACAAAAACTTATATACCACTTTTCCCTTAAGTGATTATTAAGAAACTATCAACGAAAATCTGGTTTTGAAATGCTTTTAGTTGGGAATACCAGAAAGTACTTTGATCAAGTAACAAATCAGTTAATAGTGATTTGTGCAACAAAGATCTAACATCTCTTAAAATGTGATTGGTAACATCATTTCTTGTCATTAAGTAAATGGAGGTTGCCACCCTATATTTGCACGGAACTTTGTAAAACTGAGCAGTAAACAATTTGTTAGGGCAAATTATGAATCAGCACGTTTAAATTAACAGAAAAGGTTGTCTTGTAGGAACACACTCAGATAAATCGTTTTTGAGAAATCCACACGTGCAAAGTTCAAAACAGAAGGTGAGTGACTTGACGTAGGAGTTGTGACTGAACAATATGCACGTGAAAAATGAACATAGCTCGTTGTACTTTAAATATGCAGTGTGTCATGTGCTAGGTGCGATACTGGATGTATTGCATTAACAAAAGATGATGGCACTTTAGTGTAATGTGCAGCACCAAGGGGCACAATTGTAAATAAGCAGTATTGTGACTGCAAAATGAACACAATGCTGAACATACCAAATTGTCAACTATTTGGTGGGAACATTTTTCTACAAATTCCGAAGCAATATTAGTATAAAATACCCTGAATCAAATCATGTCAAAGAATGTGGTATTTAAAATGAATTTGAAATATAATACATGCAATAAATGTTATATGTTGTATATATATATATATATATATTCCACTTTTGTTATATTTGGGGGGTGGGGGGATGGCTACAGACCCCACAGGCAGCCCTCCTGGCTACATGCCTGTGATGCATCATCCTTGCTCATTGTTAGTTGTAGGCATGGAGGTTACTCACTGCGCCAGCTAATCTGCCAGGCAGCATGCCACATGTCCCGCCTCCGCTGGTTTCCACCATTGCCATCTCGGCAGGCTGTTTTTGGTTCTTGTAGCATGCCAGACATACTCTTCAAGTGGGGCCTGATGGAATGGCCTCACAAATGGCTACAGCTCTTCCCTGATGAGTACAATGATAATGGGGAGAGCATCTCTTGGTGATATCAGGCAAATCTGGCAAATATTTGTAACTTGTAAGTGACCAAATTCTTTCCACCAGCTCATGTTTACATTGGGCAACTCTGTATAATTGTGACCAGTAGCTGGTATTTGTTTGATCATCTAAGATCACCTCTAGGCATGCTGCAAATTCAGGCCAAGACACATCAATGTCAAATCTCGCCGTGTACGCCACACCAATCACATGCGTTGCTCACACTTTAGCTCACCAGTTTGTCTTTGCATTGTCGCACAAACTGCCCCGGGTCCTCATGTACCTCCTTCCCACCCCCCCACCCTCAGAACACAGGTTATGAGATATTTATGGGTGTGCCACCCTCTCTTGACAAAGCTGGTATGCACTGTGTCACACATGCAGATACCACATTATCCCATGTCTGCTTGCCAGTCTTGCCTCTCCTTCTCCCCCAGCAGTCAACTCTGCTATTGCTGGTTACAATTCCAGTTTCTGTTCTCTTCACTGTGCATTGCCATATATTTTGCCTTTCATGGACTGGCAGCCGGCCGATCAGATGTATGTGTTCCAACACTGTAGTCACCCATTAACAAGGCCAAGTCCCTCGGCCGGTTACACCACGCTCACTTTTTCAGACTGGGAAACACATGTCATTTGCTGTTATTCACCACTCTCGCACGTGTTGGGGCACAGGTCTTTCGTCCTCGGGTGTATCCAAGTACATCTGAATGTCTGGGTCTCCTCAGTGTCCAGTCGTATCCGTTAATGTTCAGACCATACAATCTGTTTCTCTGTCCACTGCATAGTGCTTCCTGTTGCACCCACAATCCTTGCATTGGCTTGCCACAAATGCAGGCAACATTTGTCACCATCTGGGGTGGTCAACTGATCTGACCATGTGCCTGCCATAAGAATAAGATGGAAGTGATTAAAACCTAGGGGTGCCAGTTAGCCTCTGCAGACTAACAGAAGTATGAGCAAGAGTTCTCATAGCAACGTGTAGCCTTCGGCCCATGTGGCTAAACAAAATTAGTAAAACACATTTAAATATTTGAGCTGGGGTGGCTGAAAACATGTGATGTTAATGGTTTGCCGGATTTAAGAGTATGTGACATAACATGGTGCTTGGGTGCCTGGTTACCATTGAATTGATCTTGGTGATATATTTCTGCTGAGCATTTTGACATTTATCACTGTGTTCCTTCGCTGGCCTCTTACACTGCTCAATCAGCCTTTCACATACACTAACTCATGTCCATGGAATGTACTCCGGGTGCTGTAAGGTGGCCACCACGACCAGGCTAGAGATTAGGGGAGGAGACATGATGATAATTTATATTTACCTCAAAATTTAGATAAAATTAAATTTAAATCGGACGTTTACATTTTATATATTAAATATAATAATGTACTTAAAATGCAAGATTTAATCATTTAGAGTTTAGTTTTCATATACGAAATTAAGCTAAATATTCATGAGATTCAATGTCACATTAGGGATTTTCCCTACTTTTTTCTGTCTACTGAGTGACAGTGTGATAAATTCTAAAACTTGTGCTGTGGTGCTTTCTTTAGTTGTGTGTGTGTAACTTGAGAATAACACACTTAAAAATAGACTACGATTTTGCATGGGAAAAACAGACACTGCCATGTTGCAGTGTCTGTGATGTCATTATACATGTTGATCTATGTTGTTTACAGGCAGATGCCACTCCACAATAATACAATTAAATGTACTACCTGAAAAAATTTGAAATAAAAAAAACAAAGTATCAAGCATGTCTAAACGTAGCAAGAGCCATAAAACACTTTGCTTTTTCTAACGTATGTACATGTTTCATGTTTAAAGCTCATTTCAGCTTTAAGTAAATGTGTTGTTTTCTTACCGGGATTGCACTGGTCAAATTCACAACTCCATAGTGTTTATTTCAAAGGTAGTGTCTATACAACAAACATAAAATTGGTGTTATGTTTAATAAAAACTGATAATGTGGATTATAACACATGTATATGTTTTTACACTTTGCTATGTTAATTAAATATGGAAACATTCTTTGACAGATGTAAATACTAGTATATTTGAATATTTTTTTTTATTTTGAGACTATATACTTCTGTTTATGCTTGATACATAGATCTAGGTTTAAAGCACTTATTTAATAATAAAACCAGTATCAAGCTAATTTGATGTGTTGTATATAGGTATAATCTTTCATCCTTAGTTTTTATGACTGATTTCAAAATATTAGGAAATACCGAAACAACATGACTAAATTATATCTGTACGGAAATAGAACATTAGATGTGTCTGAAAATAGCTCAACATTTTTGATAACTGAGAGGTATGTGTTTGCATAAAAATATTTAAATTAAGTGGTGTGGAGAGATTTCTTAACATTGAGGTCTTGAGAGCCGAAGAGGGTGAAGTGAGGCAAGTATGGAGCAGTGCCAGAATGCAAGGGTGGGGGAAATAGGGGATCTCGAAGAAAACCTGCCGCCAGCGACATTGTTCGTCACTATTCCCACATGCAAAATTTAAATTAAGTATAGTGTCTAAAAGAAAAGTGGTTGTTTGTGAGAGTAAAAATCTTGAATAAAATATTTACATACAAGTTTAAATGAATTGCCTAATGCTACATTTCAAACATCAACAAAGGTGGCGACAACTAAAACAAAATAAGGTTAAAATTAACAGTAAAGTTTGCAAAAAAAAACCATACATTTTCAAAAACAATTTCATCCTTATTTCAAAACTTCTCTGTAAATAATGGCAACCGTCCAACAATACGTCCGCATGCTGACGCTATGATGGCAAAACCAAAACATGTAGAACTACATCACACACATGTTAACAAATAAGAAACCATTTTGACTGTTTACGAATGAGTCCAAAAGTTTACATTTTGAAAGAGTGATAATTTGAAAAATACAGTGTGCACTGAAATAATACTTTGCCTGGTAGTATTATATACAGTATTATTTTTATTGCATCAATAAAGGTGTCATTGACTTTCTATGAACAATCCCCATTTCTGATACAGCATCTAAGACAAATAAAAAACAAAAGGAAACACAAAATTAATAATAAAAAAATTAACCCACTTCAGTCACTAAATTGATCATTTTTATAAATGAAAGAGATGTGCATAAAATTAATTATTAAAAAAGTTGTAAACAAGATTACTAATTTTTATAATACACTACCAGGGTAATTAGTATTGTTATGTGTCAATGCTTTGCTTCATAGGAGCGAGTAGAGTGTGTGGAGGACAGAGTAGTGATACGATATTGGGGGACAAGTCATAAAGAAAAGTTTGAACGACAGACGTGCAATAATCCTATCAGGGTTTGAAGCTATAAAGATGTGCCGCCGTACATTTTTCCACATGGCGACGTGATAAACCATTTGGTCGCTCATGTGATCCTGACCTTCGGCAGATAGAATTTCTGCATTTATCTGAAGAATTTTCTGGTTTACTGACCTTATTTCTCTCAGCAAGACTCACGGTGCATTGAACCTTCCAGATGGTCCGGACGACTGATATATAAGTGCAACGGGCCTCTGAGCCAGGAGTTTTAGACAGTCAGGAGTCTGGGCGATTGTGTGACATTCAGCGATAGACAACAAGCTAGAATAGCAACAAGTAGCACCGGAAGTGACTAGCGGAAGGGGAATCTGCAACTGTGAACATTAAAGCAGTGAAGAGTGCAACTGGCAGGCTGGACTACTGGACTAGATACATGAGTGGAAGACATTACAAATGATGGCCACAGACAGACTGAACATATGTTAATAATGTGTATGAGTTAATTTACTATAACCAAACAGAGACATTAAGAAGGGTGTTAGTTAGAGTTGAAATAGACATTAAGTATTGCGCTCACTGAGAAATAAAATTTAATGCTGTAAATAATAGATGTGTGAGCGAATTAATAAACAAATTTTGTTTTTTTTTATTCTCAGCAAGACCTGCATCCTTTAAAACACAGATATGCCTCTCAGGTGTCTTGTGACAGTCTGACGGTCTTGCTTGATGGTTTTTTTTAATAAAATGTGCATGAAGCATCCAAAATAGAAACATTTAAATTTTGATTAATAATAAAATCTTTTAAACATTTAAATAAGTAATGTCTAGCAATATATATATATATATATATATATATAAAATCTCTTTCAAATGCAACATCACAATTTTCTGATAATTTTGGTAATGTGTGTATTGTTAACTCTCGAGTTTCTGATTGCAGGAATAGTGACCCTCTCGAAGTAACCACCTTTCTATCAGAAATTGTGAAAAAATTGGTTGAATAAAGTAGAAGATTCTAGGAAAATGGGCAGAAAAATTAGTTTGTTGCATTCATTATGGCTATAAACAATTGTGATTCTCTTCATGAGCACTGTACTAGAGCTAATTCTTATAGTTCGATCTTGGTTGATTCAAATTCTATATAAACGGAAGTTGTTGTTAGCACCCACACAAGAATTGGATTTTACATGCTTTGGAGTTTGGTTAATTCAAAATTTTGTGCAATACGTAATTCAAAGTACAATTTCCTCAAAGTATACATAAAATTCAAACTATGCACTGATTATATTCTTGCTGTGTAATAAATTAAGCATTTACAAGTAGTTGCTTTTCATGCATCAGGGTGCTGACGGCTGCCTTGTGCATAAGCAACCAGGCAGCGGCTGCTGCGTTGAACAACAGTTGTCACTCCTTCCTGATTCGCCAGTACACAGCAAAAGAAATTCCACAGTCTGCCCCTACCTATCTTGTTTATCCTCCTGCTCTTTTTATTGTACCAGAACTAGATGTACATTGAAAAATAAAAGAATGAGAAGTACAGAAGTGTGTCAAAAATAGATTTTCACGTAGCCATTTTTTTCTTGTTTTATTTTTTTTTACATTTGAAATAATATGAGTGGAAGTAAGCAAAAGTACAATGGAAAGACTATTTCAGAAAAATTAAAAATACTGTATATTCACATGTATATATCTTCAGGGAGAAAAAATGCACGCACGCGCGTGCGTGCACGCACACACACACACAGACAGAATGAAACTTCATCAACAATTTGTGGTGTCTTGTTAAGTATGTGAGACATTTTTTTCATTACATTTGTGTGTGATCCACTGTACTGCGGTAACGTGAAGGCCATTAAAAGAATGCCAGCGGCTGGGATGAGCAGCTTCCCTTTTTTTATTTGCCTCCTCTTTTATAGAGTGGCATGCTGGAATGCGACAATCCACTCATCCAAAAAAAAGTAGTGCTGCCCCTTCCCTCCCTCCAACTGAGACCAAACGCAGAAATGAACTCTACTCTTTGCTTCCGCCACCCACTGACATTAGTTTCTGTAATGTCAAATTGCTGAGTCGCTGTACAGATTCTCTTTTCTTACATGCCTTCTTGCTAATGTATTGCTGAAGCGCTAAAGGGAAACACTGGCAATGTGCTGGCAACAAGGATGTAGAAAAGGACAAAAATAGCGATCACTCGCAGCGTGTGTTATAGAGATGGGGTGGAAGGACGACCAGACGGGGGTCATTAAGGGATAGTAGTGGTGATGAAAGAGAGAAAAATGAGAAGGGTTAACAGACAGTTCTGCTACATTTTCATCCAAGTATCCCCTGACAGTTTACAACTACTATTAAGCTTTTCTGTGAATTTTTTTATCAGTGTATAATGCACATCCCAGAATTATTTAACTCAAAAATCAAGCTTCAATTATTGACAGCTGAATAACATGAAGCGATAACATCTGGTCACAGGTAACCAACATGTGGTGAGTGTGCCAGACGTATCAGAGAAAATATGGCACAACAACCAGCCAGTTGGGTTTTTATGTTGCCATTGTTCCATGCACATGCTTGCCAGATGTCATTTCTTTTTAGGTCATCCACACTATCCATTTCAATCAATTGTTACCTGTTCAATATTTTACAAAAATCTTTTCCAATATCACAGCTTTACAGAGTGCCCAACCTCTCTTTCGATGATTCTCTCATTAAAAAACCAGATTCCCTTTCAGCTTCCCAGTTCCAGGGAACTAATTTTCGGGCTGTTGGTCAAATTCTCCATCCTCATCTTAATCCACCATATGAAAACCTTAGTTTTACATCCGTTGTACTCTCTTCAGTTGCAGTTTCCTGCAAACTTGATGCCACTGTTTTTTTTTTTGGTTGAAATCCCAGTTTTGTGCTAAGATGCAATGTTCACCTCTTGAACCTTCTGTCCCAGAGTATTCTGTGGTAATACCCTTACCTGTTGTTTATAGCAACTTTTCCTCTTTCTAATGTGTAAGTTTTAGTATTAATGTGTTGTTTGATCATGTGATTTTGTGTTTGTGGCATTTAGTTTTGTTGGTACAGCTCTCACCTTATCTTTGCAGTCCCCAGGTCCTGCTTTCAGGGAGGGAGTGAAAGTCGTAGCAGTTTGGCTCTCTTTTTTTTGTAATCGTAATTTGGTAATTTATTTACTTCAATTTTGGGGATAATGTTAGTATCTCTGACACGGTACATTTTCAAAGTACCTGAATGAAAATTGAATAAAATTAAAAAAATTATGGAAAGTTCACTGTAATCAATAATTATGGTACTAATTTTAGCTGCCAATAGCAGTAATTATACATGTCTATGAGCCTAAATAGATATTGGTATATTAATGAACACAGCAGAAAACTCAGCTATAAATAATGATTATTCTTTTCATTGTAGGTGTCCTTAAATGTACAAACATGTTTGTGGGCGTTGATGTAGAATTCTGTTAAGAACAAATGTAAACGACAATAAGCAATAGATAAATGATGCCTTTGTGCAGCAGGGAGTTGAGCAATTCGAACCTTTAGTTTCCCAGATAACACTGTCAGGAGCTTCAAAGGCATCACATTCAACTGGAAATGTAGCTTTCTTCCAAGCATACTTAATCATGTTATTGAATATGGGCTCTGAACTGATAGTGGATAAGCGCATGCAGGTTGATGATAGCATTATGGCTCTGGAGTTCAATATCAATGTTCTCAAGTAAAACTTGTTCACAAAAACATTTGGTGAACTCCTTCCATTGAACTAAAAAGTATACATCCAATGGTTGAACAAGAGATGTTGCACTAGGTGGAATGGTTGTTACCTGTATGTGTTTATCCTAAATAAAGAACAGCGTTTGTTGATGGAGTGAAAATTAATATAAAACGAGATAACATTTTGTTCCAACAACATTGGGAGAGAAACATTTATCGCACCGTTGTTCAAGAATATGATTGTCCAATTTGCCTGAATTTGAACAAATTTTATATATATATCTTAATCTCTGCCAGAGCAACTACATGCTAGAAGAAAATGGCAGAGATTAAGAATGAGAAAATGGAAAACACAAGTATTTACAGATTGCAGCCTACACTGGACTGTTCATTGCACACGACCTTTCGATATATTGACGTGACTGGAAAGACTTGTATCAAATACAAGTGACAAAATTTTAGAAAGACATTTTACAAAATTAAATGTCAGTCATGCGATTTCATGAAATTATTAATAAACATCATATGTTATAAGCCCATTAATTAAGAAAAACACACATTCTTCAAACATGAAAATATAAACATGACAGAGATATATTTTAAGTGGGGGCTGATTTTATAATGTTGGTTCACTTCATATTATAATTGAGACAAAAATATATAAATTAGGCAACGTTAGGGTGTGTTGCTGCAAACAGACTCCCAAGGTACCACGAAGTGCCTGGAGGTATGTAACTCATCTTTTGTACATAGGCATATATGATTCCCTAGATGGCAGGAACACCAGTTTTAGCTGCCCATACTGACTCACTAATTACAGAAAAACACATAGAGGTCAGCCATGCGTACAGCAGCGTACTGTTGTGGTGGTGCATTAGAACACTATTCTGTTGGACTCCAAAGTAATTGGTTACATGTGTGAGTGTATACTGTGATCAGTAATTAGTTAATTTGTATGAATGTGCATTTGTGTTTGTATCTTGCACAATGTGAATTGATGCAAATAAGGTGTTAGATGTTTTACACCAGTTCAAATTACTGTCTATATCACATTAAATACATGAAGAGTTCAGAAAAGCCAATACTTTAATTTTTTCCCGCATTTTCCTCTATGGATTTTGCGGCCATGCTACTTTGTATGCATGTCTGGATTTTGGTCATCATTTAGAAAACTTGTTTTATATTAAAAAAAAAGTACTATAAAATTTTAAGAACGTAATTAATAATTTAAATTTCATAAGGGTAGCCTAAATATTTTAAAGAATGTATAACAAAAATTAAAGATATTACAAAAATATAGCATAATACTCATTTATATTTTTTGCTGAAAGAAACTTCCTTTTATTGTTGTTTTTATTCTTACCCAGTCATGCTTGTTAATGCTGTTTACATTAACATAGCTTTTCATTCCAGTTCTGTTTATCAAAATTACACTAGTGCAGATATACTCTTCTGTAACAAAATATGTGTGTAATTTTGAAGGTTAGGTCTGCTCCAAACTGTATTGTTCTTAACAAGCATAATTATTAAATTTTGTTAAGGTTGGACTAGAATATTCTTAAGCTTTACTTTTTCTCTATTTTCCTGGAGGCTCTTGTTTGTGTCTTCTTGTTACAGTGCAGATGAACAATTTCTAGTGTTCTTGATCTGGTCGCGAAGGTGGCATTACATTATAATGAACATGTAATAATTTTAATGTAAAATTATTAATTAAATAATGAACAATATTGCATCACTCTAAATAGCAATCAACATTTTACTTGAAATGCCTTTAAATTTATTTTTCCCACAGAGAAGCAGTGCATTTCCAAAGTGTATATATGACAGAGGCCTATCCTTTTATGATAAATTACCTAAATGCATTATAAAAAAAGATAATTGATTTAGTACAAACCTCTACGATAATAATTTTACATTTTAAATATAATATTTTTTAGTAAAAAACTATACACGTTACACAGAACACTGAATATACTATCTGTATTAAATTATTTGTATTATATTAGTGTTGCTTCACTGTTGACCGGTATGCAATTTGTACAAGTCAGAACAAGTAATTACATGTAAAATATTGTGCCATATGTTATAAATGCCAAAATTACAATTCATTGCGATTTGTTTCTATGACAAACTATAGATTTTGGATAATGTTTGTTCATGAAACCCGATACAGGTTGGTAAGCGCAAAAATAAAATTAAGGAATTTTATGTATTAACTTAACACTTTAAAGATCTTCCATTCCTAAATAAATCACAAAGAATTTAAATAACAAATACATGCAACAATTTTCAAATCTTTACTTCAGCTACAAAACTGTCTTTAGTTTACCGTAAAAAAAAAAAAAAAAAAACTCTAAAATACATAACATGCTTATTCTGAAAAATAGGTTAAATACCTGAAATTCTACAATAGCTTCACGGTAGCTTTCAACTTCGTAATCTTCAGCTCCATAATATTTTACAGTCTCAAAATTCAGTAGTGAATCCACACTGCGAGCTTTTGTAGCATTGTCTGCAAGGTTCATTCTGCGCTGAAACTTTGTGCGCCATTCAGTTACCGTAATAGTTGCCACTAAAAGAAAAGAACAAACACTTTTTTAAAAAGAAAATATGGTTTAATAACATTAGCACGTGAATATAAGTTTGTACGCCAGAAAAACTAATATAAAATTTCTTTATTTAATATTTAATTAAAATTTAAGTTATTTTTGTTTAGTAACATACATGCCAACAATTATGATTTAAACGTAATTGTTAGGAATTTCTACTTGCTACTACGCATTTAGGAATGGAATGTTAAAAATTATAATTTTTTGCTGTTTTCGTGAAGCGTGCCGGACTTAAGAAATGGTTGTTAATTTCCATGAGTGTTCGTCGGCCGTCAATCTATAACCTCAATTATCGAAGATTGATAGTTGTGTAAGCATTTGTTACAGAGTGGCGGAGGCCATTTTTCTGACTTCCATTGTGCAATGCATTTGCTGTTGTTAATCCTGTTGTGTACTTGTGCTAGCTGATTTAAAGTGAAAGTGCATTATCGTTTGAGGTCAATTATTATAAAAATTAACTTTGTAATATTGTTCCACATATTTGAAGAAACAGTGTCGGCTTTGTAATATTATGCCGTGTATTTGAAGAAACAGTGTTGGTTGTTGCCATCGTGCCTCGCAATTATGTTTCTCGTGTGGCAGTAAGTTTCAAAGTGTATTAAATAAAAAAATGAAATAATTTCTGGTACAGTGTGGGGGAAGTGCAGGTGCTATTGGGGATGAGGAAACTACAAAAGAGCCTAAGATTGTGCAGAAATACAGAGGAGAATACACAAATGATTGGCAGTGTTTGCTACGATCTTCAAAGTCTTCGTCTCACGTGTTTTGTGCCGTGTGCACTTGTGATTTTTCTGTTGCACATGGAGGAAGAGACGACTGAAGTAAACATGTGAGTAGAAAAATGCATGCCGATTTTGTTAAGGTTAGGGATTCAAAGAAGAGTGTATACACTTTTTTCAAAAGCTCGGAGGATGAAAATGCTGTGACCAATGCCGAGTTGTTGTTTACAACTTTTCTTGTCGAGCATAATTTGCCTCTAGCTGGTAGTGACCACTTTGGCTAATTGTTTAAAAACATGTTTCCAGATTCTAAAATAGATACCAAATATAGCTATGCTAGAACGAAAACTGGAGCAGTAGTTCAAAGTTTAGCAAAATCAACACACAAAACCCTTGCAGAAGTAATGGAATCTCAACCCTTTTCCCTTGCTACAGACAGCAGTAATGATTTAAATGATACAAAACTGTATCTGACAGTCAACTGTCATCATTCCTATTCAGGAATCACATGATAACACCGGTGAAGGCATTTTTAAAGTATTAGATGGTGAACTGAGGAAGAGGGAAATTTCATGGGAGAATGTGTAGGTTTTTCATGTGACAATGCAAGCACCATGACTGGTGTTTCTAAAGGTGTGATTTCATTTTTTTCCAAAGTGAATGAAAACAATGTGCAAGGCTGTGCATGTCATCTTATGCACTTAGGTGCTGAAAAAGGTTGTGGTGGTCTGAAAAATGTTAATGTTGAGCAGTTTTTGATAGACATTTATTACTACTGTACTTGCAGAACAGCTCCAAGAGAGAGCATATTTTGAAGCTGTGCCAAAAAGTCTTTGGTGAAAAACCTCACAAACATTTGCCGTGCATTGATAATCTTGGAGCAGTGGAATCCTCTGAACATGCATTTTTGTGAAATGGATCATTGCATGACTGGTTCGAAGTTTCATAAAGTGAAAGAACAGTTTAAAAATCCATACATCAAACTGTACCTTTTGTTTCTGAGCTCTATTCTTCCAATTTTTTACTCTCTTAATGTATTCCTTCAGCAGGAAACCTCAGTCATTCATCAACTGTATTCAAAGTTAAAGTTTTTTTGTTGATGTTATTGTTCGGTTTGTCAAAGCATCTTCAGTTTCACAGTCTGAGAAAGATTTGCTTCAGGTGAAATTTGCTAGTATTAAGTTGCAGAAAAGTGATACTGAACTAGTCATAGGAGCTAAAAGTAACTGACATGAAGGAAGTCAATTTAAAATGATGAGTGATTGAAGATGTTTTATGCTGTCAGATAATTTTACATAAGAGTTTGTGAATACATTGCTAAGAAGTGGCCAGTGAAGACCAAGTTTCTAGAGCATGCTGAAGTTGCTGATGTTTGTAAACGGAAAAACAAAAGTTTTTCGTCTATAGAGTTCTTGGTTGACCAGTTTCCAAAGGTGCTCACTCAAGAAGAAACTGAATCATTGGAAACAGAGTTCAGTCATTTCTAGTTCAATTATATTTTTCATTCTCCAACAGTGACAGGATTGATGAAATATGGTTTGAAATACCAAAGGAGATTTCTCATTCTCCAACAGTGACAGGATTGATGAAATATGGTTTGAAATACCAAAGGTTACATATTCATCTGGAATGAAAAAGTACCCATACCTCAGTAAACTCATGATGACAGTTCTCTCCTCATACCACAGAGCGATTCCCCTACAGAAAAGAATTTTTAGTGGTAAGGAAAAATAAAACAAGAGTTCAGAGCAAATATGAATACAGAGCTTCTTAGTGCTCTGTTCATTCTAAAATAATGCAACTGATTTCCAAGAAGAAATATTGTCATCAAGCAACTTTCACAAAGCAGCAACTATGAGATGCAAAGCAAGACACTAGGCTGTACAACTTGAGTAGTGCAACAAACTTCAACCGAAGGTTCTTCCATTGACACAGCTTTGACAGAAGAGGTTGTTGATAATGAGAATCTGTAGCTGATAAGTTGAGGAGCATTTTATATATTATAAATATGTTGCATTGTAGAATTTGTAGTGTAAAAGTTCTGAGTGCTATTGTTGTTCCAGATCCTTCTGGACTTGCATTCATTACTAATTACTCTTTGAGAACATTGGCATATCTGTAGTAATAATGAAGTTTCTCAAACAAACTTTATGGTTACCCATAACTTAATTACAACAGACCATACAATAGGTAATACAGTTCTTTGTTTAATTAGCACTTCTGATAAATCTAATAGAAACAATTAATATTGTGCATTGCTTTAACAAAGGAAGATAATATAGTGGATTCTAAGCGTAAACTACATCAATTACTGTAGATGTAACATCATTCTGGTAATCACTGCATTTTCCAACAAAATAAGTTGTAATACAATTCTCTACATACACAAGGCTAAGCAGCTACAGTGACAATGCACTGCTACTTATCTAAAGTTGACAATGAGTAGTATTTTAGTCACATGACCGCAAGGTCATCCAATGCCCACGAATAGTATTCAAATTTCATATACAAATAATAAAAAAAGGCATGAACAAAAAGATCTACACACTACAAATTAATATTACAGAATTAAAACATAGAAACATGTTAAAACTCAATACAAGAAAACAAAACCCATGATAAATTAAAATAACACAACAGAGTAAAAAAAAAAAAAAAACACTTTGTGTTAAAAAGACCCACTGCATATACACATACAGCCGTTTACAACTCCCATTAACAAAAAAGTTGCTGTAGTCTGTGAGGTACGTTAAAACTTTTTTAGCAGTTATAACTTTCAGACCAAATTTACATAAATAACTCAAACAAATATAACTCTCTTCCACACTAAATGTACTTCACAACTGCAGTGACGCATCGGTATCCAGGCGAGGCAAAAATCCAAAAAACATTACAACAATAATAATTTATATAACATATTAGTGAAGAACTAGCAGAGTTACTCTCTTAGCGGCATCACATTTGGCACAATTACGCCACCAGAAACTATATAATACTTGGCAACAATTTGTACGGGGTCTGTCAGTCAGTCTGTCTGTCTATGGACCCATGCAGAGATGAAGCTCTCAGAATGCAGCTTGGTGTGCCGTTAGTCACTGCCAGACACAACACTCAGCCTACGGTGACGGTACCATTCACGTTACTCATATACTGTAATTGATTAGGACCTTTCTCGCCAATACCTTACATTAACTGTAAATCATAATCATTTTATTAAATATGTGTTCTCTTGTGGCGGTGGCGAGTGCCGTCGCCTTAGTTCTTGTAACGAACACATGGATTGCAGTAATTGATCACCGATCACGGTGGAGTTCGGCATCCCTAATTTTTTCCCCTACCTGCTATATCCAACTCTTAATGCGTCACTTTTTACTATGGGAAATTAAGTATATAAAAGCTTGCGCACATTCTCCCAACTTCCAATTCTACCGGTAGCAGCGACGAACAGCAGGCAAACTCCATGCTTGTCAAGGGTCTGAACATAATGAGTACGACAAACTTAGGAGGAAATTGTCAGTGATGGTCAATGACTTTCAATGCCTGTTAAATCGATTGTTGGACGAGATGCCAGAAAAATCTGTAAGTCGTGGTAGAGAGTTTATATATATTTGGGCTATAGAGTTTTTAGAGTATTTAGTGTTTCTTTATACATTTGTATTTTTTGTGCTATAGTTAGTGGGCATGCAGCGGTAGAGTTTTTCCAAATTCCTTTTAGTAGTACTTTCGAAATTTTGTGTCTGGATTAACTAAATCAATCTGTTGCATGTTCCGTCATGTCTTGTGTTTTGTCTGCTGTCCCATTTGGATAGCCCAGCCTTGGTAATTTTCCGTACACCTCATCCACTACTCATGCGTCTCGCTTTTAAAATCGTGTCCTCAAAAGTTTTTACAGCTGGTTGCCTTCAATGGATTCCTTCTGTACCGCAGTCCAGCTGAGATATTGTTTTTAATATCAAGTTTTGAAAGGCTATAATTGTACGAGGAAGACTTTGATAGGCTCTGCATGGCTGCACTTTCTCGTAGCGTTTTGCATTTACACACCTTTTTAAATAAATGCAAATGTTCAGATTGTGAAGACATTTTTAAGGTAATAAATCAGTATTGTCATTGGGCCAAGAGATGGCTGATACGGTGCTCGACATATGGTTTTAAGGAGAAGTTATTTGTTCTTCGGCTGCCTTAGCTTTGTCAGTATTATCCAGCAGCATTAGATAGCTGAACTGTTTGGTTTAATGTGTGTAAAATCAATTTAAAACTTTACAAGGCTTTTAAAAGGGGCATGTTTGTATTATATTGTATTGAGATATTTTTGAATTTTAAGCGCACACGCCCCAAATATTTTGGTTGCTGGTGGAGCTATACGTTACAATTGGTAAAATTAACTGTCAGGTTGTCAAATACTGATTTTAATGCCATACTTCGTATACCATGAGTAAAGGCGTTGGAATACTATTGAACAAGCCATTTTGAATGATATTCAGCTGTTTTTTTAGTTAAATGTAATATAATTGCTTGCTCGCTTTTAACCTGCTTTATATTATTGATAAGTCCAATTAATGTTTGTTAGCGCCGATTGTCTATTGATCAGCTGAGCTTAAGGGTTCTTATTTGTAATAGTAATTATACATATTTATTACTGTTCATTGAAGGATAAAGTTATCCATATTTCTTAATTGGCTCTGATATTATAGTCGCGTACAAATTATTTTTGCAATAGTCTAGTTTATGCTAGTCAGTTGAGCTGAATGAATTTTATTGTGAAAAGACTGAATTTGATATGGACTTTTAGTTTAAATTGGTACGCCTCTTTTAATTCACAAAAACTGGTTTATTGGAGCATATGCAGTTTAAATAGATATGTGTTGTATGATCACATCAGTGAAACCTGGATTTTACATTCCCGCCAATAACATTTTCCCGTCAGATACACCACTTTCCTTAGGTCCCACCATTTCCCCTATGTTTCCAATACATTACATTCCCGCAACTTACACAGCAAATGCAAGTACCTACCCCGTGTTATACACAGTTTGTTTGTGTTGTCTTGCAAGTTGGTAGAGAAGTAGAGGATAATAAGATGGTGATGTTGTAGTAAGACAGGCTCAACTGCTGCTGTTTTAGTTAGTAGTTGCCGTTCTTATTCCAAGAACTAACTGACAGCCTGTCCCCTATGGAAGAGGTATGGATGGTGGGAGATGCTACCCTGCTGTGAGATAATCATCACTGGAAGAGGAAAGAGTGAAGGAGAGAGTGAGCTACGGCTCTCAATCCACTGCCGCCTGCTGCGACAGGCACTGATAATCATCAGTAGCTTGTGATGGGGGTCAACGAAGTAGTAGCTTTGCAGGGGCATACTGCAACTTCACCTGGTCCTTTTAGTATTCAAAATCTTATAAAGCAATATGAAATCTGACATTCATTACCTGGCAACTAACAGAGTTAATTTTACTCTCAGTCAAATAAGGGAGTGCTGAATTTAAAAACTATACGTATCAATAATTTTTAATTTTCTGAATATGAACAATTGAATTTTTTTAATTGTGTGAATATGAACAAAGTTGAATTATGATAAGAAATGTGGTATACAATCTTGTAGATTTAATATTTATTACTTGATAAGTTTAAAAAATAAATTTTTTAAGTTGTCCTGGCCTAAGGTTATAAATTATCTACTACAGTATTTTTTGAGTGCTGCTTTTAATCTTCGATTTTGAAGAATTTTTGTGAAAATTAATTTTCCTATTGTATAGTAAGTTCACTTAAAGCATCAAATAGTACATTGTGTCATACACAAGTGTCGCCAACTAGTCATCAATCTTCTCTTAATGTCACTCAAGCAAATTCCAGTGCTACTTTCCTTTGACCTAGCCTGTATTCTTAAATTTTTCATAGCAATTGGTAAATTGGAGTGTTGAGGTTTGTGTTCAAAAGATATCCTTTTGAAGGCAGTTTCAGTAAAATGTGATGGTTTTGTTTTGCAACTACTCCATGAAGAACTTACCCCTTTAGAAGGGGATATTCTGTCCGAGTTTAAACTATGTGTCCTACACGCCCTTTTCCCTCCACGCGTCAAGACACTGTGTGAGCAGGATTTTTGTTTACCGCTTTCAAAAGCCAGGCGAACCAACTCTGGAGATTATTGATTCTGTATGTGCTTATAACAATGCACTTTGCTTGTCCCTGAGTGAACGGGAGTTAACAAATGTAATTAAGGATAATTTGGTGCCTCATATGCGCACGCACTATAGACTATTATTTGATCCCAGTAACTTACACGAGTTGCCACAACTTGCAGTGGAATTGCAGGGTCGCTTAGTGGCTTCTGGTGAATAACAAGTACATTTTACACCAACCAAGCTTGTCCATGATGACACGAGTTCGGGAGGGTATGAGCAGGCACTAAAATATACAGGGCAGTGAATATCGTAGATCGCCTGTGCTTTGTGCTAACTGTACGCAGGTGGGGCACGGGGCAAAAGATTGTAGCCTTGACAAGCATAGTCTAACCGAGCGAAAGTGTTTCCACTGTGGCATGCTTGGTCACATTCGTCATTTTTGTGGTAAACAACAGGGAAACTACAAATGACTGGTGTGGGGCGTAGGCCCACCCGTCATTTGAGTGAGAAAGTCCTGTGCTCTGTACAGAAATGTACAGTCACGGTCATGCGTGGCAAGCATAATTTCTCTACCTTAATTGACACACAGGGGCTACACATTACAAAATGAGCTACACATTTCTTAATTGCATCTTACAGTTTAAGATCATCTCCAAAGGGCATGTCAATGTTGTTCCGGAAAAGCGCCTTTATATCGCAAATAGCAATTTGGTAAAAGATAATGTGGTCATCAGTTTACACTTTAAGATTGGTAGGTACTCTTGGACCCACCCCTTATGGGTTTTCCTGTGGCTTTCTAAGGATTTAATTTTAGGCTTGGAGATTCTGGGTAAGGCCAGGGCCTTAGTGAATTTTGATTCTTTTTATAACTCTTTTGGTTTTGCCCCTAACATCTGAATAGAGTTAAAAGTCACTACAGTGCCAGAGGTGTTTACGTCGCTTGTTGAAATGGACATTTTCGATACGGACTTAAGTATCAGCTTGAAACGTTAAGGGAAGAATTTGGCAACGTGATCACGCCTCATATAGGGAGATGTGACGTCCTCCGATATAAGTTCACATTGATGGATGATATACCTGTGCATGACATTATTGACAAACGGTTAACTGCAGCTGTTATTGTGGCCTTCACTTCAGATTACTACCCTCCAGGATTTTTTGGTAAGGAAAAGGGACAGTGATAAGTATAGGTTAGTTGTAAATCATTCATTAGTTAATACGAAAATTCACAAGGATCTCTTTCCCTTGCCAAAAATTGATTGCCCCCTTCAGCATTTAGGCAAGGCTAATGTGTTCTTGGTTGCGATCTTAATAATAGTTTCCATCAGTGCCTGTTAGAACCAGTTTGTAGAATATGCACTGCATTTAGTACAGCCTGGAGCCAGTACGAGTTTACTCGCATATCCATGGACTACAATTTTGGAAGCCAGGCATTTGCCCGTGTTCTTGATCATGTACTATAGACAATATTATTGTTTATAGTGAAGAGCTAAGTATCACTTGTTGCATTTGCGACAAGTTTTCCTTAAAATACGAGAGGTAGGCCTTAACAGTAAACCCGGAGGTCACCTTAAGTTCAAATAAAGTGAAATTTTTAGGGTACCTGCTCTGCAAGGGACACTTGCTCATTGATCCGGACCGCGTTGCTCCTATATTGGATTTTCCACGTCCCAATACACTCAAGGGTGTCCAGAAGTTCTTAGGGATCATGGGATATTAATCATGTTTTATTGATCAGTACTCTGAGATTGCAGCTTGATTTCAGACAGTGTCTCAAAATTATCGACCCCCCCACCTCTCCAATTGTGCTACTTCCGCTATTGACTGTGCTTAATGCTTGGTTTAGACCTGCGTCTCACCTCTACCATGCAGCTGTAATACCTGACGCAGTGGAAATTTTCGCTTTCTAATGTTGTTCCTAAAACTGCAAAATGATGGTGAAAACTAATACAAATATAAAGACTGACCATTAAAAGCAACCCACTATGGTTCTGCGTTGAAGTTTTCTTACATGGGAAAGAAAACAGCACCAGGCGTGGAAGTTCTTGCACGCACATCCAGCTCGGGCCGTGTGTTTCGTCAACACTGTCTCACCTAACTGCATAAATCCACGCCTCGCCACCATGAGCGCTGTTAATGGGCGGCGTGTTGGAGCATCACGCTGGGCCACGTGACAGCAGACGTGATGTCACTTCTGGCAGAAGAAGCTTGCTACAGAGATTATTTGAAAACACCATAGAAGAATACAGAACTTTTATTATGTAGGGATTGGCTGTTCAATTGTAGCCACCCCGATAGAGACAATTAAAGTTTTCCTGCTATATAAGCTTGGGATTCTGGTTCATTCAGGAGATAATGGCGGCTCCTGAGACTTCAGTGAAAAGATAAGAAAACAAAAACTTTTTTCAGACTGTAAATTGTATAATTATGGCCCATCAGGCAGATAGAAGGGACATACACTAGACTCATGATTATCTGCGAGCAGATTATCTACTTTGCGGCTTAACCACTGCTTATTAAAAAAAATAAAAAAATAAATTTTGGAAATTAACTCAAACACTGCCTGAACAAAGTTATTCAATAAAACACCCATCTTAACTAATGAAATTCGTAACAGGTACTCTCTGAAAATAACTGTGGAATGAAATATATTTGTTTATCGATGTAAATGCACATCAAAATGTGTTCCCGATGCGGCAATGAGCTTAGTTACATCGCAAAACAGCGAGCTGAGAACACAGCACAACTTGCTAACCTAGCTGCCGCCTCCCAGGTATAGCCGGAACCCAGCGCGACCGCTGCATTCCTCCCGCATATCGCATTCCCACTGGTCAGTGTCAGTTTTATCACGCCACTCAGTAGTTACGGTTGGTTTTGTTTTTGCTAATTTTCAGCAGAAGAATGTCTGCAAAACATAAATGTGTGGTTTTAAATTAACAGCAAAAGGTGGAAATTATTAATAAACTTGAAGGAGGAAGCATAATAAAACAGCTTTCATTTATGTATGGATTGGGAGAAACAACAATTCGGGATATACAAAACAATAAATCCAAAGTTATTGAGTTTGCAAGCAGTGCGGACTAGACAAGTGGATTGGCAAATAGGAAAGCGATGAAACTATCGGCGTACACGGAACTAGATAAAGCTGTGCTGGAGTGGTTTAACCAAAAACGTACTGTGGGAACGCCAGTGTCGGGCTTAGTGTGTGCGAAACAGCCCAATATTTTTCCCAAGAACTGGAAATGGAAGGCGAAACTTGTTTCCTACATTAAACACTGTTTCTTACATGCTGAAACAGCCGGCTGTATGCCGCACGCACTGGACAGTGTGGGAGGTGTGTGTGTGACACGGGCAACATGCTATTCGCTTTGCATGTCTGTTTCTCCCTCTCCAGGAGGGGGGGATGATAGTGGCCTGTTGCCTAGCAACCGAGTGACATCAACCTGCCTTCCCTCTTACGCAACTTCAGAATCCAGTATCACTCAGCGATAAACACCACATGCATCCCGCTGTGTTGTTTGTATTAACTGTAGATGCGCATTTCTTGTAATGCCCATGAGAGAATTACCGTGATTACCCGCATATTTTACACACTTTATATTCTGGTTTTTGTAAGTAAGAAATCAGGGGTGCATAAATTACGCATTTTTTAAATTTCTTGGTTTGTTAGTAAATAATAGGGTACGGAAATTATGTAAGGTCATAAAATATGCGAGTAAATACAGTAGTATGTCAAGGATAGACTAGGTTTCACACTGAAACACCCAGTATTCAGTTATGACCATAAGAAACTTAGTGTTGGTAAAACTGTATTTTTCTCTTAGTATGCGGATTATCCGCGATTTTGGGTTATCCGCGGCAATTGCCCCCTCCATTATAATCGAGAGTCTACTGTACTTTATGTCTGGTGACATAATCTCGTAGGCACCATATGCATGCTCAAGATCATGAACTTGTCCAATTTTCTAAGTGAAGTCCTCAATTAATGTATAAAATAATATTTTATTTTCTTTGTCAACATTTTGGGGGAAAACACTTTAAAATGTACCTTAAAATCAGCAGAATTTTCATGTAAAATCCAAGTAAGAATTAGCAACTTTTGAAAAATACCCACATTGAGAATAATGGCAAAAATAATTTATTATAAGTTTTAGCCATATGGATGACATTTTATGTCATACATAATTTAGTCTGTGTAAACCTTTTAAAGTTTTCAAAGGAGAGAGTGTACCATGTTTGGCATGACAAAATTAAATTTTGAAATTCAAATTAATGCTTTTGAGATGAGATTTAGCCATGCGGGATGAATGTGAAAGAGTTTTATCTAGTCAAAGGTAATCAATTAATTGTATTTTGGGAGGAAAAAAATTTAACCATGTGGACTATACAAAAAAATTAGTTCTCAGAATCTGCTGTTATGTTTAAAATAAATGCAGCTAGATAAACTCAAATATAATTGAGTCACTGTTAGAAATTGTTCTTCCTGTTTCACATAAAGGTTGTCACCATTTTAAATGGCAGAGTTCAAAGAAATTTTAATAGACATAAAATTTACCTATGGGGAGTAAAAATAATCTTTATCACAGATTGTTTGTCACCACATTTTTCTGAGAGAGACAAATCTAGAAATTTGTCAAAGTTTAAGCACCTTAGCTGTTTTGCTTGGTGCCATTTTTAATGGATTTTAGCTTGAAAAAAATAATATCAATCCTATTTATATAGAATCTATTTTTGTACTGGAAAACTTTGATGATAGTAAATGAAAAGAAAGTATGTCATGTGTTATGGTTGTTGGTAGTTTTGCATGCTTTTGCCCACCTTGAAGAGCTTTTCATTTGTAGATTTCTTTTGGTTGAATTTAGGGCTGGTTTTATATGCCCCTTTGCCATGTCCCTGGGAGGACGGCACACCTTGAATCTGTTAACGAAGAAAGGGTTTGCGTTTCATTGGGCGGCAGAGCAGGAAAAGGCCCTCTCTACGTTGAAGGAAAAGCTATTGTCGCCATCGGCACTCCACCTGCCAGGTATTTCCCAAATGTTTGTCGTTCAAGTTGACACCTCCTCCCTGACTTTAGGTGCTGTTCTGAGCCGGTGGACAGAACATGGTTTGGCTCCCGTAGCATACGCCAGCTGCAGTTTGACTGAAGCTGAGTGTCATCACGGTATATTGAGACTGAGACACTAGCGTGTATACATCGATTGGAAAAATTTGCCTCATAGAGCATGAGAAATGCTACCTGTCCACAGACAACCAGACTTTAAGCTGGGTTTTAAATCATCCTCAACAGCTAGGTAAACTGGGCCGTTAGGTTATGCGTTTTTGGTTTAAGGTGCACCAAGCAAGAGGCATGGGAAATCAAGTGGCTGATGCACTATCACACATGTTTGACACTGACAATTTTTAATTGAAGGAGGTGGAGGTCTCCGCGGCATCAGTGAATCTTATACAGGATTTCCCTGAATTTTCTGTGAAGATGCGACAGGTGCAGGGCGATGACTTTAGTTCCCACGTTTTGAACTATTTAAATAAAGGTACAGTGCTTCCCTATATTTTTGAGAAGGATACTTTGCATTTTGCCGGTAGTAGTGGATAGGCAAGCAAGATCATTGTGCCCTTGTCTTTGAGACCCATAGTACTGACCTTCTGGTCAGCAAGACATTTCATAAGATTTCCACCTATTTTGCCTGGCCGACACTCAAGAGCGACATGTCTAATTACGTGCGCTCCTGCGATGCATGCCAGAAGTGAAAGCAGGCGTGTCAGACCAATGTGGGGCAGGCTGTTGTTCAACATCCTGAGGCTCTTTGGGATACTGTCCATTTGGACATTTTCAGTCTCTTGATTCACTCTAAAAGAGTAATATTTGTGTTTTAATTTTACTGGATACCTTCACAAAGTGTTATACTGTTGTCTCTAAGTGACATGAAGGGGTCGACAGATTTGGAAGGTGTTTAATTGCTTCTGTGGAGATCCTTACGGACCATGTGAGATATTTTACATCTACTGTGATTTAAAATGTGTGTTTCTGCTGGGCTATAAAACATTTCAAGTCGACTCTGTATTACCAGAAGGGTAACCAGGTGGAGACGTTCAACAAAAACCTTGAGGCATGTTTGACTATCTTCTATAATAGTGATCACGCATTGTGGGACCAGGATCTCAACCTAATTAATATAGGCTTTAATAATGCAATACATGGGTCTACTGGTGTTCCACCTTCTCTTCCCATCCTTGGTCGCCCTTTCAGACATCCCCTTCTTAATATCTGGAACATTTCTCTCTCCCCCTCTCTACTTGGCGATGCTGACAAGGATCACCTGCTTGGTGATGTGCATCGGCGGCTCTGCGCAGCTAAAATTCAGATTAATTATAAATTGAACCAGGCCATATCACCCATGAAATTGAAGTTAGGAGATCTGGTTTTATGGAGGAATTTTACTCTCCCTGATTTGAGTGTGAACTTTTCTAGCAAATAGTTGCCAAAATTTGTGAGTAACTTTAGTATCCACAAATTTCTAACTCTAAACACGGTTAGCATGGTATCTCCTTCCTCAGGTAGAGCTTACAAGAAAACTCATATGTCCCATGTAAAAAATTGTGTGCACCGACCATGAGAGTGCAATTAGGATTTGTAAGCGAAAGCATTTTTCTTCCGTTTGCCTTTGTTCCTGTTTTTGTGTTATCTATTTATTGCCTTTTCTAAGTATTCCTTTTTTTTTAAATGTTTTACCTGTCTTCCCCCAAGCCGAGGTCCAGCGTCGTCTCCAAGGGTAGAAGACATCTACTACCTGTTTGGATTTGGAGCCATGGAGCTTTGTTAGATGCTGCCGTCCACCGCCTTTGGATATGGAGACCCAGAGCAGACACCTGAGAAACAACCTGACTCTTGGTGTTTGGTGACCATCTGACTACCCACCAATGACAAATTGTTCACAGATGTCTTCAAGACAAGAACATGAAATATATTCAGTGTTTGTTATTCACGAATCTGTGCGTGTTTGTTGTGTGCGTGCGCATCTATAACTGTATCTGTTTTTGGGAGTCTTTCCCACTTACTTCATACTTCCTATTTCTTATTTATTCTACTCTTCAGTGACACTGTCATGTTATTTGTCAAAATGAGTCAGTGTCTCCAGGGTGTCTGTCCCATTAGGGAAGGGAGATGCAATGGGGGCATGCCAAAGACTCCTTAGTTCTTGTAACAAACACATGAATTGCAGTACTTGATCACTACCTGCTATACCCCACCTTTAATGCATCAAAATTTTTTAATGTGAAATTAAGTTTATTAAAGTTTGTTTACACTCCCCCCTCTTTCTATTCTTCCGGCAGCAGCGCCAAAAGGCAGGCAAACTCGATGCTTGTCAAGGGTCTGAACGTAACGAGCACAACACACATAGGAGGGAATTGTCAGTGATGGTCAATGACTTTCAATGCCTGTTAAATTGATTGTTGTTTGAGATTACTGAAAAATCTATGAGTCGTGGTAGAGAGTTTATATATATTTGGGCTATAAAGTTTTTAGAGTGTTAAGTTATTATTGTTACATACGTATTTGCATTAGTTACTAGGCATGCAGTGGTAGTGTTTTTTCCAAATTCCTTTTAGTAGTACTTTCGAAATTTTGTGTCCGGATTAAATGAACCGATTTGTTGCGGGTTCCGCAATGTCTTGTGTTTTGTCTGCTGTCCCATTTGGATAGCCCAGCCTTGGTAATATTTCATATACCTTGTCCACGACTCGTGCGTCTCGCTTTTAAAATTGTGTCCTCAAAGTTTTTACAGCTGGTTGCCTTCAATGGATTCCTTCTGTACCGCAGTCCAGCTAATAATGTTTTTAAATGATTTTAATATCAAGTTTTGAAAGGCTATAAATGTACGAGGAAGACTTTGGTAGGCCCTGCATGGCTGCACTTTCTCATAGCATTTTGCATTTACACACCTTTTTAAATAAAAGCAAATGTTTAGTTTCTTAAAACATTTTTAAGGTAATAAATTAGTATTGTCATTGGGCCAAGAGATGGCTGATATGGTGCTCGGCATATGGTTTTAAGGAAAAGTTATTTGTTCGTCGGCTGCCTTAGCTTTGTCAGTATTATTCAGCGGCATTGGATAGCTGAACTGGTTGGTTTAATGTGTGTAAAATCAACTTAATACTTTACAAGGCTTTTAAAAGGGGCCTGTTTGCATTATATTGTACTGAGATATTTTGAATTGAATTAATTCACTAAAATGGGTTTATTGGAGCATTGGCAATTTGTGTGCTGTATGATCAATATTAATTGAACTTGTTAGTTAAGAATATGTTGTAACCTGAAGTTTTTGAAAATATATATGATAGATTTTAATTTTGTTGTTCTTTACAATTTGTTAAACCACCACACACTCTTCATAATAAACTTTAGTTCTTCCCTAAAAATAGCATAAACCTTTACAAGACACTTGTGTAAAATATTAGAAATTTAATAACAATGCACTTCTCCAGTTACCAGTGATGGCCTTGAAGCACAGCACTTTGTACACCCAAAGGGAAGGGTACAGGAAACGACATGAAGTGGCAGTATATAACAGTATTTTACAAGAGATCTCTGCATTTTCAAAACAAACTTCTGAAAAATCTGTCACTCTAGATTCCAAAACCTGCAAATTCTTTAGACCTATGTATTTCTTTTAATTTCTTCTTTGGTTGAACTATTTTTATGTTTAAGAAACTGAGGAGTATTTCAAAATTCTCTGTATTCACAGTCACTCCCACAAATTCTGGCATCACAAAGCGCTTCATAACCATAGTAACTACTGAGCTAAGAACAGAGTAAAAAAAAATGCAAGAGGCAAATAGGACTTAAATTCATGAAGTAATATTTTAATCTCACAAGCAATGGTTTCGAAGAAAGCCAATTTTGGACCTATAATTGCGTCTTTTACATTTTGCACAACTGAGAAACTTGATGATAATTGCTTTCAATTTGATTTCTCTACTTAAATTACAAAAATACGAAGATGTGGAAGCATATCAAGAGCCCAGCCGAGAAAAATCAAAATTAGCTAACCAACGAAAAGGGCGGAATTTCAAAGGAAATCTGTCAGACTTGGTGAAACACCGCCAACATGCATATCTTTAAAAATTTTACACAAAGCTTTCAAAAACATAAATATGCACCGCTTGCAAGCATATTCACTCTAAAGGCATCATTCAGTGTGAAAACCACAACCACCTCCATTCAATATTACTGGATTTTTACATGAAAATTCTTTGACAAATGCCTTAGAATCATTCAAAGTTTATGATTTATTTATTCATTTCTGGTTTCATTAAATTGTAATGTCAAGGTGAGTTGCCTTGCTTACACCTAACAACTGGGGCCATCTACAGAAACCTGTAAAACTTGGCGAATCCCTGTCCCTCACATCGTAATTTTACCAAAAAAAAAACTGTATTTTGTTTACGTGATATTTGCCCCCACCTCTGTGTGTCTGGGTGGAATTAGTCACTTCTGGACATTCCATAACATCTATTGGCAACTATTAAAGAGTTTTGTTTGTCTTTTGACTCTTTTGTACGCTTCAGACGGCTTGCTGCACTTTCAAGCTCTTTCTTAAAGTAAGGCGCAAGGCCAAAAAATAGTGTGAATACAATTCTAGATATAGTAGAATATATAAGTATGTTAATTAACGTAGATTTAATTTCCTTTTGAGTGGAGTTCATGTTCAAATCATGCTCACTGAACCAAAAATTCAGAGGGGTTAATGATTCCAGCAATGACTTCAGAAAATCACTAGCTTTGCAGCATCTTTGGAATGTGATCACCTCATCTTTCTTCATATCCCAATACCACACATTTATGTCAATTTGTTGACACTGGCCAACCTTGTTTAGAGATTCATCAAAACCAATAACAAAATGTGGACAACTTGTTACAACTGGTGTTTCATTTTTGATGCTATTTCACTGTCCTAAAATATAAGTTTAAAGATACAAATGACTTTACCTACAGTTCGGATTGACTTGTACCTCCAATATTTTTATGAGAATTATATTAAATTACTGAATATTTTTCATATTATTAAATAATACTGGTTATGTATTTTATACTGCCACAATATTTTATACAGTAATTTAAAATTTAATGGAAAGCAAAAAATGAGAACAAGCCAAGTAGCAATGTGTTATAGGCTATTCACGGTAAAGTAAGCACTTTTGAAAGCCCTCTAATTTGGGATAATAGTAAATAAATAAATTTGATTTTAGCCTTAGACATTAACTTCCAAGTGCAGTGGAATCTACACGCTGTGTTTATTACTTACAAAGTAATATTTCTGTAAAAAAAAAAAAGTGGTTAAAGATTTAAAAAAAGTCAAATAAAGTAACTAAGGCATCAAAAGTTCTCACTTCACCATGAACAGCCAGTGGAAAGCCCAATATTGCAGGTTCATATGTGATGTACATTTTAAGTTTTAGTTGCGGCCAGCTTCCATTAATTTCATACGCTATGTCAGATATATTTTTGCATGTACCTAATTTTTGGGTGGACTTTTAAAAGTGTGTTGTTTAATGCATCAAGAGGATGAACTGTTCTAAGTATGAGTGCAATTTATTTATTCTAGGATTTTTTTCGGTAAGCACTATTCTTCAGTTACCAAATGTTCTTTGTACACTGAACTAGGAAGTGGAGGCGACCACTGTTTGAGAATGCCCGATAAAGACATTGTAGAGGGTTATAGGATATATATATATATATATATATATATATATATATATATATATAAACTAATACTGCTGTTGTAGATTTTTTGTTTACTTCTTTGTGTACCTGTAATGCTGGCATTTGTCGATCAACTCCTCAACACAAATTAAGTTAATGAAAGAAATAACTAATTTTTCCACTATATTAATGTTACTCCTCAGATGTCAGAACATATGTCAAGTTGTGTAAGATTTTGTCATAAACCATACTTATTTTATAAAAACCAGTTCAAACATACAGTGCTTTTTTGTTATACAGGGACTTTAGGCCATACACAAAAATGGCTAAATCAACTCCCTAAACAAAATTAACACAAGCCTCCACCAGGTGATCTTCCCTTATAAGAGAGCACCAGCATGAAGCCCAAAAATTATCTACTACCAGAAAAATTCATCTTAGCAGCAAAATTACTTAAAACTCGACAAACATCTCAAAAACATGGGGAGGGGGTTTACAAACGTCCAAACCAAAATCTCAGACATTCGTCTTGTGTGTGTGTGTGTGGGGGGGGGGGGGTGTTTCACAGCTGGGTACTGTCAAGACTGGATGTGTCAATGGAAATAAAGTAAAATAAAGATTATCTAATTCTTAATAAACTCAAATTATTACATAAATTCGGCTGGTTCACTACTGGTACTACAACAACTGCTACTTTGGTCCAGGCGAGAGACTCGTGTCATTCTATTTACCAAATCAAAAGGAAACAGAGGAAGTCCTGTAACAAATCATTTAATTGATTTACGTCAAGTGAGATCCCAACAATCTGACAGAACTTCAACAATTCAAAATTAGCAACAACTTTCTCCATTTCTCAAAAGTCTGTTATACTAATTAGAAGTAAATATTTTTATAATAGTAATAGAAAAAATCATCTCTATTCCATTCCACAATTTTGGCCAAGAAAAAAAAACTTGGCTAGTATGTTTGTCTGAGCTCTTTTCCTTGGGGTACTTTAAACAACGAGTCTTGAGAAACGCCAATGAAAATTTATTGTAAAAGATTTAAAGAAGCAAAAGGATAAAAAAAATTATTAAATTAAAATCAGGTACAATTTCTGATTCAAACCGATTAAAGCAACAGCGTCAATAGCCCTTACTAATTAAAGCTGTATATAAATTGTAAAAGCAAAATTAGAAAAAAAAAATCTGATTACAAACCAAAATTCAAAAGTACTTCGAAGGTTATCAAATAAGAATTGTTTTAAAACACAAAAACGTTCATTATCACAATACTTTAGATCATACTAAAACGGCAAACTCAATTTCTTTACAACGGCATCCTCATAACTTTATGAACTATCATCATGCCTAGCAAGTACCTGATAGCTTAGTGTCTCAGCCTCCACACACTCAACCATCTTCACCAGTACGTTACCCAATTCCTACACCCTCTACAACCCTGGCCATTTTCAGTTTTCTACCAAAAGGAAAAAGCCCTTTTCCTAGAAGACCAAATTACACTTATCCGTTACATTTTGGTGACTTTCCACGGTTTTCCGACCACCCCCATCTGCTCGCTGTCACACTTCAACCAAAACTCTCCATTTCACCACATAGCCACTTTCTCATGTGCCTCCCTACTCTTGCCACATCACTGGCCAATCACAGCGCATCACCCTCCCAGTCACCTTTATCAATTGCGACCCCAGCACCACCGTCTTCCCCTTTTCCTCACTAAGAGCCCAAACTTCCCCAGCTCCCATCAGCAACGCTTCTCTCTCACCCTGCTGCCACAGCCGCCAAACTTGACAACCTTCCATACACAGAAAAAAGTTTTTTTTTGCCCATTCCGCGTGACAGATATCACTCTGCACAGCTTCAGCATTCTTCCAGCACCGTCATGGTGGAGGTGATGGAGGGGGAATGGGAACTGTACACGTTGTGCGATATTCAGGGATTAAAAGGAAGTTTACGAAAAACAAACGCAAAATACTGATAAATCTTTTCCGCAAAACAGCTGCCTTCAAAAACAAAATCCTCCAACTGATAATTCAAACTTTTCCAAGAATAATTTATCCCGAGCCCAGACAAGAGAAATCTATAGATATAAAAGTAAAGAGATCAAAAAAACCCTTGCTTAAACTTAAGCCTAAAATCCAAACAAACAAAAAAAAAGGAACCAACCTACCCATAAACTAGCTCGTAAGAAAAAGGACATTAAAAGGACTAGTACAATTTAAGGCCTAAATAAAGAAAAACAGAAAAAACTAAGTCCTTACAATTTTTTTTAAAGATTTAGCTTTTCTCACATATAGCAATAGAAACCTTCTTTAGGTCAATGAAGGATATTGTGAGTAAGAATGAAAGTGAAGAACAATGTTCTCCAGAATATCACACACCTGGTATAACAAGAAACTCGAAGTAAATAATAAAAATTAATTATTTTTAAGTATCATTAAGTCACAATAGTTTTGAAATAATATTTGAAGGCCGGGGAATAAATGTAAGCACAAATAATAAGTTTAAAAAATGTTAATTACCTAATAATGCTATTGTATTATAGCAGTAGTTTATAGTAACTACACTTCAGTGAAATTAAAACAAAACATAGAACAATCTTAACTTATCCGAAACTGACACTGAAAAGAAATACCACCACCTAAGGGAGCTGTAAAAGCCGTTACATATATCAGAAAAACTTAATACAAAACTGACAGTTTTGCTTACATATTCAGTCCATCAACAGGAAAAAACCGTCACTATAATATTTCCAAGTCAAGTGATTATTTTTAGGTGGTTCGTAATGTGTGTGCATGTAAGGGGCCATAACAATAAGGTGAGGGCTGAACTAGGTAAATCCTACTCCTTTGACAAAGCCAACTGGTACAATGCTTACTATAATCAGTGGTTCCAATCACCCTTTGCCACCTTAAGCATTGCTGTAGAATAGAAAAAAACTATCCACTAATGTTTTTTAGTAAAATGTAATGTGGAATGTTTAGTAAATTCACTTAAAGTGCTCAAGATCTCGAATATTAGGTGAGTTATTTCAGTTAATATTAAGGGCAAGCAAAAGACAAAACAGCATTAAATCCTCTAAATATTTATAATGTATTTAGAATTGGGACGAAATAAGACACTTGAAATATATAAATACCTTAAAATAAGAGAGACTTTTATTCTGATGATACATGCAGAATTGCATTAAAGACTGATCAAGTGCAACTAAAAGCAAGCTCACCATAAATAATGCAAAAATTTGACTTAAAATATTGGAATAGCATAGTCCATTTATTTCATCTTGACTTGCACATTAGACCACAACTAGTGTTCTGTTTTACTTATAGTTACATGGAAGAAACAGTGCCCAGTACTTCAAAAAATTCATGTCATTATAATATCCAAGGTAAGAGAGTTTTAAATATGGACTATTATTGCAGCAGATATGGGAAACAACTGTGATTAGTCCCCTGCCACTATTCTTTCAAGGATATTAAACTAGTATAAGGAGCAATTTCTCTAGTCAGGCATGCTGGAAGTAAATATTTCTAGGAGTAGAGGGCCACAGTGAAGTGTAGAGGCCCCCACCCCTTCCCACGCCCAAAGATCAGGCCAGGTTTTTATTACCTTGCTGTGTTTCACTTTGTAGTTTCTCTGTTCAGCAAGAATTATTTAACTAACCAACCCTACTTCGCATGGTTAGTGTTTATATACTAGGGCACAGCAATATTCTAGACAATGATTGCATTGCAACAGAACATACCTGAAAATTTATTATTCCCAGATATTATTTACCTTTCCCTGCTAATTGAGCACATGAAACTACCTACTTTCATAAGTCTCTCGCAAATAAATATTACACAAACTTTGGTGATTGTGTAACTGGCATTGAATTTCAGATAAGTCACAAATGTGTGTTCAGTTGCAAGCCACCCATTCCACAAGCATACTACAAGGGTTAAAAATTCCAAAATAAAGTTACTTTTAAAATCACCCATTATCCTTAGCCTAGAAAACTGAGCTAATGGAATAAACAATTATTACATTATCATTTAGTTTGCTATGGTATCACAATTTATTTTATTTTAGACACTGTAAGTAACTTAAAATAAAACTAGAATAGACTAAGACAGATAAATAAAGAAAATTTATACAATAATACTGACATGCTTTTAAAAAAATATTTTAAAATGTTTGTTATTTTTGTAATTACTAGTTTGTAAAAACCTGCAACAAAAAAATATGTAATCTACAGGGCTCAATGACTAATATGACCTTTAAAATTTTTTGTGTAAATGGGGGTATACATTACACATTATGTTAAGCTTCAGATAGCCTCTTATGAAAAAGCCATCAAATGGTGTGTCCATTTTAAGCAGTAAATGACCTAAGTAGAAACTGCAAAAATGTCAACATATCTATTTAGAAATAACTTTCAGAAATGTGACATGTATTCATTAGATATGGGCGTTATTTATCATAACGGTTATAAATCTGTTACATTTTGGTAATACATTACACAAGTAACACATTCCATTGTTTATACCATTATTTTTTGAACATCTTGAAAAGCCTCAACACCTGACTACTGCGGATGCATTATTTTTTGGAATGTCTGGCTTTGTTTATTTTTGTTCCTAACCTAACCTTATATATCACAACCATATTTAAACAAATACTTCAAAACTGACATTTTCTATCTTCTAAGAGAAGCTTAATTTTGTGAACAAATATAATTGTAAACATGTGCACACATAGACATTTTCATTTTATTTATACTTACATTACTGTAAATAACACTTTCTCACTAATATGATTGGTCGCAGCCACACAAGTTTCACTTAAAGATATAAAATATAACTATTTCTTTTAACGCTCAAGGAAATCTCAACACCACGCACAATCTGCTAAGTACCATTAGAAATCAATAGGCAAGATAACATATTTTCTTTTCTTCTGCACACTTTTGAATGCATAATTTTTCTGTTGCAAAAATGCAAACCCAGCTTCACTGTTCAACTTCCCACACCATTATTTTTTGGAACGTTTCGGCTGGCAACTTAAGAGTGTGCGGATGCGTAACATTTCCTTTTTGGAACGTAGTGATTTGCAATGGTGTGCATGTGCGAACATTATTTCTTTGAACACTGAGCCTTTGAACATTGAACAATGTAGCTGTAATTTCCCGGAACATGGGGACAGGCGAGAAATGTTTTACAGTAACCCTCTACAAAAATAACATGTTCCTGGAACGTGTTACTTACTTGTAACTGGACAGATGGAGCACGTTACATGAAAATAACTGTTTGGCCCATCACCAGTATGTATGCACATATTAGCATCTCAATTGTTCTATAAGTGCATTTTTTACAAGTGAAAATTACTAAAATAAGCACTGCTATTATTTACAACATTAAACTAGCTACTTCTATTACTATCACTTATTATTCTCGGTGAGTGCAATATTTAGTGCATATCCAAATACTATTTCAATTCCGTATCACTGTCTTTATACTTGCTACAGTCTCTTAAACCTCACTTATTATTTAAAGATATTCTATCGAACTGACGTTTGCCATCATTTCAAATGTCTGTCACTCACACATCCAGTTCCACAGTCCCGCCTGTCGAGCCTCACTCTTCACTATACCAATGCTTCCAGACTTCACTCTCGCTTGTCTCTGTCATCACCATGCATCACTTTTCTGGCTCCGCACACCTAGCACATAATGCCATACAAGGCTCCAAACTTCAGGCTTGAAGGTACACTGCAACTTATATAGATCAGCTGGCTCCATCCATACAGTTCCTAGCACCCCTAGCCATGCTGAGGGAAGTTAGAATGCTGACCAGAACATTCTTCAAGTGATAATCCAAGACATTCAATCCTTAAAGACAGAAGTATCACGAGTCCCAACATGCTTATCGTATCACAAGTTAAAGTAGCATTGTGGCTTCCTTCGTAATTCTCTGTGCGCTTCTCTGGTTACGATGATGCCCTTTGAGCACTGCATTTTGCACACCCAAGGGGGATGGGGAAAGAGAATCAAAGCACAACAGCTGCAGTAGCAAAACTTTTGAATATTTTATTGTACCAAAAATATAAATATATTCATCATCATCATTGAAATGTAACACAGTTTTCTATTCTTCTACAAGTAAGAAAGAAATGTTTTATCTTTGCTCCCATTTACCATTAAACATGTGTTAGCATTTTAATGCAAAAATAAAACAAGAGAGAGTCTATGCTAAGCTCCAAATTAAAAATGTAAATAAAAATAATAACAAAGGTAGGGCAGAGCTGGAACAATCTTACAACTTATCCGATATAGGTAATTTACAAAATTCAACGGACGGTTATCCCAAGTACTTCACACAACAAATAATTATTTATTTTTCTAGCATCAGTGTGGAATTATAGTAGAATCCCACTTATACAACCCCTCATGAATTCCAAAGTAGAGTGTGAGTGAAGAGATTTGGGCGGCTCTTAACAGAGAGGTCTCGAGCGCCGATGAGGGTGATTGAGGTGAGTATGGAGCAGTGCCAGAATGATAGAGCGGTGGAAACGGGAGATACCCAAGAAAACCCGCCGACCAACGGCATCGTCCGGCACGATTCCCACATGCGAAAATCTGGTGACCCGGTCGAGGATTGATCCCGGTTCACCTTGGTGGGAGGCGAGCGAGCTAACCGCTCAGCCATCATGGCCCCTCCGGAGTACAGTAGTTAGTGAAGAATGGTTGTAATAGATAGTTTGTAAAAATTATGACCAATTTTGAACCACTCCTAATCCCTACATATAAAAATATAATTTTAATTTTTTGAAACAAGTCCCTCTCCAATTATCTCTGGTGCGAAAATAATAAGTTTTTATTTAAAATCTGAATTTATTTTAATAAGCAGACATCTTCCAAAAAAAATTATATCTTAGAATATTACATTAGACTGCCAATTGTTGGTGGGAAAAATCCTGAAAAAGCGTAATGTTTAAACTTTTAGTGAGCACAAAGTCCATTTTCATTGACTTCACATGGGAAAATCAGAGGATTTATTATTAAAATGTTAACTCATAATTAGATGTCTATTACATTAATCTTGCAGGCAGTGCCATAATATAGCATGTATAACCACTCTTTTCTGGTTGATAGGGGAGGGGGTGGTGGGCGGCTTGACTCCAATCACAAGCTGCGCTGCACGCACACAGTCAATACCGTGCAACTGGTGCTTTACAGACTACACTCAGAGATAGATTGATTGAATTTGACTGGCAGGTGATGTAACATCTATCTACAAGCTATACATGCCAAAGCGTAAAAGCTGTTTATGCTACATGCCTGAATGGAGCTTGTCAAATTTGTATCAAAGTAATTAATTATGCAGAAGTATGCTGGTTGAGGCAAATCAAATAAACTTCGTAGTCAGCCTACATTATCCCCAAACTTTGCATCGGTGGTTTCAACAAAGTGTCATTCAAAAAATCAAAATTACCCATAAAATATTATTTTTGAAATTGCCTACATACTGTTTGATTCATGTGTGATGTGCGCCCCTTGCCTGCTGTACGAGTTCCACCTGCTTACAGTTATTTTGCACGTCTTGAAACAGGAGAGTCCAAAGGCCAACTCTTTATAACTCACCACCTGCCTCATCGCCTCTATGTGCAAGGAGCTCAACTGGCATGCAGTCTCTCTGTTGGTGACTTGCACAAATATGAAATAAAGCGGTGACCATAAAATTTTTATGACACAATATATGATGCATGTCTAAAGACAACTCTAAGGTTGCTGCATAAAAATTTTAGCAGCTAAAATTGATTCCACTCATTTCAGCCATTTTAACACCTAAAAAATTATTCTTAACGTTGAAATGGTAACCTGAAACTTGTCTTTTGGCACAAAATGTTTCTTAAATGCTTTTCTTGTTTAGCCACCATTATAAACAATCTAACTGTTTCTTTTTAATCATGTGTTTCCTACCAAACTTCTGCAACATACTTCACTCGCCAGCCACTCAACTGATAGATTTTAAATTACACAGGTGTTCATAAAAAAAATGTGTACATAAAATTTAAATAATGTGCTGCAGACTTCCTTATATCTACGACAGAAGATTAATATAAACTCCAGTAAACACACATAATATAAAATGTACAAAATATTCTCTGTTTATGAACAGACTACCAATGTTTAGCTCCACCATGTCTAAATGCTTATCGACATGCCTCATGACATTAGAATTACTGCCACACTGTAAGGACTGAGGTTATCTTAGCCTAAAATGAATACTAATGGACATATTTCAATTACATAAAAACCCTATTTATTTATGCACTACTGTATTTATTTGTGTATGCACCCCACCCATTTGACTCCCCAACATAATTTTCAAAGATTCCAAATGGAAAAAATAAGTAATTTTTTACATGTCTGTGTGTGAGTCTTTCTCTCTCTATGTGTGTGCATGTGCATACATGCATATGTGTGTGCAAGTGCATGCAAATGTGCATGTACACATGCATGTGTGCATATGTGACTTATGTGCAGGGATAATGTCCACAGAAATATGAAGAGATATGGGTGAGAGTGGCTAACAAGTGCTCTGGTTGTCTTTGGCTGGTGATAAGTGACTGCAAACTCCACAGCAATACCACACTGCAATTGCACTGCTAAGGAAAAAAAAAGTACATCTACAGTGTCAAATTCAATTTAATTAAAGATTAATTACACCACACCAAATGAAATCCGAGATACTGCAAGAAATTATGACTCAAAATGTGTCAGACCTTGGTATATACACCAAGAGGAAGAAACTATGGAAGGCACCAAAAAATAAATGTGCCCTCCGCAGGATGAAATGCAAATAACCCATGGCTGAAAAAGAGTTGTATAGTTATATCAATGAAATAAGAATATTGAGACATACAATAACAAATGAAGTACTTAAAGTCGAGGCAATCATATAGTTACATGCTGCTGCTCTACATTGCTTCACTTGCACTATTCTGCTTGAGCATGTGAAACACAGCGTGGCAAAGGCATCACTGGCAACCCAAGAAGCATGTGCAGAGATTACGGGCGGCAACTTTTGTCTCCACGCCATTTATCTTTCCTTCCTTGGGTGCATTGTGATTACACTAGTAACCAGAGAAGAGCATTCGCAAAGGTATAGTTATGCTGCCCATGGACTATGTGTGCCCTGATACGTCTATCTGGGCTTGTAATACTTCATGTCCTTAAGGTCTGGGATTATTGTTGCAAGAATTTTCTGACCATCACCCTCGCCTCCCTCAGCCAACTTGGGGTGTAAGGAATAGCCTGGATCGGGCTAGCAGGTTTATATAAGCATGGCAGGCTTCTGAGTTGACAGTCTGTAGCCTTGTATGGTTTTAAGCACTAGGTGCATGGAGGCAGCAAAGTAACAGTTACAGTGGAAAGTGAGACCGATCAGTGGCACTCTGGAGATAGTTGCATTAGAGAAAAGAATTTTAGAATGTTGGCAAAATACAGTTTGAACATGTTTAAGTGACTGTAGCAAGTATAAAGACAGTAATACAGACATTAATTAATATTGAGATTGGCATTAAATAATGTGCTCACCAATGTTTTATTTACTTTTTTGCACATCTATAGCAAACTGCTACACAAAATTTTGAATGCATAGAATTAGAGGCAGATTGTGTAGCAGTTTTTACAGAAAAACCAACCTCAAGAATTTACGTAGAATTTAAAAAATATATTTTTATTTATATTTTTTAATCCAAGAAAACCACCAAATAGGGTTCTTGATACTACATCTCACGCATATTTCTTTGTTTCCTGATACATAAATAGTGTATGAAATGTGAGGTTGCAATAAAACATATTCTAACAACAACTTACATAATTCCTTTAAAATCTGTGCTAATACAAGTCACAGCATTAACATTTTGTTACAGTAATATAGTTTGGAGGAATATAACGGTCTCTGAAAGATTAATTTTCACTCTCTTAAATCACTGTTATCAAGTTCACATACATTACTCTCCTTTGATGTGCATGGCCGTGGTCTGTATGGAGTTGTATCTGGACAGCAAGGTTTTTGGTTAAAAAAATTTCTGTAGCTTCTTTAGAAGAAAAGTTTTTTAACTCAGGACCTTCAATAGAAATTCTCATCAAGTTGTCGAAGGTTGCAGTTTTCAACCTGTTCCGGTAGTCAGTTTTAACTCTCTTCATAGTAGAAAAAGCCTTCTCTACCTTCGCATTTGAGACAGGAAAGTGTCTCACAATGCAAATGATGTGTACCAAATTTGGAAAATGTTGTTTGTAGTTTTTGCAAACCATTGTCCAAAGTTCATTTCCTGTTATGGGTCACAAGTTAGATAACCAAAATGTTTTGAAATCTTTCCACTGTTCGCATACACTATCTGCTATAATGCCTTTTCCTTCTAACACTTTCTTGTAATGTGTGCACAAAAAATTGATTTCTTCATCACCATAACTGCATAGGTTCTTTTCGTCAGTCTGCCATATTTTTATTATGTAAAATTTTCATTCCAATATGAGACTGTTCTCATGCAGATCAGAATATCTCTTATGCACCACATCATGCAGTTGGGTAAGAACATCATTGTAACTGTCCTTAAATGTTTCAATTGAGGAGCAGTGTGACAAAGAAATTCCCTGGTAAGTAAGACCACCATCATCATCCATTTCCACTTTATGCTTGAGAAGTTCACTCAGAGCATCACCGAAATGATCATCTGTCACACTGGCAAGTGATGAATATAACTGTTTCAAAATTGTCAAAGCATACAGCATGTCAATATCGTCAGACTGAAGTGCCAATGAGTGTTTCGATAAATGGTTCAAAATGTCTCTAAAAAACAAGACCCATGCAACAAATTTTATACTTTTCATTGTTTTCACTATACCAGACAGCTTGGCTGCCCGAGATTTATTTCCTGTAGCCAAATTTTCTAACTGACTCATGATAACATTGTAGTTCCTTACTAAGGTCTCTAAAAAACAAGACCCATGCAACAAATTTTATACTTTTCATTGTTTTCACTATACCAGACAGCTTGGCTGCCCGAGATTTATTTCCTGTAGCCAAATTTTCTAACTGACTCATTATAACATTGTAGTTCCTTACTATGATATCTACACATTCACATTTTCTTCACCCAAAACCATAGCTAGGTCATGAAACTGATGAATGCGACTAGGGCTTTTTGATAGAACTCATAAACTTCATCTAGTATTTGTAATACATTGGTGAGATACGTTAATTGTATGTAGTATTTTACACTTAGCTTGAGGTGATTAAGGCAATGTATTGCCAAAAGCTATGGGCATAGTTCAGCAGAAACATCATGTATAAGTCCTAAATTCACCATTTTTTTTTTCAACACCAAGTTTAGTCAACATTTCTTTCAAGCTATTGAAAATTGCAGAGGCGTTATGTAAATCAGTGATTTTCAAGTATTTGAACTGAACAGCAGAAGTATCATTGTTAATAAACACCACAAAAACAATTTCTTTGTAAGTAACACTGACATGCGTGGAGCCATCACAACAAATTGTTAAGTAATCAGTATTTATCAATTCATTTTTCAAAGTTGTTGCAATGCAAGATGTGAATTCTTCGCACTTTGGTACAGTGGCATATTTTTCACCAATGTCAACTCCATGACGTTTTTCTAGTTCAACTAGTTTCGGAAATTCATTAAATGCTATTTCTTCTTGAGCTAAGACATACGCAATGTCCACAAGTTTTCTGATGTGCTGTTTTGTTTCACTACTAACAGATGACATTGCCTTGCCAACAGGTGTTCCAAAGAATTCTTGAACTGATGCAGGTTTATTAAGAATGTTAAGAGCATTCATGTGCATCTCTGATTTAGCATGTTTAACACAGTTGTCCTTTTTAGAGCAGAGTCTTTAATACCTTCTATAAATGCTGTGTTAAAATTGCGCAACTCACTAAGTGAGGTTTCACTTTTACGGCATAATAAACAACACTTGGGAACCAGTTCATTATTCCATTTCTCAAAAGTACTATACCACTCACCTATAGTACCACTTGTTATTTTTAACACATCATTGCATAAGCAGAGTTGTTTACACTAAACACCACACTGTTACTGCCTACTTTTTTGTCACTACACTGCAGAATAAGAAGGCCGGCACAAACAATTGCAACAGGTCAGCCTGTTTGTCACAATAAAGTAGACTCATGTCTGGCAACCACTAGCCCACCCGAATGGAAACTGCGTCAAAAACTACTTTTCACATACTCAACAATTCCCTTCCTTCTTGCTTCATAGTTCACCCTCCTGCATAGGTGTAATCAGAAACTTAAAAGGAAAAAAAAAAAACATTTTTCAGTGAACTTTGCTGTATTTAGTTACGTATTTGTGTCCTATCAAACAGCGGCTTGAATATAAATATTCCAAATAATTACAGCGCTTCAGCACATCAGCACATCTCTAAATAGCTTAGGTCAAAAGTGACTCATTTGAAGAGTCCTAACTGCATCACTTATGCCACTTTTAACCGCTGTTGAATCACTTTTTTTTTCCTCCCTTCGCTCGGCACCGGACAAAGCAGCATTTGTGCAGGAACGGGACTGGTTTATAAGATGAGAATGACAGCTCAGTTCCTCTGTGTGTGTGTGTGCGCGTGCGCGGGCGTGCATGTGTGTGCGATGCAAAATCTAATTTGCATCGCATTGTGCGAATTTTGCAATGCAAATTGCGATGCGATGCCACTTAAATTAAACACTGGTGCTCACTGAGAATAATAACTCTTAATAGTAGAAATAGGCGACTTAAATGCCATAAATAATATTTGTGTGTATTTTTATAGCATAAATAAATTAAGTAATGGAATTTAGTTATTTTGATTAAGATGAAAGAACTGATACACCCTCTAGCATCTTGTAACAATACTGTTAACTTGTATTACCACAAAATAAATAAGTGAAAAGCACCATATGCTGAACCTTCCATTTCCCAAACCTCATTTTCCCGGACTATGAATTACTTTGAGAGGCAAAAAAAAAATACACATAATATATAGCACAAAACACACATTTTAATTCAACGAAAAACCATAAATGCTGAAGGAATCATAATGGATGTAATTTCCTACATTTTAAATATCTTATTCAGCACTACGTTTGCGTGGGCACGTGCATACGAGTGTGCATGTGCTCATGTGTGTGTACTATATACAATGTATATCTAAAACACACCAACAAATTTTGATAGGTTATTCCTGAGGTGGAAATCTAAAGATCGAGATACATAACCCATGGTCCAGGTCAGATAGCAAGAGTGGTAGATGTTTCCAAAGTTTGAGAAAAAATTATCTTTTATCATATTTAGGAAATGGCTTACAGGACAGAAACAAAGTAATGGTTACTAATTATTGAAAACATAATCATCAATACTGTGAATGTCGTGTACATGTAATTCTCCCCTATCATGTTGAAAGAGGGTGCTGCCACCTTGATTTATGCAAAAAAATATATATTTTACAGCAACAATTCCCTATTTTTTGCTAGAGATTATGAAATGATGCCACAATTAGCAACATACATGTCTTTTGCAAAAATGGTATAACTCTTGCACTTTTCGAGTAAAAATTACAAGTTTCATTTCACAGATACGTGTTACTGCCTGCCAGGTATGCAACCAGTACTGGCTGTCTACAAGCCGTGCTGTAGTGGAAGGAGTTTTCCTTGACTGTGGGTGTGGTCTTACGTTAGCGAGTTGCACAAGTAAGTGTTCAGTAGGATTTCCTCACTGTTAGGAGTAAAGAAATCAGAAAAGAAATTGAAGTTCTTGCATTACTAGTTTAATGTTGTAAAATCATAATCAACTTTACAACAAGTGTTCAAAATGGCAGCCTCCAACCTCGTTGCAACAATTAATTCGGCATATGAAAAACTTGAGTACCCTTTTGAAAACACCTGGTGTACAACACACCCATTCCTCCGACTCAATGGGTGTGTTGTACATCAGAGCCTTGATGAACCCCAACAGTAAAAAGTCTAGCGGATTAAAGTCAAGAGAGCATACTTGCCATGCAACAGGCCCACCTCATCCAGGTTGTACGCAAATCACAAGCATTACTTTACGCTGATGACCTTAAAATATACAAAAATACCAAAGAAAGTACGGACTGTGATAATCTACAAAATTATATTTTTGTGCAAATCACAAATTGGTGCACTGATATGTCACTGAATATAAATGAAATTATGTGTATTTCCTTTACCAGGAAGACAAATCCTATTATGTACAAATATTCTGTAAATAATAATCCAATAAATAGAGCAGAATATGTTCTTGATCTAGGAATAGCCGTTGATTCTTACAACTTCTGACTCAAATAGATTAGAATATGTACAAAAAAAGATTTTCAAACTTATTTTTAAAAATAATTGTTTCTATTAAGGTGGCATTCACTCTGCCATTTCGGTTGCTATTCACGAAATAAGGCCCTATAAACTTATTTCCAACCATCCCACACCAGACAACTCTCCACTGACAATGATGAACCACCTGTTTAAGTAATCATGGATTATCGACAGCCCAATGCATGTTCCTCATATTCACGTGGCCTGAGTTGGAGAACGATGATTCATCTGTAAAAAGAACACCCAAAAAAAAGTTTGGGATTGTGATAAGTTGATGCTGTGCCTATTGACAGAAATGTACATGATGCTGGAAATCATTCCCGTGCAATTCTTAGTTTAAGTGTACATGATAGGGATGGAACATATGACGCTTCAAGCTGGCGTGTGCTGCATAGCGAATTAACTGCTACAGCAGCGAGAACAGCAACCTCAGCAGCTTCATCTGTGTGAGTTCTATGATGATTATGTTGCTGTGGGTTCAAATTGCCTGTTTCACAAAGCTTCACAACGAGATGGGAAGACACCCATCTGGATGATGGGGTCTTGTCAAGGTATCGCTCTCTGTAGAGTTACGCCATCTTACTAGCATTACACTAACCTTAGAAAGAATGAACGAGCAGTGAGAAGTGAGCAGACCAAGCTATTGATAATGGTAATAAGAGAACTATCTCTCCTCCCTTGCCCCTCCTCCTCTCCCCTTCCCTTTCCTGTCTTCAATAGACAGACTTTTTCAAACTGAATGGAACCCCCGAAAGGTATGTTCAAGTACCCTTGCAATCTAAGAAAAATTTAAACATTAAAAATCCTGTAATTTTTCAGGAACTGCTAAGTCCATTAATGGTTTCTTGCAGAAAACCAAAGGTTTTATTAAAATGTAAAAATACATTTTAGTATGCAGATGTCTTTAGAATAAAATGGTACCATAGACAAATATGTATGACCTCTCAAGGATACCAAAAAAAGAAGTTTAACGGGGTGCCACGTTTAACTTTAAGCACTAAACCACCTCCACAATTTCGCTACGTATTCCATGACATCTGCTTTTAATTTGACTAGCTAAACAAACCTGCAATTAAGATGTTCACATATAAACATGTTAAGTGGGAGCGAGGGGATTTTACAAATATTGTAGACTGTATTCTTTTTTCTATAAATTGTTAAGTGCCCAGAGTGGAACTACGCATGTATTGTATACAGAACACACATTAATTATAAGAGTGTGAACCACTGTACTATATGCAATTCGCCCCTCCTATATGCATCTCCTAACAGTTTAAAGGTGAAGGGCTGGAAGGTAATTGCTGTTATTTACACTGTGATTACAGAATGTCTGCAACTGTATTTAAACCAAACTGTGTTATATTTTGTTTGTTACACTTGATATGTATTTAGCCCACATTGCCGAGATGTATTTCAATATAATATTAGCAGCTGTCTTTATTATTAGAACTGCATTTTATAACTATCCTCTCAGTGGGGTGGACAAATCTTAACTCAAACAACCTTTCCCCCAAGTAGTTTGAGTTATCGAGGGTTCACTGTATTGAATTTGGTAAACTATAAAATATAGTAAATGTAATAATATTTATTAAAATGCCATGATGAACTGTATTAAACACAATGTACATAAAAAGTACTCATTAAAAATAGTTGCTTTTGTTTCTCAATTGCTGTAACTATAGCATGTTGGGTAATTAAGTACCAATCATTACCAAGAATTGTCTGTTTTGTGTATGCAAGGATTTATTGAACGGCTAGGCAGTGGGCAGTACGAATCAGGCAACAGTGTGGCGACATCACACCGCCTGTCAGAAATAAAACTTTCCTCCCTTCCCCTCCTTTTCAGTTACATTCATTACAGTTTCCACACCATGGGAGTGGGTTTCATAAACACAGAAGATGAAGATACAATTACTCAGGCTGTAGGCAGCATAGCACATTAAATTACCCACATTACAGTTCCAGCTGATGTCTCATTACTATCACTAATGCAATTAACAATAACTTTTTTCTAGTTAGTAACGTTTCCCTTCTGCTGTTCTCCTCCCAGCAACCAACAGAATCAACTGCTGTGCTGCTGCCCTATCATAGCATCAAGCCATTACGCATATTTACAACATGGGACCAACAGTCAGGGCCATTTTATGGACATGTGAGGCCCGAGGGCAATATTTATAGCTACAGTTCAGAAATTATAGTTTTAAACCAAGACACATTTATACGAAAGTTAATTATCTTTACCACTATGGGTTAATTATTTAGTTTCATTATTTTCAAATAAAACATGGATGTAGGTAGTAGTTAACAAAAAAGACAATAACAGTACTTTATTAAAATGCAACCAGTCCATACACAAATATTAGGAATATATGCAGGCAAAGCAAAATAATGTATTGGAAATGTTCTGAATAAAATTGAGCTATATTATACAGCAATATTCCCTGCTTCAGTTACCGAAGTACAAAGTCCTTTACCATAAACACAAATTTATCAATTGCACACCATCAAAAATTACAAATTTATCAACTCACTTTGCAATAAATTTCTTTCTTGCCTTTTTAGCAGCAAACATATTATTAAGTCCATCAAATGAAATGCTGTTCACAAAATCATGTTCTGAAAATGACCTTTCACTTTCACTGTTTGAAATTGGTAATGTCAAATACAAGCGCAGGGTTATTGCCGCATTTGGGAATACATTAATATCATCACTGTTATATAAGTGCTGCAAAATCTCTTGAGCAGTAAATGATATGATTCCATTTTCAACCTGATGTTCTCTGAGAAAACATGAGAGACGTAATACTTCATTCGTAAAAATTAACTGCAGATCCTTGCTATACATTCTGACCAACTCAGCAGCACTAGATTTCAGTTCCTCATGACTTGCTGTAATTAAATTACAAAGAAACCCAAATGATATGGCAATTTCTTTGTAGGAAGCAGCTCTTTTCTCCAGTTCCACGCAGAGCTTATCAATAATACACAGAAATGTAGATATTCTGAAATTCTCACAGGATGTTACAATAGTAGAAAGTTCGTCTTTTACATCTAATTCCTTTTTGGAAGACCTGCTGTCCACATAACTTTGTAACACATTGTTTTTTAATTGTTTAGCTTTAGGGGGAATGGTGCATGAAAGCAGTATATTTACCCGATTTTAGATATAAGTGTTTTTCCAAAGGGTTTATTGAAATTTTTGGCTCGACAAGATGCAAATAATAATATTTAACACCTTTTTACGTTGTTACATATTTACTGCCGTCAGTATTCTCGGAGCAGTGATAGAAGAAAAGAAAGAATTTCTGTTTTCTTATCTTCAATCAGTGCTCTGAGAATAACGAATAGAGTGGATTTGTAACAATGTAAAAAGGTGCTCAAAATTGATATTACGTCTTGCCAAGGCAAAATTTTTGAAAAATCCTCTGTAAAACACGTTATGACAAAAATTATATAAATATACGGTTTGCATGCACCATTCCCCTTAACTTCCATTTCATCAAACTTACTCCGCAAATTGGAGACAAATACTTTAAAGGATCTCATCAACAGAAGACCACTCACTACATCGAGATCTGGCTTCTGTAGATGCTTGTTTACTGTACCAAATCTTTCTGTAATGTCGTGCCATGTGTCATTGGACGTTTTGCAGAATGCACTAAATATTTCATCATAATGAATGATCAGGGTTCTCAGTGCATCTTCTCCGCATGACCACCTCCTTTCTGATAAGCTCTTGCCACTATTTTCTCTGCACTTTAAAATAACTGTCAAGAACCGACCACTTGTGAGTGGAAGCAGTAAAAAAAAAGAGTACAGCTTTTCTAGAAAGAAAAATAGTTTTGTAGCAGGATGACATGCACCAACACTGTTTTTTCTTAACACGTTTAGCGAATGTGTTGCACATGGAACATACAATGCAGAAATGTTTATTGATTTAATTTTTGCTTGTACACCCTCATATTTCACTGACATGTTGGCTGCATTGTCATAGCTTTGGCCTCGGCAATCCTGGATATCAATAATAGTTTTATTTTAGAGTATTAGTTACAACTTCCACCTAAATTTCTTCCAGTATGGCTGTAAATTGGAATGAAGAACAAAAACATTTCCAAAATATTACCATGAAGCCAATATCTAAACACAAAAGAAAACAGATCTGTATGGGAAATATCAGGTGTAGAATTGAGTATCACTGAGTAATATTTGGCATTTATAATCTCATTTAGCATGTGTTTCCAAACTTCACTATCCATCAGCTCAATGAATTCTTCACAGGTATCAGAAGAAAGATACTATAAATGCCCTTTTCCTTTGTACCCATGCATCTTTATATGTCCTGTAAAAAGGGATCAAACTGAGTAAGCAGTTCTAAAATTCCTAGGTAATTACCATTGCGAGGAGATCTGACTGTCGCCATGAAAAGGAAGACCACGAGTGCACAGAAATTTCACAACTGCAACTATGCTAACAAGAACTTTCTTCCAGTAATTTCTTTCAGCAGTTAATTGTGAATCTAAATGCGATGAAACTAACATTTCTTTATTTTTCCTTTAAGCCTTTTTTAACGAACATGCATTGTGTTCAACACGGTTTTCATGCTCCTTCAATTTTTCTTCAGTTTTCTTCCAATTAGAAAAACCAGTTACGAATCACTGAAAAGTTTGCATTTGAAGTAAAAAACATTTCCTGTAGATTTGGAGTACAATAACCATTTTCTCTACTGGCGCTCTCCATTTTCAAGAACTCTCACAAATGCATAAATGGTTAGTTTTTGTGTACATATTGGATATTGTCTAGCAGAAGCAGTGAAGTCTCCATCACTATTACTAAAACAGTCATCCCCTTTATCAACACAGTAACCAATCATTTCGTCAGTGATGTTGACAGGCCATGTTGCAGGATCTTGCTAGATCAATACAGATACTGCAGTATCAAACTCAACAGCCCTTTTTTAACTATTTACATCAAAGTTTCTGATACTTTGTGGGTCTACACCTTCATTACATGAAACAGAAGATGTGGGAAATTCTTGAGTTATGTTAGTGGGATCAAAATTATCTGTTTCCAAGAATATTTTTTTTTAATTTCATCAGTGCTTGGAAGTGATAACGTAACAGCCAACTTACCATCACATGGCTCTAGTGCTTGAAGTGGTTCATCCTTCACTGCAAAGAAGGATGTAATTTTCGGAAGTTCATTTATTTGTTCTCATTCTCTTTTTCTTGATTTATGCTTGGCAGCACCACTGTCAAATTTTTGCACACTCATTTTGGCAGATTATTTACACTACTTTATTTCAGTTTTGCAGACAACTTCGTTAAAGACTCTTATTACACAACAAATGGAATGGAAAATAAAAATCTGTGAATTACAACAGTGCGTGTTTTCAATTGACTGACATCAGACCACTAAAAATAACAAAACAAATGCAAGGTTACAACTTGCAAACTAGTGTGAATGCAGAGCAACTAAATTACTCTTCTTGAACACAATTTCCAACATAATAAATATATATATTTTTATAAACCATGCTTAAATTACGAAAAATACCAACACCATGGCAAAAGCCAAAGAAATAAGCTTTAAAACCCTGTTAAAATATGTTTACTAACACAAATCGATAAAAACAGAGGTATTGTTATTTTTGTTAGATAGTCGTGAATTACGACAGCTTACATGTATACGCATGCCATCTGTTGGAACTAAAATGAAACAAACGGACCATATTACTCAACTTCTCGGATCTAACAAGTGTGTTCGTGGCGCCCATCTTGCCGTTGTGGCATATGGCATATACACTTGTTTTGCTCACAGTCACTGCACCAAAACCCTTAAAATTACAAATCATACAATGCCGACTTAGGCTTTTATTCTAAGTTAAGTTATGGGTTTTTGCGAATGCGTTTGTTACTAAACTAGCTTACTACTTCAAATTAAAAATAAGTTACTGTTGTGCTAGATATAATAAAAACATCTGCTTCAATTAGTAATATCTGCAGCAACCCCTCATGTTTACATGGTAATTTTAGAAAAGTCAATTCATTGTAAATTATTTCTTTTAATATAAAAAAGTGGTCCCTATGGAATGTGGAGCCCGGAGAAAATGCCCCTTTTGCCCCCCCTCCCCTACATGCAGCCCTGCCAACAGTAAATATGTAAACAAAGCAAACCATGATGGCTATTATTTACTTACTAAACTTATACTATCTCTAAATATATGTTCAAGTTTCTGTATCCAAAGTTGTACCAGACAATTTAAAGAAACAAAATTTGTCACTCATCTCCATGTTCAAATTTATCTCTTTTTATGAGAATACAATAGAGGCAATTTTCCACTGTTTATCCCAAGAGGAAAAACATATTTCAGTTACACACCTACCTGCCTTCACATTAGGATCTTGCACAGCATAACGAAATGCAAAAAGACAATATCACAAAATTCTTGAAATTATGCAATTAACAGAATGTTGTATCCATTTTGTTCATGTCCAATGCAACATCACCAATATATCTGTAGATTCTGCATGGACAGCAGCTGTCCCTAACTGTGTGATTTCATGGCATGATGAATAGTCCTCTCGCATACTGGTAAAGGAACATTAACAGTGTCAGCACTTCAGGTAACAACAGAAATGCACAAAGCCAAGTGCACTTCCTGCAGTTCCCAGCATGTGCACTGCAAAATTTTTTTTATATTTTTGCCTACACAACCTCAATCCCTACAGCATGGAAGCAATTCCAATGTTATGGGGCACTGCTGTAAAATTTTCAGTTTGTAGTGTACAACCTCTTTATCAATCCTTGCTTCACTTGTTTTGACCAGATGGTAGGTATGTGTAGTGCTTCACACATGTACTGATAGCTATGGCAAAATGACATGAATTGCAACAAGAAGCATAGAGACAAATCGAGGAAATGGACAGTAAACTTGCATTATTTTGTTAAAATATTTCAATATCAATGACAATCAATAAAAACATAAAAACACAAAAAATTGAGTCAAGAACTTGGAGGAGCTTAACAAGGTTTTTAGCACCCATGGGACCAAGGTGGAAGGAAGGTCAACCATAAACACAATTCTAAGGCAGGGGAAAGTTGAGTACCAATGTAAACCTGCTGGCCAACAGCATCTGCTACATTTTGGGAACAACTGCCAGAAATTTAACCCAGATTGCCTTAGCAGAAGATCAATGAACTAAGGGACTAGAATTGCGATCCTCTCCCTTCCCGTCTTTTTCTTAATAAATTTGGTGCAACGTAGAAATTATGTAAATCATTCCCCTCACATGTCTACAAAAGGTTTCATAATATTATTTATAATTTCTGTAAAGATAAAACTTTTTTTCTACATATTTTAAAATGTCTACAACATTATCATTGAATATTAGTAATATGTTACATGAGTATCAATCATGCAGCAAAAGAATAACACATATATTTAACTAACAAAGTTGATGTGTATAATGTTTTTAAATACAACTTATGAAGAAAACTACATAGCTTCTGAAAAAAAAATTGTTGTGTTATATAAAAATAATTTCTAGCAAAGGGATGAAGGATACAATGTGAGATGAATTCACCATTTCCAATAAAAACTTATGTAAATAAAAGTGATATTTAATATCAATCAAGAATGACCAATGAACAACTTACTCATCCAACTTCAAAATACTTTATAGTATTGAGTATCGCATGATAATATCCAAAAGAATTGAATTTTAACACCCATTTTCTCATGCCATAATCTTTGTACAAGTGTACCATAACTATCAGAATGTGTATGGTAATTACAAAGTGTACCATAATTAAAGTAAGTGTACAACAATATACCATATTTTATTCATAGCATAATATTCACACAGCTGTGAGCACATTGAGGTGTTTTTGTAAGCAACCCATACATACAACAATTATGATTTTTGACACAATTTACTTTTATGGTACATAATTGATGTACAATGAAAACGGGTTGAGAGTTGTGAGCAAGTGCGGATAGTTGCAAATGAGCAACTTGAGTAGTTACTGTACATTCAATACATACCACAATTATGATGCACCAAATTTTTTTTATGTAAGTTTAATTCATTTTTATCCCATTAATCACTTTTATGGTATATATTTCAGGTATAATAAAAGCAGGTAAAGAGTTGCGAGCAAACACAAATAGGCATGAGCGAGCAAATTGAGTAGTTATTGTACATCCCACACCCACACATGCCATAATTATCTGATGCAACTGCATTATTAATTATTGACAAAAATAAATACCATAATTATATGATACACCTGTTGTGGCTTTGCCGACGCATTCTGCAGATTAGGCCATGACGGGTGTATCAGGTAATTACAATATTTATTTAACATTACAGCAATTTCTTTAAAGTCACAAAATAAAATTTAAAAAACTTTGAAACCACAAAATAAATGTTTACTAAGCTATCATTTTACTTTCCTCAAAGTTTGATTACAGCTTTTACAGTGGAAATGTGATTCTAAAGAATCAAAAGAGACTGTGTTGTTTTATCATTGATTAAGGACTTTTGAGTTACAGGCCATTCACCATTTGTTTCCAGTGTAATGTGGGTTTTTATATAGTTTCAGAGTGTGTCAACAACACTAGTAAAATGAGCAATTTTCTTGGCCACGTTGTTTTGTGTTCGTGACAATTTAAATTTGGTATAGAGAAAAATATCGGTATTGAGTATCGTGAGAATGTTTTGGTATCAAAACTGGTATTGAGTATCGAGAAAATGTATTATCGACCCATCCTTAATCACACCAGTGAGATTTTTGCTTAAAAACACGTCATATAACATCAATATCGTTGTTATAACTTCAAACACAAGGTATTGCACCTGTTAGGATAGTAGCATTATCACTCAAAAACTGACTGAAAATCTCTAGTGCATCTATCAAGCCATATACGATTTAATACACAATATTTCTGAATACATAAAAACATTTTGATTCACAAATTTCAGTATTTTTTATGCATCAAACACTATAGTCCATTCACAGCTGAAATAGACTTATGAAAATCAATCTTTGAAAAATACCCTAGACATTAGCAGCATGCATAACTACTGATTTTCAGAACATAACATCTTGCTCTCCATGGCATTGAAAAAAATCAACAAATTTACTGGCATGGGGAAAAATGCCAATTAATTATATAATTAAACTTCATATTTTACTTAAGAGATTGTTGATACATTGTGCCTGTGCACTCGTCTGTAATTTTTATTTCTACAAGTTTCCATTTCATATCACTCTCTCTCACACACACACTCTCTCACACACACTCTCTCTCACACACACACTCTCTCACACACACACACACACTCACACACACACACTCACACACACACTCTCACACTCCCACACACTCACTCACTCACTCACTCACTCTCTCTCACTCTATATATATATATATATATATAATTGGTATACTTGGGAAGTATTTCAATTGTCTATATTTCAGTCAAGGATAGTAATTCATGTAATATTTGAAAGTCATGGCAATGACAACTTGTTTGTATTTCATATATTTTCATTTTTCAAAATTTGTAATTTTTCTTTCCTCATATCATCAGTAGTAACAGGCATCAAAAACAGACGTCATACGATAGCACATCTTTTCCTTTTCACTGGGTTAGTAAACTAAAAACATCACCACCGCAATGCACAACATAGTGAAACACGGAAAATAACAGCGGTCACCTTTCGCTGACGTGACAGACTGCTTGAAAACAATATGTTTCCAATGAGGAAACTTTCGACCAATATATAAGGAAGCACGACCTTTCTCGGGTATCACAACAGTTCATCGTAGCAGCACGATCGTTGTCAGCTGTCAGTCGGACAGCCTGCAATGAGTGATCACATGACTCGCACCGACCAGTGCCTGCGACTTTAAACTTCTTTTGTATTTCGGACATTTCAGTTCAAATATCTATTAAATTTATTTTCCGTCGGTACGAGGAGTCAATAGGGCACCGGGAGAGAAAAGTAACGATTCTCTCTAGTCTTCATAACTCTTGAAGTGAGAAGTTTTGTTTTATAAAGGCTGCCATTCTTTTTTTTTTTGTTTGTTCGCCAGATGCGAGTGTCAATAGTTTGTTTTGCCGAGATGACAAATCTCCAGTAAACATTTAACTTCTTTTATTTATTGGCAATCCTGGTATCAACAAACTTTCATTATTATGTAGTCAAAGTCTCCAACTATCGCTAAGCTAGTTCGTTGATGTTTGCTGAGAACTACAACGAGAGAGCAGGACAGTAGCCTGTTACAAACTTACAATAATTTGAGAAAAAAAATATTGTGCATTGCTTACGTTCCATCTCATACAATCTTTAAAATTTTAACATGAGCCCTTATATCATTGTGGTTAAAAAGTTTTATTAATCACCAAATTCAAAATGAATGTTCAATGTAATTACAAAAAAATTGTAACAGAACTTTTATTTAATATCTCCAGTAAATTACAACTCAAGTATTAAATTATAAACAGTGAATTCATAAAAGACAACAAACAAAGTGCAGCAAAACAAATAACTTCCAAAACCACACTAATGGTAATTTCCTAAAATCTAAAGTGATCATGACTAGAGCTCAAATACTACGACTAGGTGGTTTGGCTATAGTAAAAATGTGAAAATATACATCAATATGATATACACTGTTATACGAGCGCTTTTGAAATAAACCTTTAAAAAATGTCACTGCCCTTATCTGCATATATTTAAACAGGCACACTGAATGACAAACACCCAGAGAAGTTGGAGGAAAAGTAGGTCCATGTCTTAACATTGAATTAACCATGTCAGGTAAACATCTGTGAATAAGGAAATTGTTTCTTTTACCTTTTTTTTATAATGTATTTAAGAGTAGAATTAGAAAATATTTTAAAATATGAATTTTACTAATATTTCACAGTTTCACTTGACTACAGTGAACAGACACATGTCAATGTTGATTTTCCATTTGGTGGAAGAATCCATGTGCTTTAAAGTAGATTTTAAGCAGTGCTCTCTCAAAAAGGCTTAGTTCACTATGGACCACTTACAAACATTTTATGCAGCAATATGTTAACTATTAAATAATTAATTTTCCTTATAACTAAATTAATACATACTACACAGTGGGTACCTACCTATAAAAAATAAATAATAAAAACAATTATTTCTATTATAATTATTTTCTAATGAAAAAAAAAAAGATATTAAGATAAATCAACAAAGAAATTTATCAATTATTAAATAAAAATCACTATTATGTATATTTAAAAACACAAACCTATGTAAAGTGCCATGGTGAGGAAAACAATGAGTCCAAACCATCCGTTGAAAGACGAAATGAAGAACACAACTGCTACCATTATATCCACAATTGTTGGAAAAATACTAAACAGTATGTAGTTTAGGAGGTTGTTAATACTGTCTGTTCCCCTATCCATAACCCTCAAAACTTCTCCAGTTTTTCGTCCAAGATGCCATCGCAAGCTAAGAGCATGAAGATGGCGAAAGAGTTCCACCTAAAAATAAAAATAAACATACACAAACCATTCATGTCAAATCAAACCAGAAAATAATACATGTCAGAGTGGCATAATTGATAGGTAATTTATATTTCACTACTCTGAATATTTGCAGACACCAGTTGACCATAAAAGGTTATTGGCAAAGCAATTCTTGTAGATTCATTACTTATGCAACTGAAATCACAAATTTATGTTCAAATTTTACTCTGCCATAATAAAAGCACCTATCTTTATTGAAGTACCAGTGTCAATTTATTTTTCTTAATTTGTAACTCAAATTCTTTTGTTTGAACACTTGTTTAAGTAGAATAATCATGAGCAAATAATAAACACCTGCATACAAAGTATCTTATTTTTAAACATTTTTAGCCATGAAAATAAATTTTGCATTACAACACAAAATACATCTAAACCTCAATTTCAGAACTCGTGAAGTAACAGTCTAACATAACTATACTTGGACATGGCTTTGTTGACTGTTTTTTTTTTTTATGAATTAATGAAAGTGACTTTTATATTAAAATTTAAGCTGTATTTTTATAATTCGCATCATATCAGCATCAGTTCTGAAAAAATACCAAACTAATGGTACTATACATTTTGCTTAGAAGAAATTTTTGATAGATATAAAATATATCTGCATCATTGAAACAAACATTTCATAAAACAAGCTAATGCTATATTAATATATCAGTTTTTATAACATTTATAAAATATGGGACTTTAACATAATAATTGTTATTGACTAATGAAAGGTGATTCTGTTAATCCTGAACATGCTAAAGGGCAGCGGTGGTGTAATGGTGAGATTATATGCACTAAAATAACATTCAAATAGATTTGCTATCATATATATATAATTTTCAAATAACAATTCTTCCACAATTCATTCAATTTCATCCCGTTTAACCAGATCCATTTCATGCAAATAATGAGAAAATAGATCATGTCTTCACAACAAATAGTATAACATTCATATTTTTACACTGTAGTTCCATGTAATTTTTACAAAATTATATTGTGTTTGTCACATTTTTTTAAATAAATATTATTCTAAATTAAAATATTTAGTCAACATGCCAGTTGTAATATAACAAGTGAATTATTTTAAGTACACAATGAACCAGACTTTGTGAACTACTTATATACATAAATAAGCAATGCTTTTACGATCATGAATATTTGAGAATCCATGCCTCCTAACAAATTTACAAACATTCCCTGGTCTTGCATACTGATCTATCCTACTTTAGGAAGAAATGGAGTAATTTTGCCAAACAAAGGTTTTTTTTCTTGTCTGGCTTCAGTGAAGTAAGGACCTAGATTGTTATAGAAATTCAATCTAATGTCTATCATAATAGGAGTTTACAATTTGCCCTGAGCAACTAAATAAATAATCATAACTTCAAAGAGAATTGATCTAATTATTCTTATAAATGGAAGGATGGATGGCCTGACCTTACATTTACTGATATTTATATATAAAAGCAAAGCTAAATTAATCAAAACTGAGTCTGGTGATAATTTCGAATTAACTTTTCTGAACAACTGATATACACAAGTCACACGGCAATGTTTGGACTAACACTATAATTTAATGGTTAAACATCGACCTAGAGAAAAAAATGTAGAGGAGAACATCTAGTTGAGTTACACAGTCATTGCATTACACGACTGCGTCCTATAAATGTGTGAACTAAATGTGATCAAACTGGCATGGGCAAAAATTAAGTGTTTTTTTTTGGGAGAACGATACCTGCAGAGAATTGTCACTATGTTCCTGCTACAAACCACCAAGGAATTGCAATAAATTACAAGTACCAACTGGGAAGACCGCATGCAGCTAGGATCAAAGAAGAATACGTGAAGAGGGACTGGACCATGGGAAATATTTTTAAAAAGTTAATTATTAATCTGAGTGATGACAGTGATGAAACTACTGCTGGACAGTGACATAACATCTCAATGTAGGGTTGACTCTGTTATAGCAGTTCCACTGCAACAATATAAAATATGCTGTGCATTTAAAAATTAAATTTTATCTGGAAAAAGTGTTGAGTAGTGGTCAAATGGTAATTACGTTCTTGGAACATTAAAATCACAAACTTTTGTTAGTTACATCAAAAATTTAAATGTTTTATGTAACTTACATTAGACATGTTGTTTTTGATAAAATGTAATGCATTAATTCTAATTAGTTGCAATTTTATCAAGCATTCATTCAATTTTAAGCCAAAATGAATTATAACTTACTAATGCACGAAACAGGCATTTTCAACAGGGGCACCAGTAATTATATGCACATCTACCAGATATTGCCTGAATTAGTTTATCTCTACTATAATTAAATTTTTTTGTTCTGTACTTTTATGGTGTTATATTTTTGTCTGTTATGTTATATTTATATAGTTTTATACATTTTGTATCCATTTATACAATTTTTTTCTTTCTTCATATTTGTATAGCTATCGCAACTTAAAATATATTTGTTAAACCTGAAGAATCAAATTTTCTTCTGTTAAGTTCAAAAACTGAACAAACAGTACAGTTGTCACAAAATAAATATGAAATATTATAAATTTGTACAGTTAGTGTAGGCCTATCAAAAATTTGTGTGTTGTAAGCAAGATCATTCACAAGAAATGTTTTCTGAACAGCAAATACAGTGCCTAGTTGTTGCTAACTGAGCAAACATTTTACCATGCCTAAAAGTTGCTTGCAAGCAGTAGTTTTTTACAACATATTCTCCTCTTAGGTTAGTATATTTACTACTTTATGAACTTTATATGACGCCAATATTTACCATTAAGTAAGTTGTAATAATGCAATTTATCTGAAGGATTTACAAATTAATTTTTAAAAACCAAAATTACCATAGAGTTTGAAATTTGTATCTTGAAAAAGCTAGCCAACAGCACAAAACAATAACAGGCTAGCATAAAAAACATGCGTATTGTTATGATTCAGTAAACTTGGATAAACCAATGGAATTGCAGCAACATGTTGGAATATAGGCCAGACAAAGAATCCAAAACACACTGCAACAATGATTACAGTTTGTAAAACAGTAGCGAAATGCAAGCTGATTTCCCTTCCCAGCAACACAGTATTCAGGATAATTACATTACCAAGAAACTATAACACTTGGCAACACACTGAACAGGGCCTGTCTCTTGACCCACGCCGATAAGAAAAACCCTCAAAATGCAGCTTGGCGAGCCACTTGTCACTTCCAGTCACAACATTCATCCTACAACAATATACATTATAACTGATTGTCTAAAAAAACAATTCAATTAAGGCACCCATCTACCTGATTAGTGAATGATGTTGTAGTGCATCTGAAATACACGTTTTTCACAGAAACTGATGCATGTGTTTGTAAACTGTTTTTGTATAGGCCGTTCATGGTAAAGTGAGCACTTTTGAAGCCCTAGTTACTTTTTTCTTTCAACCAATTCATATCCTTCCACCACTTTTTAATGTAAACCCTGCCATGTGAGTAGTAGACACAGTGTGTATACATTCAACATACCCAAAACCAAAATTCCGAGGCCACAACGAAATGCATTTATTGGTTATGTCTGATGAAACAGCTTCAAAAAGTGCTCACTTTAACGTGAACAGCCTATAACAAAAGAAATTGCATTTAAATCTAGGCCAGCAAACCATTTTAAAGGCACTCAGCGCAAAGGAAACATGATTTTGAAGGTCTTTGAAAAAAAAAAATTCAAGCTGTTATATCATAAAATGTACCTAGAAGAGTGGCATGAAAATCATATAGGGGCCTGCACTGAAGTTTTGTACAGCCTTTGCAGCAGTAAAATGATAGGGTGACCACAATAAATTTCGAGAGAAACACGTATTTCTGCAGCACGTTTTGCACTCGCACAGTGTCTATTTGGAGGCAATCTCTTTGGCCACTGACCATTCCAACTTGTGCGGCAAGGGATGGGGGAGAATGGGACCAGTTCTTGCACGCTACACCACTCCTCGCTCTCACCACACAGGATGTGCAGTAAACGCATGTGAATTAAGCCAATACTGAGCCACACGTAGGTGGCAAGGAATTCTTTCTGATATGTGTAAAATTGTTAGTTTTTTTTTCTTTCTAGTAACTATGTTGACGCACTGGAAGAATGAAAGTTGTTGACGATGAAAGAAGACAGGGGAAGAAAACAAGGCTACGGTTACATGCACCCATTATATTCGGTGATATACACAACTGGCAAATAAGTAAAGCAATCCCACTAAATTAATATAAATAATCAGAAATGGGTTTAATTATAAACATTCACTAAACACAATTCATACATCATAGAAAATCGACTCTCAGTAACCTGATTCAGGTATTTTAATTTTTAAATCCTAGACTGTTTTAATGTTGATAGTTATTTTTGTAATACTTTTTAAAAGTAAAAATTCAATATTTCCTTATGTTTTAGTTACACTACAAATTATAAGTTATTCCACTACATAGACCTAATTTAATATAATAAAAATAATTTAAATAATTATATTCATCCAAAAAATGTAAATCAACAAAAGTATAAATATGATGGCAGTACACTACTGAGATTTCATGAGGTTTGGGTGGCAGTTTTTATATTAGGTCTTTAGTACTTTTTAAATAAAAAAGATGTTAGCAGAGCAAACATGGACTGGATAAACTTTCCTGATTTTATAACTTGCTGAAATGTCCTGCAGTGTCGAGGAATGTTTGAAAAATGGATTATATACAATTTTCTGTCTAAATCAAAATTTAAGGTATCTTAACGTCCCACATTAATCAAAGACTGCAATATGAATGGGAGTATTGACATATATTTTAAACTCATGAAACCAAATGCCTCTAAAAATTAATATTATGTGCTGCTGAATACCAAAATTTCAGTCTTTTGTGTAGACTAACTGCACAGCAAATTCAGATACAATGAACAAAACCAAATTTCTGTCATTAATGAATTCTTCGAATATGCCACTATGCTTATGCAGAAAAATTGCATAATACTTCAGTCATGTTGTACATGAGCAACAACAAACATATAAATATACTATGATCCTTTGCAAATTATTTTCTGCATTCTTGGGTAATGTTTCTGATAGTATTTACGTGATAAATTTTGTCCATTAGTGTAGATTCTGAATAATACCTGGACTGTACAGGCTGAATAATTGTAGGAAAGTTTTGACTGCCACATTATTATTTGCTTGTTGAGATAAACTCTGGCTCAAGGTTCAAAAGTTTGTGAAATTAGTTGTTGAATAACGATAAGGCACCGAGCTCATTTATTCACGAGTGAGCATGTGGACACTCATTCTCAGGGCAGTAGCAGGTCAACAGCCACGTGGCGATTCCCTCACAAGTACACATTTAATTAAAGAATGAGAAAGTTCAGTTTAACACAGCCAGTACACTTATGCACATGATTGCCTGGAGTGGGCCAAGTCCCAAAAGTACTTATGAACAAAAATAAATAACACTGAGACTAGGATCACGAATGGCTATATTGATAGAAGAGATAATGAACTCATACACAATACCACTAGCCTAGTCTTAATCGGGCATGGCATCTGGGCCTGCCATCGGCCGACGTGGCAAAAGTACTGTTAAGCACATTGTTAAAACTTACAGTGGTAAAATCACTGGGGCAGCGAGTCTGCTGGAGATAAGAGTACAAGTGCAGGAGGAGCAAAAAAGAGAAAAGGTTCCGGTATATTACACTTAACACTATTGCAGCCATGTAATCAGGCAGAAAAAGTTGAAAGCTCCTTCAACACGACACGCATGTACTTTCTAGGCCCACAGGATCAAGACTGAAGATGGCGGAGGAGACGCCTCAATCAAACACAAAGAGAGAAATTAATAAAATATACATTTGACAAAAGGTACACAAGAAAACACTGAAAAACACATAAGTAACTCAGAACAAATTACACAAGATTCCCAACAAGTTATATCTTTTAATTACAGTCCGAGTCATTATATGTATTTTGCGTCTTAAAAAGATAATTAATAAAGCAAGCCGGAACGGGCTGGCAAGGCACGTGGAGGCAATACAATGAATTACCATGATAATTACAGATCTCGTTAACACTCTAACATGTGTATTATAAAAATAATTTAATATATGAGAAAGAATTTTACTTTGGGAGATTGGCATGGCGAAAGCAGGAATGCAAGAATATTTTACATGTTAATTTAACACATTTTAAGAAAAAAAAAATCTGCCCTTTAAAAAAAACAAAACATGACATCAACACTATAAAACTATGTAAAGAATTGTGAGTGTCTTCAGCTCGTGTTGTGTATTGAAGCAAAACTCAGATTGCTTCACACTCGCAGGCTATTTATGCTTCACTTAAAGGGAGCAAAAGGGAGATAACACTTTCCCTTGTGATTCTTAGCCTCTGCTTTGTGGGGCTCAGTTCGGAATTACACTGGACAAGCATAACACTGAGTTTACTCTTGGAAACAAGGGGTCAGGCGGGTTGACGCGGTTCAGTGACCCATTCCTGCATGAACGATGATGGTAGACCATACACGAGGCGCACAAATGTGCGTGTCTGGTGCACAAGAGGAGCAGCAGTGGTCTGCATCCAGAGCGGATCAGTGAGGGCAACGTCAAACTTAAATAATTTTGGTCTAATTGTTTCCGTTGTATTAAAGCTGTTGAATGGAATGTGACATTAACACCAAAGAGAAGCATGCAGTTTTCTAAAATTATAAATTTTCACGCCAGCAAACAGCCAGCGGCGCTAAGCCCATGATGGCGCTCACCCCTCACGTGACATGTGGGCATGCATGTGCACAAAGAGGCTCCAGTTTTAACTTTCCCATAATGGAAAATTTATTCCAAGTGTAAAATTATGGCTCTTTTTTATTTTCAGGTTTTTCAGGTGTCTAATAAAATGTTAAAATGTATGTTTTATAATATTGCACAATATTTGGTTATGAATTTGAAATGTGCACTGCGTGAAGATTAAGAACATTATTATTCTAGCGTTAATGCCATCATAAAAGACATTCAAAGAATACAGAAATTAATAAGAACATCCCAAAATGTAAATCAATTTTAAAATTGTTTATGAACCATTTATTTAAAAATATAAAAGTTTTACTCTGCATGCATAGCACTTCCGTTTGTGTGAACCCCGTAGGCAGTCATGGTAGGTCTGCGTGACCCCTGCCTCTGGGCAGTCCGTTGAGGAGAGCCAGCGAGGTAAGACGCTGTCACACACTACAAACTTTTTGCACCAAAGTAGAATACAATAGTTTCACTTTAGTATACTGGTTAACCTTTGCTTGCATACGTTTTGCCAGACATTCCCCAGCATTATGCTTCCGCTTAACCTAATAATTTATGCCCTTGTGGCTTTTTGAAGTTAATCAAAGTGGAAGAGAAAGATGTTGGAGAGGCCACGCGGCCCGCGCAACTTGAATCAGGCGCCATCCACCTATGTTAAAGGCATTTCATTGTAATATCTGTATAATTGCTGCTATTTTCATGTATGTATTTCAGAGTAATTTTCATATTTAATTGTTTTACGGCCACATCACTCGCGACCACGTGGTTCATAGCCGCCAAGTCAATGTCCGCGCCATCCATGCGCTTTGACGGTTTATTTGTGTAAAATCATGTGCACCATAATTTATTTCAGAGTTCTATATACTTTCATTCAGGTTTCATATAATTTTCACGTAATTGATGCTTTTTATGTCTGACCAAGCTGTAATTTCAATGTTTGATCTTCTTGCCATCCGGCATGTTACAAGTTCAAAACCAATTTTATCTACAAAAGAATAATTTTCCCAACAGAAATAATTATTTATCTGGACAGAATTTGCAGTTTTTACAGAAGAAGAGTGAAAATTCATCTGCACCACGTGATCCGCTATGAAGCATATCCAGCAGCATACGCGCCATATAAGTTTGCTTTCACGCATCTGCGTGTTTATTGTGACCACTTATGTTGTGTCCCATCATATTTCAAGGGTATTTATTTCATTTATGTAAAGGGTACAGCGATATTATTTCCGTCATAACCGGCTATGTGTATAGGCCGTCACCGACTAAACACGTGCAGCAAGACAAGCCCCGATGAGTCCACGTTAATGATGCTAAATAATCACACGTGTTTGTTCATTTGTTTCACCTTGTAATTCTCTGCGCCCTATCTTCAGGGAAAATTGTCAGTCCACTCCAGCAGCTGTCGACCCCTTCCCATGTGGAGATTGTTTTTTCTAACACCACAGAGAAGTCATCCATCTACGAGTGCGCTAGATTATTTGCAGCCCACTTTACCACTGTTAATTTGATTTTGCAAATTTTAAAGGAAGTAATACTTATTCTGACTATAGGAATTATAAAAAAAGGTGACTATTTGTCCTTGTATTTAGCCTTTAATAATTTTGATTGTAGTCCCATTTATGATATGGAAGATGTTGATCAAGTGGTGGATTATCTTACATGTAATTCCCAATTATTAATTATCAGTTTATCCCCAAGGTGAAAATTTTAAAAAATAATTATCCTGTTTGGTTTTCCAAAGATCTTATAAGATTATTAAAATTGAAACACTCCTTTTTCTTCTCCTTATAATGTCTCTTCTGGTGTCCTAAAAGATGGTACATTATCACCATTACTCTTCAATATTTTTATTAATGAGATTGTAAGTGTAATAGTGAATTCTTGAGCCCTTCTATATGCAGATGATTTGAGGATATACAAAAACATTAAAGATACTAATGATTGTGTACAATTACAAGATGACATTTTTGCTATTAGAAATTGGTGTACTGAAAATGCAATGTTATTACATTTGAATAAAACACTGTATGTTTCCTTTACAAGAAAAACTAATCCTGTTTCATATAATTATTCTGTTGAAAATCTTGCTATAAAAAGAGTGGAGTATGTTAGAGATCTTGGAGTGCTCGTAGACTCAAAATTGTATTTTCATTATCATGTTGATAGCTTTGTTAGTAATATTAGTAATACTCTAGGTTTAATTAAATTTATTACATATTCTGCATCATCCCATGAATCACTTTTATGACTGTACTATTCTCTTGTTAGATGTAGATTAGATTATTGTTCCATAATATAGAACTATATTACAACTATAGATTCAAATAGACTAGAAAGTGTCCAAAGAAATATTTTTACACTTATATTTAACAGATTTTCCAAAAACTCCAGATTTTGACCATAAAATTAACTGACCAGATTTTACACCCAGACATTGAAAGATCATCAAGAGACACATGATGCTCTATTTATAGTTAATGCATTTCTATCTTATTATCATTGTTCTGCCATTACAGTAAAACCCCTCCATTATGACCCCATTAATTACGAACACCTCTCTATTGTGACCCAATCCCGAGGAACCGTGAAAAGTTTGGGCCAAAAAAGTCGAAAATTTGAGGCATGTCTAAAAATAGATTCAGCAATCCCTTGCCAACAGCGATATCTTGAAGCGCGGTTTCAGTTATGCGCGGATTTGTTTTTGTAGACCTTTTCCCAACTGCGGTACAAGTTTCTATCATCCACGGTTTTCAGTCTATGGGAAACAAGCCTTTACTGATGTTAGTGGTCATACATTTCTCAAGCTACCATCATAGACTTTGACATTTGTTGTCCCAAGCAGCATGAAGCAATAAATTACTTAATGCCAGAAGGGGACACTAGTGTATTGTCCGTGAAAGCGCGCGGGGGGGGGGGGGGGAGTTGCAGGCTGGGTCAGTAAGGATTCACATGCCGCTGTCTCTGCCTTACCGTCCCTGTCTTTTTTCGTTTCCATTATCCCTCCTTTTTTGCTGTAAAAACAGTGGCACATTACAGACTAGTTTCTTAATCAGTGTATGAATAACTTCAAATTTAATTCAATGTCCCCTTTTTAATGTTTTTTTTTTTAAGTTTATGTGTGCCCATGCCTACGTAATATGCTAATTTTTTTGGTGGGCATTTGTTTTTTTCTTGTGAAGTCAATTTTATGTGTAATGTGAATAAAGGTAGGTAAGTGTGTGCAAATAAAATGTGTTCTTATGTTACCATACTTTGGCGAGCAAGGCAGTGTGCGTGTATAGGTCCGTCCAAAGTTTTTGATGAAAAATTCGGGATAATTAATATTTCAAGTAGACCGCACAAAATTTTTATATTTCCGTAAACATTGTCGGGCCTCATTGTGCCAGTTCAGAGGCCAACACGCTGCCTACATTTAATATAAATTGAACACATTGACACGAATCGCATCTGTCAGCATGTTTTATCAACACCGGGCCGCTGTTACGAAGCGAACCGGCCCTGTAACAATGGCACTGGCAGCGGCTGGCTGGCCCCCGCCTGCCAGAATAATCTTGTAGCGGGCGGTGGGTGGTTGGCCGCTGTCCGCCAGCTTGTAGTGACCAACCGACAGCTGCCCAGCCATGAGGATCTAGGACCGATCTGCAGATGTGAGTCGCCACGCCCGACCGCGCTGCAGAGGATCTAGGCGCATGCCCAGCTAAGTGTGCACAGCAATGTATTCACTGCTAGCCCCAGCACACGAGTTATCCAATGTATCTTCATATATATTAATAAATAAAGTTCTGTGTTTTGCTTGAAACACAAAGCATCTCCAACAGTGTTTAATTATATTTTAATAATACATAGTGTAATCTTTTCACACACTTTCAATGGTCATGTCATACTGTGTTTAGGCCTTATTTTTTATGAGAAGGGGTGGTCCAATATGCCTTTCTTGGGTATCAAATTAATCAGGAGATGTCCCGCTATTAAAATATACATATGTATTTATATGTAAATTAAAGTGTTTTTTTATGGGCTAGAGACAATTGAACATGAACTTCATGCAAAAAATGGCAAGTTTGGGGGCATAGGAGTTACGGGTGGGACAAAATCGGCCCAAAATTTTCCAAATTCTTTTATTACGACCCCCCCCCCCCCCCATTAGGAACCCTATTTTCGGGAACCGTGAGAGGTCATAATAGAGAGGTTCTACTGTACTAATTTAGTAGGTCTTAAGATTCCAAATTATAGTCATAGAATTTCTCAAACATTCTGTTTTCAATAAATTCTATTTTAAATGTGACCTCTTTAAGGGTAGAAAAATAAACTTTCTTGAAATTTATGAACATCACACTGGTCAGTAAATTCTCTTGATTCCAATACTTAATTAATACTGTAAGTCTTAACCATTAAAACTGTTAATTATTTATTTTTTATTCTTGTCTTTTGTATTAACTAATATGTTATTTTGCTAATTGTGTAATGTATCTTCAATTATATACAGTATTCTGTATTGTCTGTGTCTTTTGTATTGTCCTTGTCTTTGTGTTGTTCATATACTTTGTAGCTGTAACATATGTATTATTGTCTGTGGTACCCAGTTAATGGTAATTACTGTTGGGTGGCACATTAAACTTCTAATAAATTAATACATTAATTATATCATTTATTTATTTATTTATTTACATGTATTTATGCTATCATTCCAAATGTCTGTCACGCATGCATCCAGTCCCATAGTCCAGCCAGAGTGTCTCATGCTCAAAGGTACAGATAACTGTCATTGCCACTTGTCACTTCGCTGACACCACACAACTCGCACTTAAGGCTGTACAAGGCTTCAGACAAACAGACTGTCTACTCGGAGGCAGGTGGTCCGATCCAGAGGGTTTCTTACTCCCAAGTCGCATTGAGGAACGCAGGGACAGTGAACATAACATTCATGCAATGATAGCCCCAGACATTAAATCCTCAATGATGGAAAGCAGCACAAGTCCTGATAGGCTTATCAGGGTATGCGTCAATCTTCCGCAGGCAGCTTGTTTTTACCTTTGTGCATGCTCTTCTCTGGTTACTAGTCATATCACCATGCACCAGAAGGATGAACATGAAGAGCACAAAGCCAACAGCACCACCCACAACTCTGCACACACTTTCCTAGTTACTGGTGATACTTTTGAAGTACTGCACTTCCCATGCCTGAAGCGAACAGCAAGGTAAACGACGCACAGTGACAACATGTAACGATACAAAATGAAGCTTTGCTATGGCGTAGGTGTGAAATAATATTTCATACATTCACTCACCCCTACTGGAATAATTATTTGAAGAACACCTTTCATATTTAAATTAATGAATTTCCAAGTTGCAGTTTCCTAGTTTAATGGTACAGTCATAGCACTAATTTGAATATATTTTTTATTCACCTTGTATATCCACATAAATCAAAACCCTGGTGTATTTGACAGAATATTTACACATTTTACTCTAATTATCAATGCACATTAAATAAAACACAAGGCTACACAAGAGCATATAATTACAATACAAACCTCAACTTCACGTGTTGTATACTGAGTGATTCGTATCCACAAAAACGAACGTAAATTGTTAAGGAGCCCCATTCCTCCAGTACCTCCACCTTGCAGAAATTTGCAGGCAACATATATGAGCACATAATCCCAACAAAAAGAAGCAGGTACTTCTGCAAGAGCATCCACTGGAAAAAAAATTATATTGTTTTTTATTATAAGTATTATAGTAACTGCATACTAACATCAAGATATATAACTGATATTAACAATTTCACTTTATTATATTAACTTTCTATTATACATATATCCTGCTAATTTTAAAATGTTGGTAAACAACAGAATTACTATAAACTGCCATACAAACTAAAGGAAAGGAATGTGTAAATAATTACATGTGTAACATGGACAATTAGGTGAAAATACAAAACAAATATGTTAACACCAAAACTTAATAAACTTACCTATCAGTTTACTGTAGATGGGAACATACAGATTAATGACTCTACCACCAGCCAGGAGAATAAAACAAAATATTACTCTAAATTGAAGCAAAATATCTTTTCGAGGCCATAAAAATGGTGTAAGAGTTTTTATTTTATTCCATATATTTCTGAATGTTGAACCTTGGTTAGCAGCATCTTGATCCTGGAAACAAGAACAATAAAATTAATGACGATATTCACAAGCAAAGATTGATATAAGCTATTTATTCACTGTAAAGTGAGCATTTTGAAAGCACTTTCATTTGGTATAATAGTCAATAAATATATTTTATTTAGGCCTTAGACATTAACTTTCGAGTGCAGTGGAATATATACACTGTGTTTATTACTTACATGGTAACATCTATTTAAAACTTTGTTTAAAGGATCAAAATTGGCTGAGAAAAAGGACCACAAAAGTGCTCATTTTAGCATGAACAGCCTGTATAAACCCTAATTATTGGAAGAGTATTACTATATCAGTATTATTAGAATTACTACATCTGATTTCAAACTCTTCAGACAACCACATCTTAGCACTCAGTATTATTTTCACAGTTGCCATGTTCAGTATTACTTGGAAATAAACCTGATGAAGCCCGAAGCTTATGTATAGTAACTACTGTTATTTAAAATTTAAGTTGAACTAGTGCATGCATCAGTAGGCCTTGGCCATAAGACTATATAGTTTTTACTCGTATCACATGCAGCATCTATTGCACGGTGATTAATTACTCTTTCGTTAAATAAAATTTCTTCATCCGGCTGTAATGAAATAGAACCACTTCACTATCCCGTCCAATGAATTTATGCCATAAATAATGATGATATTTCACAGAAATATAAAATCTTGTTACACTAATTAAAATACCTACAATTTGCCACAATAATAATATCAAATCCTGTGGTTACATTTACATGCAACCAAAATTACCAACAATTTTCATCATATTTTGTAACCCATGCATTGTTATATTGAAACAAGATGCAGGCAAAGTCGTTGAACATGATGAAATACACAAGAATAATATGAGCATACTATTCCTTACATTATTTACGGGTTTCATTCATTACTAAAACAAGAACTGCTCTGCTCGACTTTTTTTTTAAATTCTACTTGGCTACATTTCCTTCTGGCAGTACACGCTCGCCTCCCACCAAGGTGAACCTGGTTCAATCCCCGGCCAGGTCACTGGATTTTTGCAATTGGGAATCGTGCCAGACGATGCAGTTGGTCGGCGGGTTTTCTCTGGGATCTACCGTTTCTCCCACTCCTTCATTCCAGTGCTGCTCCATATTCACTACAATCACCCCATCGGGTCTCAAGACCTTGCTGTTAAGAGCCGCCCAAATCTTTTCACTCAATTCACTCACTCCTTGACAGTATGAACATGGGATGCACAACCCGGCTTTTTTTTTTGCAAATGGGCTGATGATGTATTTGACTCTGCCTGTGTGAGTTTCGCAGACCAAATGGAAGGTGTGGCATAATGTCATGATCTTTGGTCCCCATGCCTCACTACAACATACCTTACTCATATTGTGGCATGAGAATACATTACATTTGTGTGAGAAAGATATGTTTCTAAACAACATATAAACCTAAAGGTATTTTACAAATTACTATGCTTTCATCATTATGTTTATTCTTTAAGTGAGAAATGTCCCAGCAGAAATATTACAGACAAAGAGAATGTTGCAGTGTGTCAATGGCAACACTGTTACAAATCACAGTCTCAGATAATTTACAACACAGCTACACATTGCCACAGGCAATGTTATAGCAAAACATACTACATTCATCCTTAATACAACATGAATCTTCACAGATTCAGCCAATCCAGTGCTGCCTGGATCATTTTGTTTGACCAATTCTCTTAACATGATGGTATCTGCAGGCAGGCCACTCTGCCTTGGGCAGTTAAGATGCAAGTTTGGAGAGAGCACCTCAAATAGACAACTATCGACTGAGTGAATCAGCATGATGGCATTGCATGCCTGGAGGAGAATAGAATGGTTGAAAGGAGGAAGGTGGATTCATGTGTAGGATTTTGCTAGCCAACCACCATCAGTTAAATATATTAATTAGACCAGATAATTTTTACTTTACAAGTCAGTAGTTAATAATTATAAGTAATACATGGTTAACTCTGAAGAAATATTGCAACGTTAGGGTACTGGTTTAGTTTCTGCATTTCAGTATAGTTCATATCCCTCAGTGCCCACACATTACAAATTCTGCATTATGGAACTGTAAAAGGAAAATTTATGGTCAGTAATCTGTGTAACTCTCCAAATTACTGAATTCCTAGTGTGAAGTTTGAGACTACATGTCCACTTGTTCATTTCGTTGAATAAACTTACCACACTTTGCCTGAGCATTATTTAAATTTTTCCATGTCTTACACGGTTTTATCTGCATTTACGCCTGTAACGAGCAACAATCCAGTTTTATGACAAAGTTGCTTTACATGCACAAAGGTTAACAGGAGCCATGCCCATTTAGACTAGATGAAGTTGGAATAATAGACCTGCCTAACTTTTTAGACTTGTACATGAAGTTCCCCCCTTGATCTACCAAGTGGCGTTTGGGTCATATTTTAGGCACGTTTATATGTATTATTACTTTTTGTTAATACCCTTTTGAATCTATATCTTGCATCCCTAGAGTTCATATCTGTCTTTTCTATAAATTGTTACTTACCATTTTCTCTCCCATCCTATTCGCAGGTCAAAGAGACTTCAATATTTTGAAATACTTGTGCACATTTGTAAATTACTACCAAGCAAACATATATGATGTAACATCAAATACAATATATACATTAGTGCACACTGCTATATTTTTATATTCAGGAAAGTAATGTGAAAAAGGGACAATTACTACTATAGCTATATTATTTCGAATAGTAACATATTAACCTTCCTTTATAGAGGAGAATAATCATACCGACTAAAGAAAATGTATATTCCAAACTACTGCCATAGTGTGGGAAGTATGTTATTGTGCAAAATGTCTTGGTAGGAACTTGGTTCAATTCATCAAGTAGGATACGGCCCAAGACAAAGCCAAGAGAAATATACCCAGACCATTCTATACAACTGCCACTGAACTTCACTGTCGGCACAACACACAGAAGGTCAATAGAACTAGCTTGGAACCTACTAGGTTCACACATGTTAAATTCAATGCCAAACCATTTGCTATTAATTATCATTTCATAAGACCTTTTCATCCTGCAAAGTATAATGATTGTATTCTTTGTATTACCCCAGACAACATTGAGCATTGGTGTATGTAATCAGTCGCTTCTTGGCAACAGCTAATTCATGAAAATTAAGTGCTATCTCCTCCTGGCATAGTCTTATCGCTGAACTATGTACCTGGGCTGCAAAGCAGGTCCTCTGAAACTGGCAACATGCCTGTCCAAATACTGTTTGCACATTACTTTTCTGAGTAAACCTGGTCTATATCAGTTAGTTTCTTGGGCCTATCAGAGTGATACATGAAGCCAGTGCTTCCATGTTAACTTGACAATGACAATTAACATCCAATCTCATGCTTCGGCCAGCCTAAGCCCATTGTGACAGAACCTGCCAGTGTGATACACCCAGTGTGCTATGTATGTGATGTGCCTAGTACAATATGCATGTGACAAGCCCATGCACTATGCATGTGATGTGCCCGTGCCCTATGCATGTGATACACCTGTGCTCCATACAGGTGACGCACCTCGTGCACTAAGTGTGTGATGAAGCTGTGTGTACAGTGAGCCAGTTCAATGTACAAGTTTGCCACTTATTGTACCATTATGGGTTGTGTTTTAAGTGTTTGTAATTTTGTTAGGTTTATGCTATGTAATTAGGATGAGTAAATCATTGGAGTCAGTCATGCTAAGGGGTGTTCTGTTTGACTCAGTCCCAAATTGTATGCCTTCAACCGGGGAGTCAGCTCTCTGTTTTCCACAGAAGACTAACGAGTATTCATGCCGGGTAGTTGCATGGCCTGTGGGAGCTTCATGCTTGTTGTTCACTGATCCATAATTCTGTCTGTTTAATTTGTCTAAATCCCTTTTGTCTTGCTCCCACAGCCAGCTTTTGGCCCACCAACTTTGGCTGGGCCGCTTAACTTAATTATTTTGGTTTTAAGCCCTTGTGCAACTTATGCTATTTTCAACTATGTGGTTGAGCTGTATCGGACACAGCTTCACGTAAATTGTTGGTTTTGCACCTACGGGCTTACTGTCTTAATGTGCATATATATTTTGAAGGCAATTGTACATAATTTTGTTCCGTTAATCATGGGATTAAATAGTGGATGCCTTGGAATTTTGAATGCACATATACAGTGTTATTTCTACATGTTTATTGTAACATTATGTCCTGCAGGCATGCTGGAAGCCTGACCACCCAGCTAGTATTTTGATTGTGCACTTGGCTTGCTTTGTGGCCTACAAGACAAAGTATTCTCAGTGCTATCTGACATCTCACTTTAACCATGTGATGTCACACCCTGGAATAGTATCTATGCTCACTGCGTGGCCAAGCACGTATTTACGGCCTCACACCCCAGTTTATAGTGCAGGAAACACTCCGCCCTGATATAACTTATAGTACCTGTGTGACGTGGATATCACAGTGGAATGAGAAATGTTTTAAAACTGAGAAATCCATCTGATGAAATAAAAAAAATATGGACTTTTACTATTATGCCCCTTTTAAACATATATAACTCTCTTCATTTGCTCACATGTAATGTGTCCTAGTGTTTGTTGTTTTTTCTCTTAAATAAAGTCTTGCTTACTGGACAGACTCACTAAGAGAAAATGTGTGCCTTGGTAACACTTTCTCACATATCATATATCGCTACAGTAGATAACAATGAAAACCATAGGGTATGTGTGTCTAACACTGCTATCTCAGATGGTTCCATTACATATTTATTCTTTCTAACTGTAAAAGGTATGTAAATTTCAATATCCAATTACTCTATTCCAATATATTTGGTAAGGTATCCATATGCTGGTACGGTTTTAGAATTGCCAGCTATGCTACTGGGAAATGAACATTATAGAGCCCCTTTCACCTTCTCATAAGCCATGAGCCAAACTCACCATAGGTCAATCACCATACTTGCTTTCCTGGAGCAACGGGCTTTTTCCTTATATGGCATGGGCTCAAAGGTGGAAACACATTAATTTTCATCATCCTACAATAATAACTAAAGACATTTTTAATTTAAAATATAAAAACACAGCATTAATTTTTTTTCAAGCAAATCAGATTATTTTATCATTTAATTAAAAAAAAATCAGTTGACAAAAACATGCCCAATGCCAGCTATGTTAGTATACACTGCATTTTCTACATTGGTTATGAAATTGAGGTCAAGATAAATTTTTGCACTGATGTCACACACCATTTGTTTTCATTGCTAACAATGTAGTGAAATTAAAACATTAAAAATTATATGCTTGGCCATCAATGGACTTGCGTGTGCATATAAAAAATGCCACATCGGCAAGAAAAATATCCAGTTCTTGGAGCACATTGTGGAAGAAAGGGGAGCCGGCCTACTCCGGAACAGTTGCAGCTTATTGAAAATTACCCCGCCCCAATGACATGTAAACAAGTGTGAAAGTTTTTGGCCTTGTAAATTGAATACACGAGTACATCCCAGAATTTGCAGTTGTCACCACACCACTCACAGCACTCATGTCCACCAACATCCGGTTCAAATGACAGCGAGAACCACAAAACAGTTTCAAGGAGATAAAATGCTACTTCAGGGGCTGCTCTGCACTTGCTCGCCATGACCCAACAAATCACCTGCACATTTAGACCGACGTGAGTGAAAAGGGACTGGGTGCAGTACTATTTCCATTTGTGGACGACAGAACACATTGCATTCTGGATTTCGGCAGCATAAAATTTGGCCCAGTAGAGCGACGTTACAACATGAACGAGAGGGAATGTTTGGCAGTAGTGTGGAGTCTTGAGACATACTGTCAACTTCTAGAGTATCTGCACTTCACACTCCGTACAGATAACCGCTGCCTACTGTGGTTGCATAACATCGAGGAGAGCCGCAGCAAGTTGACCCGCGGGGCACTGCTGTTACAAGCGTATGGTTTCAAAGTACAGTATGTGGCGGGAGCAGAGAACCAGCTGGCCGACTATCTCACACACAGGGCGAAACAGTGGCATGCGATGAGGAGGAATGGAAGAGTGTGTACCCCCAACCCAACACATAAACACGCCTGCCGTCACATATGTACAGTGCAGCAACATAACAGCATTACCCGCCACACCACCATTAACAGCAATAAAGGAAGAAATCCTCATCAAACAAACTGGATGCCCCACGGCAACCAAGTGGAAAACAGCGTGTGAACGACAAACAATGGATCAGTGGCGTGTCACTGACGGATGTGTGCAGTCCCGTGCGGACACTAACAGTGACATGTCACATCTTTGTGCCTGCCACAGCATGTGGCTTAGTGCTCTATTATGCACACACTCACAATCTCACCGGCCACCCAAGCGGAGCCCAGACCTGCCGTAATATACTCAAGTATTTTCTTTGGCCAGGCATGTTAACACAGGTGATGAGTTTCATGCGAGAAAGTGTAACATGCAATCACTTCAAGAGCCAGCATACTGATGGCATGCAGAAACAGCAACCCCGCATGCCAACAGAACCATTTGAGACTGTGGCTCTCGATTTGATGGGCCCGTACCCACACACATCAACTGGAAAGTGTTTCATAGTGGTGGTGACAGACTTGTTTTCGCATTGAGTAGAGACCTAACCGGTCTCGCGTGCACGGGCTAGAACAGTGGGAAAATTGCTGGAAAACGAGCTTTTCTACCACTGGGGTTACCAGCGAACATTATTAATGGACAATAGCACTCTGTTCACCGGCTACGTGTGGAGGGAGTTTTGCACTAAGTGGGTTGTGCATCACCACACAACTGCAGTGTACCACTCACATGCCAGTCCCACCGAAAGGCAAAATCAAGAGTTAAGGACACAACTCCGCCTTCGCGTGGGTGAAAATCATGCCTCTTGGGCCGAACAGCTGCCCGCCGCATTGTTTACATTGCGTACAAGAACCAACCTGGCCACGGGAAAAACTCCAGCCCAACTGCTCCAGTGTCATGATCTTCCCCTCCCCGGTGAGTTCACAAGCGGGGCTAGTGAGCGTGCCAGCAGGTTAGTGGAGGGGGAGAGCAGGGAGAAGAAAAAAAAAGGGAGGTACACGAAGAAAGACAAAATCACACCCGTTACACACCACAGTGGCCACCTGGTAGCACCCCCCCCCCTAGCTTCGGGCAGGCCAACACCTTTACGTCAGAGCACATCCACAATCGACTAGCCAAAAAGATTTTTGCGCTGGCTTCGCAGAAAAATAGAGTGGCTCATACATCATCACTCAAGCTTTAGGTAGGCGTGTTTAAAGACCGCCTCAGCCCCCGAAGAATAGCAGTTTTCCATCATGACACCTAACTGCTAGCCAGCGCCGATGTCATGATGCCCAGCATCAGTACCTCTTTCCCAGGGAAAAGTAGGGGTGAAATTGACCCAACATCACCTGCGACACCAAAATCATTGCATAGTCATCATGCTGACAGCGCAATACCAGCCACATGATCCGTGGTGACGTCCGACGCCACTGGGTCTACAGGGGCTCCCATGAGTGACTCTACCCTGGCCAGCACTGTTCAGGCCAGCAACATCATACTCCTGACAAATCATGACATCAGAAGCGACAAGCCAGGTGGGCCACCTGGGGATGGCCAGGATTGCCAGGTGCGGACTCCACCTGATGACGTTGCGACGCCATTGAGAAGCGAACGTTTTTGGCCGTAACATCATCAGTGTCATCTTCACAGAGATCATTGGCAGTTAGAAAAGGAGGCATGCCATCATTGCGTATTGGGGATGCCTGCCATCCTAGACGATGATGCCTTCATTACGCAGAGAATGCCAACAGCAGCGACGAATCGAGGTCAGGGGAACTTTCCTCCCCCCACCCTGCCGCTCCAAGTGGACATGTCTAGTCCAGTGTGCCACATGTGCAGCTTGCGGCCACTCGCCAGCGCCCACCACAGTCGCCACGGCGCCGCCGCCGCCAAATCAACATCAATGCCCATCTCAGCAACAACAGCAGTCCGGCAGGTAAAACTTGTGGCCCCGGAACAAACTCTGGCCATCGATGACCTGTTGTACAGACTAGGTGGAGAAGAGCTACCAACAAGTGAATGACCAAGAGGGGGGAGGGGCGTTTGACGTGTACCTTGTGTCTCCCTAGGCCATTACCCACGTCGCCAGCACCAGCTGGCAGCGTAATAAATATTTGTGTGAAGTGTTTAATGTTTACAGTGTTTTGTTAGGTTAGTGCATGTCATGTGCAAGAAGAAATTGAGTGTTATGTTTATATTTTGAGCCAAATGCTTTAATAAGGTGGGAATCTGTAATATTAATATCTAGAAGGGTTAGTTTGTGTTGTGTATAATAATTTATTCATAAAAATGGTCTATGTCATTTTGGTGCGTAAAACATCATATTAAATATTATGTGTCACGCACACATGAAACTCACTGCCCAATGCACCAAATATTATTTGCACACATTTTGCCAAACCAATTATTTGCACGTGCAATATTATTTTATTTTACCTTATTTTTCCACACTTGTCTCACCACATTTTTCAGTGTTTGTTTGGTAGTGAACGTAAGCCATGCTGACTTTACGGAAGCCAAGTTAGCATAACGATCACGTGACGGCCTAACCCCACTTTTTCATTATTATATAAAGGGTTTTAATTTGTTACTTTTAAGTATGTGTAACAGAGAGGCACCATGTTAAAAAGGTGGTGCACATAATTAGTTTCATTTGCCCTCAATTAACAGTGACATACCAGCCCAGTGAAATAAACTCCCATTTGAAGTTAAGTGTTAATGTTATGATTACGTTGTCACGTGATTTTTATACTTTAAAATTGTTCATATATGTTTCTTGTGTAACAAAAGAGAAGTGCTTATGTATGTTTCCCCCCTACCGGTGTTCCATTGCCACCCGTCCATTCATCATCACTATTAATATTTTTTTAAGGTTTTTTCATGCATGTGCGTGAGATTTCGGCCAGTCAGCGAGCTCCCAACCAATGCCAGTTAGTTACGTAGTGGGACTCACGTGGAGCGGACGTTTGTGTGCGACCTCCCTGGCTCAGTATCTTTCATCTAATCATCATGTAGTTTCAATAGTTACTATTCTCAATCAGAATATTTAACGTACATTTTTATAGCCGGGGAGTGTGCTGCTCCACCATCTAGTCCGTTTATACACGGCCGGACCTTAATTTTTACCACGTAATATTATGTATGCCACATGCTATTCTTTTGATCTAATGTAGAGTTCTCCAAGCTAAAATGGAAAATGTTTGTATAAGTGGCCAGTCAGGGGAACCAGAGGAATGAAACCGTCTTTGTTCAAATGAGCTTTTTATTTTTCCAGTCCCATAATGACTGTTTACCTGTTTTCATGAACTTTACTTAAAAATGTGTTGGGCGTGAGAATGGCCCGGAACAATTCTCGCGGGAGTGGATAAGCGTTAAGAGGAAGTTTGGCTATCCTCTACTAGCCTAGGCCATGGAATTATAGCACTTTATCATCTGGAGCAGCCTCCAGAGACGGCGGACATCAGGGAGGCCACTTTAGAGCAGTCGATCCACGGCCCCACTTTGTGTGCTCTCTTTGAGTGTTGGCACCCAACCAGAGAAAACTTCAACCAACTACATCCAATCCACATAACCCTAATCCCCGATGGTCCAGTTTCCAACCCCATCGACATTGTGAAGTAATATGTAGATGAGAGATGAAGCATGTATAAATTAATAAATAATAAATAGTGTGGTTTGAACTTAACAAAATCATATTTGTATTTAATTCGTATTTAGTAGTTTTCCATATGTTGGTAGATTATGTGTGCACATAAGTATAGTGTGCCAATGTATGTTGATGATCTCATATAGGTGGTACTAATGTGGTGCTTACAGGTGCGCCATGTTTCATAGGTTTTCTGTAATAAGAGGTTGCTCTATTATGATGTCCAAAGTTTTTATTTAGACAGAATGATTTTTAACTCCATGAATGTAATTAGAATCTTAATCATTTATAATTGGGTACAAATTCTCCTAAAAGCTAGTTGCTAGATCAATGTAAACCTTGTGAAGATAAGTGGTCATGGAACCAGTAAACCTAAGAGTCAGCTTTAAATGACAATTCAGTTATAAGTACATGTCGAGAACAAAATGTATTCACCTACATGCCTAGAGGGTAGTAAACAATTTAAGTCTGATTATCACGTCTAATCATTAAGTGAGAGCAAGATATATTTCTTGAAGCCTAGTCACTCATGATAGACACGTCTCTGGCTGTTACCTCTCGTGAATTCACCCCTTCCGAAGAAACCCTTGGCAAGGCTTCACTCTGAGTGTGCCGTAAAAATATCTGCACCCTTAACTTCACATGCTGAGTTTTGATAATACCCCCCAAAGTTACCATGGTGGCAGCATATCTCTTTTCCCTATAACAACTTTTTGCGCCATTGTTATTGAAGCATGGTAACCCACGGAGACCCTAGAAATTGTGGATGAATTGATTGACATTTAAGTCCTAAACATCCTCTCTCTAAACATGGTGACACAAGGCTCCTTGCAACACCCTGGTTTTAAGCAAATTGGACTCTGCTACTCATCTCCCTATGGGACCCAGTTTCCTCATGACTGGAAAAGAGCTATCAGTCATGATGGCTTGGGCCAAAGAGATTGTACCATAGGCTCGACAGCTTGGCAGTATGTTGGACTACTTGGCACTCAAACCATTTGGGGCCAGAAGACAGGAATCTCAAAAGTGAAGAATTTCATTTTCCACAATTGTCTGTGCTGACGACTTGCCTATAATGGATGCAAGGCTGACAACTGAGTGAGGATGCCATGACTTGGCCTATTGATCGGAGGACCAACCTGTAATGGGTTTAAGGTAGGGGTGTCCAACCTGTAGTCCACCGTATCTTGTAATACAACCCGTGGGCTTTTATATATATATATATATATATATATATATATAAAATATTCTGTTTCCATAATTTTACAGAAGTTATTCTTGTATCAAGGTGCGGGTTGGACATCCCTGTATTATACATCTGATTGGTAAGTGGGTTGGAAACAAACCCCATGATCCATTTGAGTGTTTACCCTAGCCAGTATAATCTTGAAGAGTAGCAGCAAGAGAGTGTAACAGTGGCCCGCGGACAATTCTACCATAAGTGTTGCGGCTCTTTGAACAAAAAGGTTGGACGCCACTGGTGTACGGTGGATTACTATGGCTATTGAAGCTTACCCTCACTCCTCAGTACAGTCTTTTTTTTTAGGCTGGGGATGAGGGGAAAGGATGCTTACTCTCTGGCTGTGGACCTGGGATAGGTATTGTCTGCTGGCACATACAGTTTGAAGAGAGTTGACTGGGTGAACACCTGGCCTGTAATGAATGTAAAGTTCATGTCCAATGAGGTTATAGAGGACATTCACCTTATTCGGAGCACAACCAGCCTACAATGTGTGTACAGTTTTGCCTGGTGTGACTGGCTTTGACTCCGGGGACAATACACATCCCTGTCTGTCCATTTTAGTATGGCAGTGCCAGAAGAAGAGGAGTTCCTTGCTTCGAGGTGGCTCAGTTTGCCCAAAAGTCCCTAATTATCATGTGATAAAGTAATTGGTTACTGATTGGTAAACCCACAAGTGCCATGGAGAAAAAATAATACCACATATGATTGGGTTGGCCCCACTGGAGGTTTCCTCTGGCAACCAATCCATAGGGTCAGATTTGTGGTGGTAGTAGTTCACTTTGTATGCTACAGGACATTATGAAGGATCCCCTTCCCAGTGAATGGTCAGGTGTTGAGCTGCATTAATACTCTGGTAGTGTCCTGGAAAGACACCAGTGGTCTGAATAGTACCCCAGCCAAACCATATGCTTTGTTCTGAGCATGAGGGTCTCATTACTTGTGAAATGGTGTGGCCGAGTGCATATGTAATCAGCTTGGGGGTTTGGATCTGATCTATACATGTTGGAGCTCCTGGGCATACCTGCGATGAAAGGGTGTAAACCATTACCCCACAGATTAGGCAGTTGATACATGGTAATACCTTTGTGGAAGTAGGTGCCACGTTAAAATGCAAACACCATGGCCATGGCTGTGGTTGCAATTGTAACTGCATAGACTTGGGTTAATGTATAATACGTTTCATTGGTAATATAGGGCAAATTGTTTGCTGCTGGATTGTGCGTTCTCTCTCAGGTGCCTCATCACTACTAGTGGTTAGATGGATGTTTGGTTGGTTGACTAGGAGCAACATTAGATGTTGGCATTGGAAGTGCTGGAGTACTGGGCATCAAATTAACAGTTTGGTTTCACGTGTTAGAAGTGGGTTCTATTGATGCTGGATTAATCCATGGTTTACTGAGGCTGCCGACTTCGGCAGATGGAGTGAACAAACCAAATGGGTAACGAGGGGACTCGGGTATCCCCTACCTGTGTTGTTGCTGGACCTGCTCTTGTAGCTTTGTGTATGCAAAGTAAATAATGATGCCTTTCTCCTGAAGTTCTCAGGCCTGACTTTGAAGCTTAACTTCCTCCTTCCTTTCCCCCCCCCCCCCCCAGTGGGAGAAAATCATGTGGTTTCAGCAGGGTAGGAGGATAGACTGGAAAGAGTAATTTTAATTTGCCAGGTGCAAGCTGCGACCTACAATAGTGCATATCAATTGGTCGGGGTTGCTTAGCCCAACACCTTAACTCCTCTGGCTTCTTTGGTTTTGTAGTGGACTTACATCTGGCAGTTAGGCATGGTGGAACCAAAAGTGAATAAAGGCTTTTAGTGCATGCCCTGTAACTGTCTCTTTACCTGTCAATATGTCTGACACATCATTTGGTCCTCTGTATCTGGCGATGAATCACAGGGATAACAGAGGTAGGCATATAGAGGCAGAGTCTGGCTGACTATTATTGATGTGCACCTGCTAAGGCAGTAGAGTGATGAGTACAATGGTTTTGCCAACTCCCGACAGCCTACTGATCTTGAAAACAGAGCCATGTGTGACAAAACCCTTGCTCAAGCATAATAATTGCCGCACTAGAATGAGAGTATTTATCTCCACTCTCCTCTTTTAGATTCCTCATTAAGCAATACCCCTTGCAAGGTGAACACAGGTGAGAGGGTGTTAGATGGGTTCCTATTTGTGGGAAATGAGCAAGTGGGGAAAAAAAGGCAAGTGCAACTTGGTCTGTTGCAAATAATATATAGATTGTAAGCTAAACTGAGCATTTATTATTTGTCTAAAACTGAGCCTGTACCAGATCTCTCCTTCCTTCATACCAAGCTTCATAGTTAGAAATGTCCTAGCTAACAATGGCTGTGTTTGTTGGTGTCACTCTAGTGAAATGCAGGAAGATGGTGGTTAGTTGATGGTGGTCATCCTATGTGGATTTCAGCACCAATGCTGTTGTAGGGCTCCTGAAACAATAATGGCGATCCTGCAGGGTTCTGTAAAGGGAATTTGTATTGGGTTGGTGTCTTGAAGCAAGTCCATTGTTTTGTATAATAGGTAGCCTGGTTATAACAGGTAGACTGGATATGGCGAGCACTAGATGCTGAAGGACACTTTGGCTGTTGCACCCATTTATTTATTATGCCTCACCTTATATACCCCTCCACAGTGTAAGATAGGGTCAAGGTTATGCGAGAGTAGTGGGTTGTAGCACAGTTCTCTCAATCTTCGGCAGATGTGTGGCTCAATGCACACATCAGCAAAAGGGATGGCAGACAGATGACTTCCATTCCCTTTCACATATCGCTGAGACTATAGCTATGTGGGTAGTATCACCACAAAGTTAAGAGCAAACTTTCCCACAATCTTTACGGTATTGTTACAGGACATGCGAGGTGGCGACGGGAATTCAGCGGTGTGTATAAAGGCCAAATATGAAAGTGTTTCAAATCTGTATTTAAATATCTGCAAGAAAATTTTCAGGGTAGCCTAAAAATACATTTACTGACTTAAGATATGGTAGGAATAACCCAATATGCTATTAATTACATTATAAAAAGGAGACAGAATTCACAAGTACTCACAGGGTGGTACTCGTAGATACACACACACGCACACACATAAGTTGGACTGACACATTTTCCCATGTGGATGCGCAGTCGCACATTTTACTGGCTGGCCGCCCAATGAAGCTGGCCTAGCCAGCAAAACATTGTGCCCACGCATACACGTGGGAAAATGTGATTGTCCAACTTGTGGGCATGGGCATGTGTGTGTGTTTGTACAAGAGTACTGCCCTGTGGGTACTTGTGCCTTCTGTCTCCTTTTCAATAACATAATTTCATTGACATAAGGTTTTGACAAATACTTATACATATTAGTACTTCATTCCATAACTCTCTCTCACATATTTCTCACATGGTCTACAGGTGACTCTAGGAAAAACTTCACATCATAAGAGAATAGCTGGCTCCAAATATAAATAGCCCCACCTTCCTTCATGCCAAGTATTACATCAACCAAAACACAAAAATGATAGAAAAATGTATTAACACTAATTGCTTACTTACATCTGCTTGAATATTTTCTGAAGACGAGTGATTTAAATTGAAGTAATCCCTTGTGGTCATTATACCTGGTGCTCTTAAGCCCAAAACAAACATCATTAAGCACGATACGTAACGCAGAACAAACAACACCATCTCAATCTGGTCAGAAATTCTGAAAATGAAACAATAATAATATAACAGATTGAGAAACAACATCAAATTCTATAAACCACCTTAACAATATATCCAGGTTGAATCAAATTTAATTTAATATTCATATGACATTTGTAATCACACTAAATAGACTATCAACAAGACACCCGTCAAGGCTGTGGTGGCTGAAAGGTTAGACTGTTCACTTCTCAGCAAGGCAAACTGGGTTCAATTCCCAGCCAGGTCATTCTCGGATTTCTGCAAGTTGGAATTGTGCAGGACAATGCTGCTTATCTGCGGGTTTTCTTAAGGATCTCCTATTTCCCCAGCCCTTGCATTCTGACGCTGTTCCATTCTCACCTCATTTCCAACTCAATGGCTCTCAAGACCTCGTTGCTAAGAGCCGCCCAGATTTCTCAACTCAATTCAACCATGACAACCACATAGAGTGGGATCATCCATATAAGAACCTCGAACACTGATGTGTATATACTGACATCTAATTACTGTTTACTCCATGATGTTGACAATGTTCAATAGGGTATGGTTATTAGTGACTTCAGGATTTCAGATGAGTTCGAAATACCCTCATCCAAAAGTGGGTGATATGACAGTGAAAAGGAAATGAGAGGACGCTACAGCATGTTAAGTGAAAACATGACAGATTGCTCCTGTTGAAGCCTCCCACATGTATTGAAAAAAACATAAGTCTTTGGTTGCAATTGTTTGCCAAAGACTTTATGTACGCATCACGAAGTACTGCAAGCAATAGTACAAATTTTTTTGAGGGAATGGGAGTGGCAGGATTTGAATTGCTATCCCAATGTCATGAACTCAATTTAGTTAACATTTTTGGAATAAGTTGCAGTACGACTAAAAAGCTGAACACACTGAACAAAGAGTACCTTAAAGTTGTTCCTCATTGTGAATGATAATGAAATAAAATTCCAGCAGACACATGAATCAAATCAATAAAAATTCTCCAAAGGGTAAACTCTATGATAGAAAAAGACAAGACAACACACCGACACCACACCAGATCCTAGTTAACACATTAATCTGGAGTGTCCGAGTAATTTATAGGTGACTCCGTGATTAGTAACTAACCTCCTATTGCCGAGGTCCCCAGTTTAAATCCAGTTCCCAGCAGATGGGACAATTTTAAATGCATAATGTGTGGCAGACAATACTATTATGGTGAAGTTTTATTGGAGTATACCTGCTTCTTCCTGCCTCATTAGCTTGTCATTATTCCATTCAATCTCATTTCACCTCATCCATTTTTCAGGCCGGCCCACAGATAGGGCAGCCAGCTCCAATAAACACTAGCATCCTTTTATCTACATTTTTGACTCTGCCTGCAGCAGATTTACATATATATATAGTTCAATCAGTTATAAAAAAAAAGATCTACCACTAAATTAATTAACATTTTTCATATGGTAAAACCCACAAAAAATATCATGCAACAAAAAAAAAAGCTAGTAAAATACTACTAACATAATAATTTAACAAAATGATACAATTTTTTCCTATGCTTTCAACTCCAAGTTTGATGGACAAAAATCCTGGTAATTTGAAAATGGTTAAGATTTGGTATAAATAAAAATAAGCCAAGAAAATACACAGATATGCCAAAAATCATGGGATATTGGTCTGTTCTGGATAGCTATCCACAGCTCCTTGTTATTTTTAGGTGCAAGATCTTAAGTGAAAATGGACCCCCAACCATGTCATATAAATGCTCGATGGGGTTTATATCAGGTGAACAAGGTGGTCACAGCAGTCATTGAAAACTCTCTCTAATGCTGCTTGAACCAATTCTGGACAAACTTAGGCTGATGACATGGTGCATTATCATGCTGCTGGAATATCCCGGCGGGAGTAACTATGTCTCTCTTAAGGTGCTAACACCAGACGCCAGATACTGGGGGACAGGACCATGAGGGTGTAAGGTGTCCCAACACCCCATGGGTACTCTGATCGCTTTTAGGTGGTAGGAGTTTCCTCCCCGGCAGAAGGTACTGGAAGGGAGAAGGTGCGGTGGTCAACGTACCAGATCCTGGAAGGTCTAGATTTGGTAGAGAAATCGGCCTGTAATAGGTGTAAGGCTGTCCACGATATGCCAGGAGGCACCATGTGACTATGCCCAGTGATTCAGTCTTGACAGGCGACAGGTGGAATGACTGAGTCTTCTCTGGTGGCATGGATGCTGGATTAGCGCAGCGCAAACCGGCCTTTAAAGGGCATAAGGCGAGATATTATATATGGGGCTCATGCCCGGTTGTAATGCCCAAGACTAAGGGATAGGACTTCCCTACGTTGACGTGAAACAGCATTACACCCTTTGGAGAGAGCATATGGACAATGAATTGGTGGGGCTACTGTCAAGCCCTAATATTGGAGCCCATATGCAACATGGCTGCGGTAAGAGTCAATTATGTGCAAGACTATAGCTTCTGCTGACTTTGGGACCCACACCTCCTCTTGCTACCGCTTGGTGACTCTTTCGAGAGCTGGCAAACGTGGGCTACCCGTGGTGTTCCCCATACCACGCTTTATAGCTAAAACGAGTATCTGCCTCTCAGAAGAGTGCAGTCACTGCAGATAGTGATGGCTCGGATGGGAGACGGGCCGGTTGACTCCTTTACGGTCAGACTGTCAGGGCATAAAAGTCTGGGTTTTAGTGAAGAACCCAAAGACTTAATGGCAATGGAGAAGAGGCTTGGTGAGCTGGAGAAGGTGTGATCCGGTCTTACATGCGGGACTTGGCGTGCATCTTTCCAGATAAACTGGGCATCAGGAAAACCCACAAGTGTCATGAAAAGGAAGGAGTAGCATGGGGTGACCTCCATGCCGTGTCAATGGTTTTCCTTGGCAACTGGTCACGGTGGGAAAGGACTCATGTGGGCAATGGTTGGAAGATTGCACAGACGAATCTATGTCTCTGACATGGCACAATTAACATCACTGAGAAGATTATAACATCATATTACTCGAGGGGTATTCAGAGCCGGCTGGCAGGCAGATAGTGGACCACACTTTGCTAAGACTCCACGAGGCTGAGCCAAATACTCAAACATTAAGAATTATTATCACAGAGTCCAGTGATGACTATCAGCTGAGGACTGGAGCAATAATAACCATATGTTATGTTATGTTGGAATATCCCATCACAGTGGGAGTACCTGAAGTTCATGAAGGATTGCTATGCAATGTCATATGATCAGCACAAACACATTAATCATATTATGTCAGAGCACAATGATACAAGTCTGGGTAATTCCAAGACGTAATGGTATGGTAGCACCACTGACCATTACCTTTATACATACTAGCATCCCATGACTTCTGACATGTCATTGTACGACTATATGAAGAACTTCACAAAAACACCAACATGAAATAAAAGATATGCAATTGGCAGAAGGCTTTAAAAAATAAGTGTTTCAGTGACAAATTTATAATTGGAGTTACTGATTGCTCCGTAGATACAAAAATTCCTTAGATAACATTTGCCATGATATACATGAAGAACACTTCAGTTTTACTGAAGCGCACAGTATTTCATACATGCTTCAATTATAATATTAACAGTTCATTTTAAGAACAACTATAAATCAGAAAATAAATAAAACACATCACAAATATTTATCACAAATCAAATGTCCTATTTACATCATTGACAACACAAGTGTTACAATAAGACAAGAAATTGTGCTACACCTCAAAACATCTCCAATTTGTATTGAACAAAATCTTTCATTATAATCCTAGAAAGTAGAGCTACATATCTGTATCCAGTGGTCTTTCTTGATTCAATGAATGCCTGTAAATCTAGTAAAATATCCTAGAGCACGACACCTGAAAATCAACATGACCAAGGAATGGATTCTTATCTCTGATATAAACCAAATGATAATTCTATATCCAGGTGACTGTGGATGGTTGTCATTGAAGTGGATAAGAAGTGATCCATTATATTACACTCTAGCATCTCAGAAAACAACTGTACTAGTATATTTTTCAAGAACTTCAAGTTCAGGCATGCTCTCTGCACTTCACTAAGAATATTCAATAACTAGAAGACTTTAATAACAGCATATCTGACCATAAGTTCCAAATTTTGAATTATTACTCTTAAAGTACACTACAACATTATCATATTAACAATAATGGAGCTGAGAAATTATATATTGAGATCACTGAAAATGCATCCAAAATAATACATGGACTGAAAATGCATCCAAAATAATACATGTAAGTTTTAATATTACAATATGCAAAAATTAATTAATTTGCATGTTACACTTATGACATACAGCAGTATCAGACATCACAATACCTTTAACTGACGGACACAGCACCACAGCAAGTCTACGTTTGATAAATTATAAAACAACAGTTCTAATACAAAAGGCTAGAATACAACAATGTCAGAAAACATTGGCATTATACAGTGAAATATTGGTGCATAGTAATGTTCTTTGCGGTGGTTTTGCAGTGCTGACTAGAAAAACTTTTGCTTTCTTCTCCCAAAACCAACATCATCCATGTACCACGATGTTATAAAATAAATGGCCAAAATGCACACAGGCACATTCAACTATTCCTGTCTACTGTACAAGACTGATACAACCATAATACCAAATAAGTCATAATAACAAGAAGCCTTCACACAATTTGCAGTATACGCATATGTGTCATAGGACATGTTGAAATGCTCTGCATACCATACTGGAACAGCATGATTTACAGGACATTTTGTTGCACACAAGTGCAAACTGGGGCATATGGCAGCAAAAACATACGTAATTGAGAAAGAGGCGATAGATACAATTTTACAACGGTCAGTGTATTCCTGTTTTGAAAAAAATATGTGAACAGAGTCTCAGAGATGAGGAATGTAGAGTGCACAAAAAGGTGGATAAAGACACTATAAAGGCACGTGTGGGAGCAAATCCATGCACCACTGTCACAGAACTTGCCCGCAGGTTCCACCATTTCTGACCATTTAAAACAAACATGGGAAGTGAAAAAAAAAAATCTGATTACTCTATGAAATGATTGAGCATCACAAACAGCAACAGCTGGAGACATTCAAAAACCTGTACGTTTGTCAATGTAATAAGTCAAACATTGTAGCATATAATGAAAATTTTATAATGTATAACAACTATCAAAGTAGGCAGTGGTTTGATATTAATGAACAACTCCCCCACCACCACTTCACCAAAATTAAGACTGATTTAACACACATCTTTGTTGTTATTGTGAAGAGTAATTGATGCTGTCAATTATAAGAAACATCCAATGTCGACAAAACTTAATGCAGTTTCACTACCAAGCAAAATTTGGTCAGTGACAAAGGTCAGCTGAGACCATAGTAGAATAGTTTGGTTCATTTTGAAGCTAGGGAACAGGATACTGGAGCCGGCTGGCATGTTAAGTCAGTACCCGGACACCATACTGGATCTAGACAATGACCTTAACCCCATGACTTTGACCTTCGATAACCTTGAACCCCAACAAATTAAAAAATTATTAATTATTTATAAAAATTATAAATTGAAACATTTGGGGAAAATGTCATAAAAATAAACAATTTGTAAAAGGTTTGAAAAATATATATATTAAGACTTACATGCAGGAGGTTTGGGGTTCAGTAGTAGAGCTGACGTCCCAGCATGAAGACCCCCATCACCAACCCCTCCAAATTTTGTGTATTATTTAATTAATCCCCCCCAAAATTCCCCCCTCCCCTAACAAATTTTTATTGGCTGATTACATATGTTCGCTTAACTACCCTCCAACCTTCCACTATTTGTTTTTATTAGTTAATATGTTGCATCCCCTCCAACGATTACTAGTATTCGCTTAACCTCCCCCTCCAACCCATAGGTCGATTAATTAGTCAAATCCCCAATATAAATTACTTGTGTTCACTCAAACCCCTCCATCCCCACTAGACATTTTTAATGGTTGATTAGTCAGTAAACTTTGGCTCTAGCAAATGATTTCCCCGCTTCTACATCTTGCTTTCATTCAACTGGCAAGCCTCCACCCCTTTATTTCTCGCAAAATTTATAAAATACAGAGCACGAGGGAAGCACTCAGATTTTATTCACGGCAATGTAAGTGTGCTGCCCTGGCGGTCTAAAAATTCTCTCCTCAATATTGGCATATGGGAAGCTCAAGTCTGTCAACACTGGAGAGAAAGGAACCTATCTTCGAAGAGTACCCAGTGTTCGTGAATGGAAGAACACAAAATCAGTGCTAGGCAGTACATTCCCCATGAAAGTGAACATTGAAAACCTTCAGAAACAGTGTGGCAGCCCACTGTTCCACCAGCTCAAGACATATGCCACGAGACTTCAAGAGCGTGGAAAACATATATATTTCTGTGCTCAGTGTAATACAGAATATTTAAGAATCTGATGTTATAACCCGTTGTTCCGACCACGCCTGGGAGTAGAATGAGCGTACTGCGGACTTGGGATCTTTGGCACGTGGCGGCTGGGCAATACACGGTAGAGGCCGAGACACATGGAGTGAGGGTGACAGGAAGACGGTGAATCCAGGGCAGAGCTATAAAAGCGAGTGCAAGATGTGCCCACCCCCACTCTCACTCTGTGCCACCATATTTACGTGTATCCCCTCAAGACTGCTCGAGGGCACCATGACGTCGAGGACGTCAGGGCACTACAACACTGAGCCAGGGCATCACGATTTCAGGTTCAGGAGGGAGCCTTCAGGACGAGTGTCGCCATTCAAAATTCCAGTGGTAACAACCTCGAGATTGGACACAGGATAGGACCCGGATCAGGAAGTTAGGCCATGTTTACATTAATTACAACAAGAATCAAATTGTGAAGTACTGAGGAAATTAGAAGCGATAAGCTGTTAAGCAAATAACCAGAGTCCCATGTTAGTTCAGGTCTAAGAGGTACCAAATTAACGTAATTCTGTATATAAAAGTAAATAAAAATGTGTGCATGTTATGTATAAAGGTGAGAATCATTTACTTACTGTGCTTTGCTACCCCTTGTAAATCTTTTTATATTGCTACTCATCAGGAAGTGAATGAAGTTAGAAAGTTAGCAAAAATAAGAGATATAACACCACGGTATGTTTAATAACAAAAACAGAGTTCTGTGTAATGTCGAGACTCGGAGAAACTCATGGTTTAAAGTTGTGTTCCACATAATGGATTACATTGAAAAATAATTGTGTGCATATAAATAAATGTGTTTTTTATAATTAAAAAAAAGTATTTTATCTCAAGTTCTCACTTCTTCATGTAAATATTATATCTCCAAAACAATTTTTTTTAGTGTAAATAATTTTTAACTAGACTTCTAAATAAATTTATATAACTCTTTTTAAAAGTCTGCTGGTAAAGATTCTTTAAAATGAATTTTAAGAGACTGTTACTTTAAAGTATTATATAAGTTACTCCAAGAGAAACTTAATCTGTAGCCACCATTGGCAAAAAAAATCTTTTACGAGGTGAAAGGGCCTCACGCATACATAATCCTTCCATCTAGGTGTGGCTGCAGTGGGCCTTCCCCAATCACCTCCCCCCCTCCGCCCAGCTGGCAGTACACAACTTCAGCCCTATATAAGCTGTCAATGAACATACATCATTGTGCATAACACACAGCCCTATTTCAGCACCAGCAGCCTGCACATGTTATGGACCATTGGAATGGAATGGAAGAACAAACTTATCAGCACACACATGGCGTTTACTTTAACATTTATAATAAATGTAACAGGTTTTATGTTAAAATGTCTCTCTCGCTGAACCAGGAGTCGTCATACTTCAAGTGTCCCAGCCACTGCACATACACGTGGCCATTATATTGTTTCTACACTTTCACTACAAAATATGCATCCGGAAACTTTGTAGAGCTGATCTCTTCGGTGAAAATTAGACAATGGGTTGATCACGTAGGTCCTTCAGGTAATACTTACAGGTGTACGAGTAACATATACACATCACCATATACAGCCCAGCAGAGCAGTGCTGATGGAATCCTTTGTGGACAACACCTTGCTGTTTGGAGATTCGCACCAGGTCACCAACTGTGGTTTTGGGCTTGCGTAGGTCCCTCTTTTTTGATTAAAAGTACATTCTTTGAAGCAGGGAGTCATTCTTGATGTTTTTGAGCCTCACGCATATGGAGAGTGAATATTAGTTTTATATTCGTGTAAGAGTTTCAGCAGTATATCCAAACAATTATAGTATATGTTCATAGCAAAATGATGTCACAGCTTATCTTTGAGCATCCTGTGAAATTGTTCAACGATGCGGGCATTAAGCCCGGACAATGTGGAATAATGATGAATTGCTTGCTTTTTCATAAGGTTGCGAAAAGTTGCATTAAAATATTCTTTTCCATCATCCCTGTGGAGATTCTTAAGTACGAGTCTCTCGTGCAATACATCAGCTATGGCTTTTGTTACATTGCTTGCGTTTTTTGACTTACGTGGCCTTGCCCATGCATGTTTGGAAAAAGTGTTGATTATAATCAAAATGTAACTATGACCTTTATTTGCAAGTGAATATTTTTGCATTTTGATCAGGTCAGATTGGAAAGTATCATCAAGCCCATTCATGAAATATTATTTGCATGGGTATTTTATCTTGGCATATTTGCGAAGTTCTTCAGCATCCGCATACTTGCTCATTTTGAAATGTAGCCTGCCTCTGAGAGTTCTTTGATGATGTAAATTATTTTGTTCGTGTGCAGGCTGTTTCCTGCTGCCCGCAAGGCTATTAAAAGTCTCAGCCATCTATTAGCTTGTTTGGATCATCCAAATATAGATAGTCAATTTTTTCCCTGCTCTCCGGTTTCAGAGTGAACTCAAGCCAGCAGTTTTGCTTACCCTAAGAAACAGTCCTGCTATGATGGGGAATTTTTCATGCACACTGTCTTTAAACTGACTTGTTGGAGTGTTATTATTGGCATAATACAGGTGACTGTTTTTTAGCCAGACAATATTTGTGCAAATTTAATTTGGTATAGTGTACGGGTCACACAGTCAGTCTATGTGTTATTGTAACACTGTATTTTCCTAGCTGGAGTACGTCCTCAGGGAAAAAAATTAACTTCCTTACTTCTGAGATACCATTTTCCATCACAATTCTACAAACCATGTGACATATCACCATTACAGCCAGAGTAGGAAATGATGTAATGACCTAGAAGAGTACCAAACTCGGGCACCTGCTCACATGCACATTTTCGTGATTGATTGTGTAGCAAAATTATCACAGATATATCATTTTCATCAGAATCATCCTCCCCTTCCTATTCTGCAGGGCTTAGTTTCTATTCGAGTCTTAGCCTAAACTTCCCTCTTGATTCTGCATTTGATTTGATCACGACTATTCTCCCAGTCATCTTGATTTTTTTAAATTTTGTCTAGCATGAAGATATTAGGTTTGAGAGCCTCCCCCCTTCTATTCTTGGTAGTCATTCTGTTATTTTTGCGAGTAAGTATTTTGCACACACTCGAGGGGTTAACAACTAGGTTAAAATGTGTAGAATAATTTTTTTTGGTGCTTTTCCAAAGTTACAATTATTTTTAATGATTTGCCATGATTTTATTGTGATCTTCAAAAATTTTTATGGATTTTCAAAGATTTTGAGAAATTTGTAAATATACTATTTTATTGTATTTGATTCTTTTAACTTATTTAGACACTTGATAATTGTAACAGTAGCTTAGCTCTTATGCCACTGGTTTTAGAGAGAGGAACAATAACTGTGCTTCTTTACTCATTTCTTAAAGTTTAACGAGCATGTTGTTTCAGCAAGAATAAAATTTAATTATGCTAAGCACTCCACACAGGCACCAAACAAGGTGAAACATTGGTAAACCAATTTTGAGTTGAATTGACGTCAATATTTGTATTAAATTTTCATGTATTTTCTTTGCTTTTAAAAAAATTCTGATGTAAAATAAAGTACAATATTTTGTCATGAAAAGAAATATTACCAACGAAAATAAAATTACAACTACGAGGAGAACCATACCGGCTTGAGTATTTGATGTTCTCCACTTTACAGAACCTGACGTCCTTCCAACTTCTCTATCTTAACATGTCAGACTGCATTTCATAGTGTGTCTATTCAGAACAATATAACGGCAAACTGCAGTTTTCTTTTGTTATGTGGAAATACTTTATGTTTAATAAATAAATGCACAATTTGCACACATAAACTGCTTTGCACTGCTTGAAGAGCTGGTCTAAACTACATTTAGTTCTCATACTATGCTTTAAAATTTAAGTATAATGGTTTCATTTAACGAGGTTATCGCTGTTCACTACTATCCACCATTTTTCAACGCCAATGTAATATAGGCTTTTGACGAGTACTTCAATCCCAGAAAAAGCATTGTCTTTGAACATTCCAGATTTAATTCACAAGCTCAACTGCTGCCAGGAAAAACAGTCAAAGATTTTGTCACAGCTTTCCATAATTTGGCAAAAAGGTGTGAGTATGGGTCACTGAAACACAAATTGATTTGTGACAGAATAGTGGTTGGAATGTCTGACGTAAAAACCAGTGAAAAACTTCAGCTCCTACCCAAAATTTCCTTAGATCAGGCAATTCTGGCAGAAAAACAAGCAGAACTACAAAGCAGCCAGTCAGCAATGCTCCAATAAGAAAATCATCACCACTTGGAAGTGCATCATGTGCAGACCAAAAAAACATTCTGGAAACCGCTATCTACTTCATACAGATGCAAATCAGTGCTTCAAGCAGATAACAACACAGCAAAAAAAATGGCCAGTTTTGTGGATTACAACTGCATAAGTGATATAAGTGCCCAACTAGAAATGTCAAGTGTTTCGGGTGTAACAAGCTAGGTCACTAAGCATCAGTTTGTAGAGCCAAAAAATCTAAGGACTATGGTAAGTAAAGTGCACAATGTTTCAGAAGGAGTGGAACCAATACAAGATGATGGCGAGTTCTTTCTAGGTAGTTAATTTCTCAATTCAATTGGAATAAGAAAGTGTACAATTTCAGTTTGTGTTGGAAATTTTAGAGCTCATTTGCAATCCTAAATTGACATTGATGCTGATATTACTTGCATCCCTCCGAAGAAGTTGAAGCAATGTAACAAAATTATTTCAGGGCCACATGGGCATGCCTTGTCCATTAGAGGTGGTCTGGAAATTTAGCTTCTTACTAGAGGTATGACCTATGAGGTATATATCAGGCCTGATGACACCCATATTCGGAAGGCAGTTATTGAAAGGCTTGGGAATGGTCTGCTTCCAAGGAGATCACTGCAAATGATCACTTGTTGATAGTTCTGAAGTTCAGCACATAGGAGCATTCACAAATGTTGAGGTACCATTAGAGTTCCCAGGTTTAACGAAGGTGTTGGGGAAGATGAAAAGGCAGGTAAAAATTGTATTAAAAGAAAACCCCAATCCGAATGTGCATTCAGTTCCTAGAGTTGTAGCTATACCTTTACTTGGCCAGCTGAAAACAGAATTGAACAAGTTATTATTCAAGTGATCAAGTCCACAGAATGGGTTGCAGCTATTGCAGTTCTCCGTAAATGTGAGGCAGTGCATATCTGTAGAAATTACTTTGAATTAAACCATCATATCAGATGGCCACATTTACCTATTACAAGTATAGAAACCAAACTGGCGCAGCTTAATGATGCCAAATATTTTTCCAAGTTAGATGTCAACTCAGGTTTTTACCAGATGGAACTTGATAACGAAAACCAATTGCTTACTACATTTATTACCCCTTTTGTGCAGTATTTATTCAAAAGGCTACTGTATGGGATTGCTTGTGCATCAGAATATTTTTCTCACAGGATCTCATGGGTTCTAGAGGGCATCTCAGGTGTAGTATTTCATGTAGATGACATTTTGATGTCTGTCCCAACCATTGCAAAGCATGACACTATACTTTGAGAGGTATTGCATTAACTAGAGGACGAGAGCATTACACTCAATAGGAGATAAATTTTATTTGGGGTTACACAAGTCAAATATTTAGTTATTCTGCTGAATTCAGAAGACATTGGGACAGACCTACAGAAAGTCTAAGGCCTTGCAAACTTTCTACAACTTTCAGATAACAGTGAACTCCAGCCGTTCCTAGGTTTGGTAAACTTTTAATCACAATTTATTCCAGGAAAATCAGATATATTAGGCCTTTGTTTGCACTGCTAAAGAAAGAGGTTAAGTTTGAGTGGAGAGATTCTCAGAGTTCTGCTTCGGAAAAAAATTAAAACCATGCTGTCTGAAGCACCCACCACCGTTGCCTTTTTCGACATGGGTATATCAGTGAATAAGTGCAGATGCAAGTTCATTCTGTCTCGGATGTTGTCTTATGCAGCAGTCAGGGATTTCCAGGAGAATGATAGCATATGGCTCCCGTATTCTTTCTACTACTGAAAAACAGTACTCCCAAATAGAAAAAGAAACCTTGGCTTTCGCATGGGGAGCAGAAAAGTTTCAGCTATATTTGCTAGGCATTCCAGTCATCTTGGAAACAGACAAGCCTTTGCTGCAGATATTGCACACAAAACCTCTTGATGAACTCTCTCCTTGTTTGCAAAGACTTAATATTTGTTTAGTGAGATACGACTATTCTGTTCAGTACATACAAGGAAAGAGTTAGTGGTTGCTGATTCCCTGTCCTGTAATCTGGTGTCTGCTGAGGCTAGGGAAAAAGAGGAAGAATTAACTCAAGAAGTGGAGGCATTTGTAATGCAGGTCATTTCTATGTATCCAATCACAGATCACTTTCTGTCAAGTTATTCAATTAGAATAAGAGAAAGATCCAGTTAGTATCAAACTTGAGCAGTAAGCATCAACAGTTTGGCCTAAATGGGGAGACCTGCCAGAAAAAATGCATTTGTATTATCAATTCACACACAAAATCACTTTTGAAGAAAGGTTTTTGTTAAAAGGATCATGCTTAATCATACCTCCCTCATTGCAGCTTAAGTGTTTACAGTTTATCAATTCAGAGCACCAAGGCATCACAAAGTACCACAAAAGAGCAAATTTATTAGTGTGGTGGATGGGGTTACTATCACAGTTGGAGAATTTGATACACAACTACCCCAATGTGTGGAAGAACAGGTTAACCCAAGAGAGCTATACCAGAAGAAGCCTTTCACATCACGAGCTTGGCGAAAAGTTGCGAGTTGAATTTCTTAAATATAAGCAGTGGTAAATGATTGTCACTGATTACTACTCAAGATTGTTTGAAATTGTAGCACAATGTCCTCTTTAGCAGATCAGGAGGTCATCAGACATTTGAAAGATGTGTTCTTTAAGTTTGGCATTTCAGAATTAGTGCGAACAGATAGTGGTACTCAGTTTCTATCTGCAAGGTTCAGATAATTTTCCTCTTTGTAAAACATCACAATTATTACATCCTCACTGCATTCTTATCAGTATAATGGTGGAGTGGAAGCAGAAGTCAAGGTTTTGAAACAGCTAATAAAGAAAAATGATGACATTTCTTCCACACTCTTGGCATATCACACCACACCACACCACACCACTCGAGAACTGGTTCAGTCCTGGTAAATTACTCATGTATAGATATTTAAGATCCACAATTCCGTTGCTGCCATCCAAATTGTCCCAGCAAGTTGATCGATCATAACAGGGTGGTGCAAAAGGAAAATAGAAAAACTTCTATACAGGCAGACAGGTAAAACAAGTAGATGATTTAAAAGTGGGAGAGGTAGTTTGATTTAGCAATCTGAGTGAGTATGACAAAATTTAACAGATATGTCTTGAGCCCAGGTCCTATATAGTGTGCACCAGTAGAGATAGTTACAGGCACAACAGATGGTTTTTAGTACCTGCCTCATAGAAAGAGGGCAAGGTGGTGATTAATAGAGGGGTTGTGTAACCCAAAGTTTAATGAGAGAGAAACATCAACAGAAGTGAACCGGGAGGAAAGTGAAGGTGAAGTAGATTTCAAAAGGGTTTGAAATGGGTAAGGAGACTGAGTCTATAGAAATAGGTACAAACGATACACTCCATCAAGGGAGGGTACTTCAGAGACAGAGATACGACCTGATAGGCAGGTGAAATGACCTGAATGGCTAAGTGACATTAAATAGTAAGGGAGATGATGAAAAAAAAAATGTGCATTAAGTTTGGCACTAAGCAAAAGTTTCAGGCAGCTTAGTACTTAGGTAACATTGGAGCAGATGTGATTTGTAAATTGTGTACTTTGCCTATTGTAGTGAATCTTAGATGATACTGGCATTATTTACTAAGTTTATGTATTGTCTGCATATGTATGCTTGTAAACAATGTGTAAGCTTGTGCATGTCTGTTAACTGTGTAATTCGCCTACTGTAGTGAATCTTAGATGATACTGTGTACAGTTTACAGTATGGGAACTGTGTTGTGTACCATTGACCATATAGCTAAATATAGTTGGTGTACTATGTAATTCGTAAATGGTTCTATAAACAAAACTTAAGAGGGATGTACCATCATGTTGGAAACTGCAGTTGTCAAAGTGGTGCTTGAGACATTACTTGTTTACAACATTGCATTTACTTTCTATAACAGTACAATTGTAAAATAACTTATCTTCATAATAAAAAAATTACATAAATGCATAGACAGTATATGATAATTTTGAAGTTTATGCATCAGGAATCCAGATTCAACATTGCTGACATTGATGATACATGAATTTCAAATGTGATATATTGAGTCCAAAGAACTGAAGACATTAATTAATTACCAGACTTTATTTATAGCAGAAACTGCCTTCTAGACCTGAACTACAGGAATGGAAGAAGGAGGAGAAGAAAGTAATCTGTGCAGTAGAGGTATTGAAATACTCTTCACAGATAAAATTAAGAAATCAATTCTAAGTTAAAACAAGAATAAATAATAATGTGTCTTTTACAAAACTATTTACAAAGATATAAATAGTGAATCTTCTAGCATCTTGCTTGCCAGCACCACTCTGCACTAGAACTACACTTTTATAATTCACTAAACATTATAATTAAATGAACACAAAAATGTAAACTTCCTTATGGAACTATATGCTTTAAAATAGATAACTTAGACACTTGCTTCATGTCACTAGCATTCCACAAGCCAAAAATACTGAAAAAAGAATAGCTATGTATTCTGGTGGTGGGTCGGAAAATGAGATACTTTGTAGTTTCAAAAGCAGCCACTAACTAGGGAGAGTGTCGCGAAAGAACACAGAGTGCTGGATACTACAGTCTACAGGACATGTTTTTATGTAAAATCACCTGCTGTTACCCAAGACGCACCAACAGATCATATCATCACTGCCGGCAACCTTCAGAGGAACAGAAGTAACTAAACTCAATGTAGCATGAAACACAGTGCCTAGAAATTACAAAGCCAGCATCCAGGTTCTGCCTCTAGCAGCTGTGTCCGGCAACAGCCCAAGTTGTCCTGCCTGAGCATAGCTTGTTCGTAATAGAAAAATTTTGAGTCCCCAAAATGAAATGAAATGAAACTTGAAAATACAATATACAAATAAACCTATATGTAAGTAAAATATACCTAAAACCTACGGAAATTAATTGTATTCACATTACAAAATTCCAGTTTTAAAAAAATCAAAAGAAATTTGTACTATATTTTTTACAATTTAACAATTTGTAGTTTTAATGTAATTACAAGCCACATACACTCTTTTATGTGAACCTGCTGAATAATGGTCCCCAGCAATGATATCTCCTAAGATACAGGCCCAACAGGCCCAAAATATAATATTCATTTTGATTACTGTTAAAATCACAGCTCACCAAAATTTAGCTATAAGGCATCTGTATCTATTGCCACAATATCAATGTACAATTTTTGCATGGACAATTATTTGCAGAAAACATGAACATGTGCTAAAAAATTTTGCATGATAGGAAAAACCCCATGATTTGGAAGGGATAAGAGGGAAAAGGGGGGGGGGGGGGGGGGTGGAATATTAAACCCTTAAAAAATGACAAATATACAAACAAATTAAGCATTTTAACACATTAAATTATAAATCATGTTATTCAATGACATACAAATATAGCTTGAGCTAGACATGCATATGTCGAAAAAACTTACACAAAACGTGTGTTATCAATGATAATTTTTTTTTGAGTTTCAAATAACACTGTTTACTTATTTGTAGCAATGGTTATAATTCTTAATTATGTACTGTAATTCAAATACACTCATTTAAATGCAAAATTATTCCCATAACAGACAAAAGTTAAAAGTCAAATTTAAATAGATCCCATTTTTTTCACCTCTTAGTTTAAAAGTTTAAAACTTTGTCTCTTCCGCAAGTTTTCTTGTTCATCCAATATAATTTTCCTTCTTTTTACACTTCCTCTTGCATTTCACAATAATTTCTAATCCCCTAAATAATGCTAAAAATGATTTCACAATGTGTATTTACTTCCTACAATTTTAATTCACGTGTGTTACCCAGAGTGAGCTCAGCCAACAGAATAATTATGTTATTACTACCTCAAGGCTGAAAGCTTCAAATGAACAATTATCAGTAATATTTCACACTGATCCAGCAACAAATATCAACAGTAATATACAAATAACACAAATTCATTCATTTAAATGAAACTTTAATTCACAAACTGTATAGAAATGATAACATTTAAAACTAAATTAAAGTCTAGGATGTTATAACTTACGTTTTCAAGTGAAACCACCAATCTTCTTTACGTAAATTTAAGAAAGCCAAATTTTCAGTGATGAGGACTAAAGTCCAGAAAAGAAGCAGAATGAGCCCATGGCCTCGAGTAGGAACAGAGGGTAGCAAAAAATGACGCTCAACAGTAATAAGGAGGAGTGAGAAAGGAAAGACGCTCACTGCATACAGCAGTGACATTATCTAAAAAAAAAGAAAGAAAGAAAGAAAGAAAATATCTCAAAACTGTAACTACATTAGTATATTACAGTATGTAGTCACAACTGTGAAAAACATCAGCTGAAGCAATTTTAACCAAAACAATACACAATTCATATCTAGTTCTTCCTAATAACAATGACAGACAGTACATATATTTTTTTTATATTAATTACTAACAATCAAATTGTGATCAAAGTATACTAATTAAAAGCGAAGTGAAATAGAATGACTGATAAATCACACTGAAATACATGTAAAGAAACATACAGAGATGAGTGAACCAAAATAATTAATGTTGTGCCCCAATGTGTTAACTGTTACTCCACGACCACAGTATCTTCTAATGATAAAGTGAAACTGGCCTTTGAAGCCACACATATTGTTGACCCATTAAAAAAAAAAAACTAAGCACCTGAATACTTACCACCGTAGATAAAAATCATGATTTAAATTTCAAAAATAGAAAATCATGATTTTTTTTATTTAAATCAGGTTTTTTTATTTTTTTCACTTTTTTAATAAGGTTTTTTTTTATTTAAATAAGATTTTTGTGATTTTTGCTTGCAAAAACAGGATTTTTATCTCAAGAAACAATGCTTGATTTTTAATAACTCTTGTATAGTATGGTTAGTATCATTAGATGTGCCATGTAATAAAAACTGGCAACTCTACCTTCGTCTTCATACTGGTAACCTGGCAGAGAGATGAGTCGCTGACAGTTGCACATAACAGAGATGACAAGTCACTGTTGACTGGACAGATAAGGGGTGGCAGACTCATAACTAGGCAGTGTGTGTGTAAGCTGGCTGGTGCCTGGTCTAGTGTGTGTGTTGCTGGTACCTCGTCTAGTGTGAGTTATGTTGATTGGAGCTACCAATTTTTTCACTACTTGGTTTTAAGATGAGCAGACAAGTAGGGAGGAAAGAAGATTTTGTTTGGGATGATTTCTAGAAGAAGAAAGAAGGCAAAGGGACGAAAGCTACATGTAAACACTGTGGTCTTCAAAAACAGGGATTAATTGAGCGAATGAAAAAACATCTGACAAAATGCAGAGTCATAAGAGAAAACATAGACTATGCAGTTGAAGAAAAACTTACCGCTAAGAAACAAATTTTCCATTAATTAGTTCATCACAAACTTGTTTCAGTATCAGTAGACTGATATGTCGGTGTTGGTTACCAACAGGTTGTTCACATTAAATTGAACAGTTTTGATAAACCATGCTCAAGATCTACTTCTCTACCAAATGTGTATCCTTCCCTCATATATAAAATTGACATTACACATGCATCGTCACTTTATTCATGTGTTGGTCAAGTGAATATTTGAAATTATCAGGAACCAAAGTACTTACTCAATTTTGCAAATTTCTGCTTTATGTGTTTGAACATAAACATAAAATAATATTACTAGGCCTATTCTTAAATGTATAGGCTTACATAAATTACAAATTTTAATTAGTCGAACCGTGGATACTTCTGTTACTACCAGCTTGACTGGATGCATGTCAGCCAGCGCTTCCCTTTTAAATACATACAGTAACAGTAGCATTTTTCAAAAGTTTATTTCAAAAGTGCTCAATTTACTGTGAACAGCCTATATTAGAAGTGATAGTCTCTGCCTCATAATGTACATTAAAGCTCATTCATTCCCTTCAGATACTAATGCTAGAAATGAAATAATCTACATTGCACCCACATGTTAATAAGCCTAGAGCAAACTCATTTCTGTTTAAGTAAACAATAGAGGTCTAAGCACTGTGACAAAACTTAGCCAGATGGAAAATTAAAACCTATATTAACTAAAATAAAATTTGTCATTAGGCAGCGAATATACTTCAAGAAAAATAGGGTCAAGAAGTGCTGGGTTTTTTAGTATAATATATAATGCTATTCTTTTTCTCGGCAGTTTTCTTATTTAAAAAAATAAACAATAATCAATTGCTTTGCACAATATTAACAACTGGTGTTTTTTTTTAAGTATTCTAATATTGTTATCCTACCAGGTAAAACTCAAGCTGGTTATATATAAAATGAACATTAGGGGTTTTTACCAAACAATTGCAATTTTTTTTTTCATTCCAACAATATTCAAAACTGAATTTAACTTATTATTATCATCATTATTAGTAGTAGTACAGTTATATTTTCATAAAAAACATATATAAAGGGTTTGCTTTTCCTGCCACTTCCAAGGACATATATAAAAAGTCGTAGTTTATAGGCACTCTTATTGCAACTCCTAAGTTCACATAAGTTCTGTGTTCCTTTTTTACACAACTCTTGATAGAGTTCATGTAAAAAAATATTTTATTTCTCACAAAATTTAAAAAAAAATGTAATATTTAAATTTCACTAATACAGTATATAATGTAATTATTGGACTAGGTAATATAGCTGATTATAACATTTGATGATGATTCCTGCTCGAAAAGCAAAAACTATTATAGAATGGACTTGTGCATTATAAAGTTAAAATTACTCGTAATAACTGCCTGCACTAACCATATCACATCTTGACTACAATACCTCATATAATAATAGAAAAGGGGTATATAAAATGTATTTCTAGTGTTAACAAAACTATTCAGATAAAAATTAAAATGTATATAACAAATTTGATTGTATTTTATTTCAGATGAGGAACCATCCACTTAGACAAACACACAAGAAACTCCGCAGCTTTCACATCTCATATTATAAAAAGGAACGGAAGATGAAAATCAGAAAAAATAAAAAATCTGACTCAGAATCTACAATAAACAAACAAATGAAAATGACAATATTTGTTACTAAAACATCTCCTCAATTGAAACATGACATAGACAAGCAAGTGGCTAATATATATTTTTGTAACCAACACTCCTATCTGAGCAGTAGAGCATGAAGAAATTAAGAAGCTTCGTAACAAAAATTTTACAGGTTATAAGCCACCATCAAGTCTGTTAGTGAGGGGAAAACCTTCTAGACCAAATTTTCAGGGAAAAAAAATTACTTGAGCCTCTTTTTAGAAAAACTGTAAATATCAGCATGGATGGTTAGTCTAATATTCATACTGAACCCATAGTGTGCTTTACAGTTACAAGTGAAAATGGAACTTCAATATTACATGATACAGTAGATACATCAGGTCACCCTCACACAACCTAATATTTGCAAGAAATGGCCTTAGAAATGGTAAGAAAATGTGAAAAAGAAGTTGGTTGTTACATTAGAAGTTTTGTGACAGACAATGTTGCAAATATGGTTAAAATGAGGAAAGTATTACAAGATTCAACTTCAGAAGACATTATAACATATGGATGATGTGCTCACCTTCTTAATTTGTTGAGCCAAGATTTGAATGTCAAGAATGTGACTGAACATGTTATATCCATCATAAAATATTTCAGAAACAACCATTTTGCTTCCCCAAAATTTGAAAAATTGGGCTTGGCTGTGTTGGGGGACACTGCCGTTTGTTTTGCGTGAATAAGTCTACGTTGATGCGCTCGGATGCCTTGATGTTTTTTTTTTACGTTCCCGGCACCGCTTTATCCAATCATATGGGGTTTTATGTGTATCACTGGATTGTTTTTGAGATGCTTACCAACAGTATACAAGTTCTGTATTTCGACTTGCCTTTTTGATGAGTATAGGGCTGAAATTCTGTCCAGTTTTCTTAATTTTTTTAATTAAATGCATACAATTTCATCATAACCACGTGCCACAAATATTTTTATACACACAATCAATTGATCTTGATGAGAGTTGTTGATTTAAACTTTAACCAGTGTCATAGCTTCTCCTAGTCAAAATTTATACTACGCGGAAGTTATAACACATTGCGAAACAAATTCAAAATTGTGCCCCCCCCCCCCCCCCGGCCCCCTTCGCACGCATTGCTTCGCAGTCCTCGCTCAACATAACATATTCTTTGATCCTTTGGCAATCAAGTGGTGTAATTAAATTTTTAATGTAAACAATAGATTCAGAGCTGCAATGCCTAACTTTATCCCCTGATTTTATCATCGGATTTTCTGGATTGCCTCCCACTATGGTCACAAATTTAAAGACGTATTGACGTCAAAAAGAAAAGAGTTCACCAGCTTCTGGACTCAGTTTACCATCGGAAATATGATGGAATAGCCTTTCAGATTTGCTGGAGGGTTATGCAAAGAATTGGACAATCTTAGTAAAGATATTTGATGAACATAAAACAAAAATTGTTGCCACTGTTCACCAAAAGGTGACAAATATTGGTGTAACACTTTCAGTAGAAGATTTTCTTTCAATTTTCAAACCCATTGCTGTTGCCTTAGAAAGAATGCACCAAAACAGCTGTACTTGTGTCACAAAGTGTCCAAATGTGGCAACAACTGGAAACAGACCTTACTGCACTCCAAGCGGATAAACATGTGATGGCAAAATTCAAGAAACGTTACTCTCAAGCTGTGACCCCCAGCACATCTGCTGGCATCTCTGTTAGATCCATGTTTAAAAAACTTTCAACTTACAACAGAATAAAGAGAAACTGCAATGACTTTCGCAGAAAAGACATACTGGCAGTGGACTGCTTACTGTGATAGTAAAATATCTAGCTAAAACTAATCCTTTTAATAAATACATGTTCCCTGACAAGGTGTCAAACAATGTCTCTGTTCTACAGTGGTGGAGATCACAAGGAAAACTGCATGGTGAACATCAGCAGAGGATAATCACAATTTTTGAGCAACTTTTTACAGCAACAGCTTCATCTGCAAGAGTGGAGAGATTATTTTCAACTTTTGGTGTGGAGCAATCCAAACTACGAAATAAATTGGGAAATGATAAAGCAGCTACACTTGTGTTTTTATATAAACATCTAAACAGCTCAAAGTAAAAAACAGATGTTGGAAGACAGTGCAATACTATATACGGCAGACTGTGAATGTGAACTGTGATATACAAAACCATTAGTACTAAGCCATGTACAAAATTCCATATATAAAATTATTTATGATTTAAATTACTCTGATTTAAATCAACCAACCCTGAATTATTTGCCCAAGCTACATGTGATACCCCAAAACTTCATTCTGCATATTTCCTACTTTTCATACCATATTTTTTGCATTTTTTGATTGAGGTTACTTAAAGCACAAGCTTGTATACAATGCCTTCATGAGAAAGTACACAACTCATTACTGGTACTTAGTGGTACAAAGTTTAAAGGACTTTTTTCAATGAACAGTTCAGTAAAACCTGCGAGTTTCCCCAGAAAACTGCAAAAAAGTTTTAAAAGAATAATAATATGTTTCTATCATTCAGAAATATATGAGAATGTTCCCCAAACATTTCATTTTTAAAACAAAAGAAATTACCACAGAATTAATATACTAATTTTTAAAAATCATTAGTTTTCCTGCATTAAAAAAAAAATTATTCAAATATCTTAAAGCCTGTCTTTTCTAAAATAAATTATGAATATGTTAAATATTTGTTTCATCCTGCATAATAAATCTTAAAAGTCATATCCTTTCAACTATCATATAGTAATGTTAAAGAAAATGTTTTGATAAAAACAAACAAGGTTCTAATTATGTCTATCTCAGATACGAAAATATTAGCATTCATTTTTGTTAATCAATTATTTATTACTTACTAATAAAATAATTTTTAATGCCATTTTGCAATAATAATTTTCTAACTGAATAAACTTTTTGTTCAAACCCATATTTACTCAATTCAATGAATGTCTTTGCAGATGATTTATCAAACACTGATAACAGTTTTCTGCTTTAATTTCAAGTTTTCCAAATAAATGCTTTAATGCTGTAATGCAAAAATTCTTTTTTACTTTATTCTTATTTACTCTGCAAAAACTACACTTAAATGTGTTTACAATGTTGTTTGGTGATGACACTTTGGTTGAGGAATGGTAAAGCATGGTAATAAAATTTAAGGCAATGGGACAAAACGGAACTACCAGATTTAGACACCAGTCATCACCGGCAGGCAGTGATGCAATGGTGTTCATGAGTGAGTGAAGAAATATGGGCAGCTCTTAACATTGGGGTCTTGAGAGCAGATGAGGGTGAAGCGAGGTGAGAATTGACCAGTGCCGGAATGCAAGGGTGAGGGAAACTGGAGATACACAAGAAAACCTGCCTATCAACAGCATCATTCGGCACAATTCACGCATGCAAAAATCCAGGGGGGGGGGGGGGTAGCGGAGATGGGAATCAAACCCAGTTGCCGTGGTGGGAGGCAAGTAGTCTAAACCACTACACCACCACGGCTCCGGATAGTGTTAGTGTATTATCAGCGCCATGTGGCCAATCACCCACATGTACTGCTACTTCTTCACTGAATTGTGTATGCTAAAGGTCCTGGAAATTAAAGGGTACCCTGGCTCGCCTCACACCATTAATCATCATGCCTGAATTGTTGCACGTCTATTTAAGGCTGACCTGCACACCTGAAATGACTGATCTGTTGGTTTACACCTACTGAACCAAAACTAAACGTCTGAATAGGTAGGTAACTCTGTAGACTGCGGGTTACTGGGGTTCCATGCCCCTAAATGCCAATAGGCATTACTCAAAAATAATACATGAGGTTCCTTAATGGTTGTATATTTCCCTTGAATAACTTTCATGATGCTGCTCCCTTGAAGCATGCTGAGAAAATACAAAGACTTCAGATCCTCAGACTAAGCCTGCCCAGGTGGGCTGGCAAGCGGAAAGGTTAACTATGAGTCTGTATGTGTGAATTTACTGAAAACTTATACTTCCCTGTGCAATGTTACTCCCAGGGAATGCGAGATGCTTCTCCAAGTACAAGAAGTTGCTGATAACTATTGAGCCTACTTTCCTCTACATGGTGAAAAATTAATTTTAGTGAAGTTCTTAACAGCTTAAATGGTAGGTAGATGTTGACGTCTTATTGAAAGGTGTATCATGAGAGATAACACGTGAAACAGTACCAAGATAATTAAAATACACGAGTGACGTACCCGGGATTCAAATTCAGAAAAAAAATCATAAAAATTACGCTAGCATGCAAGTAACTGCATCATGGACGTAGGATTCAAAGCATTAACTGTGGATGTAATCAGTTTAATGTTTTGAATGATAGGTTTACTAACATGAAATATTTACAAGGCTATCATTTTGAAAATAAGTGTCTTGGCCACTAAAAACACATAAGTTATCATGGCCTACCATAATGCTACTTGAGTGAAAAATTTTGTGGAAATTGGTTGATTGGTTTCTGAGATATGGCATAAAAATTTAATTTTTTTAAACATCGCTATCATAAAAACTGCCTAAAAAAGAGTTTCTATATACAGGCAGTCCTCTACTTTCATAAATAATTTGTTCCTGAAAATGTGTGTGAAAGTTGAATCATATAGATATGCAAGTAATAAGAGGGCTTCTGTTCCAAAGTTACAAGAAAAAATAAATAAAAATAAAAAATTATTTTGGTAGAATGACAATATATTTAACTGATAAAATTATTATTTTTAATATGCATTTCATTGAAAATTATGAATATACATACATGTGCAATACTTTCTTACATAAATTGTTGGTTTTCAACACCTGTATACATATTTTATTGGCAGTACTATATGAATAAATAAGGTAATTAAATATGCTTCCTGCTTTCTGTAAAATTGTTGTGCATATGTAACATTTTATTTTGTAGGTTGTAAAAACTATGTAAAAGTTTTTCAGAGATTTGTATATTATTTTAACAGAATCACTTTATTGTGACAATATTACAACCATATATAAACATTCATAACATATGATCCACGAAGGGTGGGAAACGTGGCAGGCAGCGTTAGGTGGCAATTAACAGTGCTATATCAATATGTTGGTAGGTTGCTAAATGTGTGAGACCAAATCGGTCGTATGAAAGTCGATTTAGAGGTGAAGATATGTCATGTATGAAAGAGTAAGTTGTACGAATTTTGAATATATTAAAGTCGAGGACTGCCTATACAATGTTTCTAATACACACTATCAGCATAAAAAGTTTGACTGAATTTGGTTAAATTGTTAAATAGATACACCAAACATTACTAAATATTTATATAGCCACCATTTTTTTAATCAATGTCGGACCCTATTTAAATTGTGTAACTTTACATGGCCTTCTGTAGTTGTGCAAAATTAGGTGGAAATTAGTTTAAGTGTTTCGTAACTATGGCAAAATGTTTAATTTACTCATCTGGCACTTTTTGCAAAAAATCCTGCAAAAGAGGATTGTTGTATTCATAAATGACGCTTCAAATTAATACTGTTTGCATACAAAATTTGGTTGAATTTTGTTGAAATGTTTCATAGACATAAGAAATTAACTACATTATCTATATAAATCCCATTAAAAATGCACGCCACACTTAACACATGTTATTTTACATACCCTACCATAGCAATACTTTGTGAAATTTTTATACGTGTCAGTTGATTGGTCATCAAGATAGTGCATACAAATTCCATTGTTCATCTGATGATCTTCATAAATGGAGAACAAGAAGTTTTTGTATTAACATATTTGATGATTGTCAAGAAATACAAAATTAAATCTATATATGTTACATAGTTTTGTAGATATAGCACACAAAGCTAAAATGTTTGTATATCTGCCATTCGGAAAATAAGACACTGTCACACTTAAAACATTAAAATTAATATGGCCTAACCCCAGTACAACTTCTTCGCCAAATTTGAAACAAATAGGTTGATTGTTTCCCAAGATACAACATAAAAATCTGTATTATTTCATGTAGGTGCTAACTTACAAAATGATGGAGAAATGAGACTTTGCACAGACAATTTTGATAGATATAATTGATACTGCCAGCATACAAAGTTAAGTTGAAATTAGTTTAGTAGTATCGTACATAAATTCTGAGCTAAAATTTTTATATGGCCACCATTTTGAACATAAGTGATTCTTATGTTCAATTACATACATTTACCTGGCTTATCACAGTATTACATACATGCCAAATTTGGAGAAAATTGGTTGAGTAGTTTTTGAGATACAATGTAAAAGCTTAATTTTTTCTATTTTCCAAAATGGCAGACCAACAACAATATTCACCCCCTGAATTCAATGTTTACTACTCATGCTGTCAGCCTACGAAATTTGGTTTAAATCGGTTGAATGGTTTATGAGATATGACTTATCACCTTAAATTTTTTAATGGTCACCATTTTGAAAGTACATGCCAACCATGGTCAAAAACAATAAAAGTCAAATGTCCTTACTTAGTAATATATGTGTACCGAGCTTGATGAAATGCGTTTCCCCTCCCATGATAGGTGTGCACAAGCTTATAAATACTAAATATTGGATGATGAGGGCCTCTTTTAGCTGTTCATTTGCTTCTTGTATTTACTGAGAAGAGCAGGCTGTGTATAAGAAGATGGTGGCGCGAGGACAAGTTTTTTCAAGACAGGAGGTGGCGAGATGTCTATTGCTATATAGATATGGATTATTCACGGTAAAGTGACCACTTTTTAAAGTCTTCCCAAAAGGCATGAACCAAATATAAATATAATTTGTTGCAACCACATATGGTAACTTTTGATAGTGGTGAAACCTATGCGCTGCATTTATTGATCACAGGACAATGTTTGTATTAAAAATGGCTGAAAAAAAAATTATCAGGGCCTTAAGTACTCATTTCACCGCGAATAGTCAATAATAAATTTTCACTTTTCTGTTATTTTATGTTAGAGTTAATTGGTAGAAGTTCTGGGACCAGCGCAACCAATAGTTATACATAGCATCCTTTAGAAATTTTTGAGTTAAGTTGTATCCCTTACTAATTCATGTACCGTAATAATTACGTTCCGACTCTGGGTTTTGTTAAATAGGTACTGTTGGCAAGTCTAAAAGAATGTCTGCAAACATTCCAGAATTTATCCTTGTTTAGGTACTGCATGGCAGTTTTAAGATTATATTTTGAATTTATTTTTGTTGAATCCTTGGCCGTGACTATCTTCCCTCTTTTCGTAAACTTGGTATGTCTTTCAATTATTCAAATTAATTTAATAAGAGACATTTCCCAAATTGTAAACAAGTTTGGTGGTTATTTGTTACTCTTATGTGATGTGTATTAAATTGAGTCATGAACCAAACATTTAATTTGTTTTTTTCACTTAGGTTCGTAGGTGTTTAGCAAAGTAGTGGAAATTTATTTTGTTGTACCATAATATTGTTGGGTATTGTACAATAATTGTTGGTACGCGACTTAAGATAACATCTCACAAAAATTAGAAATCAACAGTATTGTGAGCTGTACTGAAGTGTCGAATTGTGTTAACATGTTTGAAACAGGCCCAAGGTATTTTTTTGGATAGTTTAACAAATACACTATTCAAATTGTGCTACATTAAGGCCTTTTTTTCCTTCACTGAAAGTTAGTTTAAAGTTTATAAAATTAATATTTAATGTGTATTGTATTGTAAAGGGCTTTTTAACCCCCCTCCCCCTTTTTAAAAGCTTAGCAGGGGACAGTTTACAGACTAATTTATAATCAAACTTACATTAACACCCATGCCTTACCCACAATTGGAACTCAGAACCTCCCGCACCCCAGATCGGTGGCGTACCAGCCGACTGTGCCATGGGAGGTCGGCAATATTTAATGTGACGGTGATCTAACAGAACTTCAACAGCAACATTTTTTTTTGGCAGTACAATAGGATGTATTGATGAAAACTCCATGTTAGCATGTGAAAAATGACTGCCTGCCCTCAGCACGCCATTTTGATCGAGGAGTGCTAAATGTTTAAATCGTGTAGAGCAAGGTTTCCACCTTTTAAGGCATTGCAAGACCTCTGTTAAAGATTCACGTTGTATACACCTGCACACCAAGGAAGCAGCTTTCTCCAGCTTTGCTGAAGACAGGATACCACTGATATGACGTAGTTTCTAAATGCATTTGATACAACGTTTCACATATCCAATGACACAGACCAACTTTGGGCATGACAAAATCCGCTGCAATACTGGAAGTTCTTCCGAAGTTTCCTGGGTGGTCAGTAGCACCAACTGAGGAGGCTTCAACTCTGGCACATTTTCCATTGTCTGATTAACGATGGACACTCACCATCTGGAGGGTTGACTAGCCACCAGAGGCCATGCCATCACAAGTCATGAGAGAGGAGTTCATGAGGAAGAATGCCACGAGAAGCACATTCGGAGGGGTTGTCTTTGGAAACATGTTTTCATAGCTGGAGAGGGACCCGCTACTGGATTTGTGAAACATGATTCACCACAAAAGTTTTCATTACATATGGCTGGGTCTTCATCCAAGTTAGAGCCATGCTTGAGTCGGTGCAGGTATGAGTAGCAGTGATATTTAAGTACTGGACTAGACAAAAGACCATCAGTTTGGCAAGTATATCAGCACCACACAACTTTAATCAGGGAGAGATACTTGTTTAAGTGGAGCTACTCGTGATTTTACCAAGACAAGATGTACACACATATTCCCTCGAGTATCCACATTCCTTAAATATACAGTGGCTGCATAGGCATTCTCAGAAGAATCTGAGCAATCGTGCATCTCCACACTAAGAACATACTGTTATGAAGTCAAATTTTGGGGCCAGAATTTTTTTTTTGTAATCCCTTTCTAAATTAGTTTCTTTTTGTTAAGATTGGTGCCAGTAGTGGTAAGTTAAATTTTTTTTTCTCCTTTTTTGTTTGGAAGCCCTAAATTTTTTCTTCGGGGAAGTTTTCCATTTTTTTTTTATGTGCTAGGGTATTCTTAAATTAACTTTGTTTATTTTTATTTAGTATTTCCTTTGTTAGATTTTAGGTTAGGGAATAAGCTATTTTTGGTTGGGTTAAGCCTTCCTTATTACTTGTTCTTTTTTTTGTGTTCAGAGGCAAACTTTCTTACCCCTTCTTTCAAAGTGGTGTGATGAGAAATAATTTAATAAATAGATTATTTTTATTAGTTCAAAATTGATTTTGTTGTTGTGTTATGTTTTGGACAGTTTTGGACTTAAAATAGACATTGAGGTTTTAGTTGAAAGTTAACTCATAGTGTCTTCATAAGAATTCTTTTATTAGCAATTTTTTTTTAGTTTGAGCAAAAATGTTCAATTTGCAGAGGATTTTTTTTTTTATGGTTAACTTGTTTAAGTTATGGTGGAATTGGAATAAGAATCTGTTACTTTTCCGATTTTTAGTTTTTTTTTTTTTTTTTTTTTTTTTTTTTTTTTTTTTTTTTTTTTTTTTTTTTAAGGAGGCTCTCAAGGAACTGAGGTCATGCACAGTTTTAATTAGAAAGAATTTCATCACCACTGGCATAAGCAGACTTCCACTGAAGCGACTGCAGCTGGCCTTTTTTTTCTCGGCCCAGGTGCTCGTTTAAAGTTCCCCTTTAGCAGTTCGGAGGAACTGTCATGTTCCTGCCTTTGGAATACAGGGCCACAGCTGTGAGCTAAGCTGACATTTTCCCCAGAGGAGTTGGACTGTTTTGATGATCATGGCACTTTGCTGCTAGGCTAGTTCGGGGAAGGGGGTATTTGCCATCGGGTTGCAGAGTATCGATCACAGCTGTGGCTGGCTCTGATTGGTCATCCATGACGTTGGCCAATGCCATGACGTCAGGCGCAGCCAGGTGGTGTTCAGAAGTAAGAGACAAGTTTCAGAGAATCATGTGCGGTTGGCTGGAGTAAGCAGACAGTGATCGGTGTAGGTGTTCCGGCCAGGAGGCCGCGATTGCTGAACAATGTTAAGTATACATAGAAATCATTGTGTTTGGGTGTGGTCTGGACCCCGGCTATACCTTTAAATAGGTTAACTTTTAGAGCATAATGGTTACACAGTAAGAGACAGTGATGTCAGTCAGTTAGTAACATGTGTAGAGAGATGATGTAGGGAGGTGTTGAGAGAACATGGTCGCTGCTTGCCTGAGGTTATTATGCCCTGCTCATCAGCTCTGGACAAGGTGCTAATGACATTAGGATTATTTGGCTTTAAACTTTAACTTTTGTTCAGGTTGGAAACTTAACTTTTGAAGTTGTTTTAAGTACGGATCAGACCTTTTGGGAAACTTGAAAACTAAGTTTAACAGTAGTAGTACCATGTGTTTTAAATGTCTCCGAAATTCTTTTGTGTTCATACTGGGTGGAATTGGGTTGGTACCACTGAACTGATGTTATCAGAGGTCTAGGTTATGAAATCAGATAATTTTTAACAGGATCCTCCCTAAAGATAAATTTGTGTTTTTTTAATTTATTTTAAAATTATTTGAACCTTTACTTATGTTTCTTTGCTAAATTTTTTTTAAATTCCCTTTCAAGATCTCTAAAGTTTAATCCAGTAACCAGGCAAATCAATCAACAGGGCCAGTTGAGAAGTCGAGCTCTCGTGGAGTTTCACAATATGTTACAGATACATCCACAAGAAGCTGAGGCTGATTGCTCGACCATTTCTGAAACTCGAACCAAGGCCAATTTAAAAGTTCTATCACCTAAGACTTCAGAACATGTGCTTCTTTTACAGTGGTCACTCCTGTAACGATATCATCAAAAAATATGTGGTTTTGAAGAGCATTTACTGCAAGAGGGCAGAGGTGGACAAAATTCCTAGCTTGGAAAAATTTCCCCAAAACATAATTTAGGTCAAAATTTCCCCAAAAATATAAAAGCATATTTTATAGCAAATCCTTTATGGTGTTAAGAAACATAACACTGTAATACATAACAATTTAGAGTAAATAGTTGCAAATGCACACTTTGCAATTTAGGTAATTTAGAAATGAGATATTGTCATTTAAAAAAAATGTTACCCCGAAACATGTTTAGAAATTTGTCAACATACAGCACATTTCAATGTTTTAATTTGATTCTAAAAAAGTAAAAAAAAAATAACAAATGAATAGCTTTTCCCTCATGGAATAATTTGTTCAATTATAAAAGTACTATGGAAATTGGTGTTAAAGTCAATGTCACACTATGCACTATTTGATGCTTTAAGTATACAAAATAATAGGTAAATAAATTTCACATAAATTCTTCAAAATCGGAGAATAAAAGCAGCATTCAAAAAATACTTTAGTAATATATTTTTAATTTAAATCAGGGCAACTTAAACAATTAATATCATGGTATATCTTCCTAGGGTGATACCCTGAAACAAATTCGCTTCCGATACATTTTAAAAACAAATCTAGAAAAAAACATCAAAATCATTAAAACCCAAAATAATAGGTAAAATCCGCAAATCGAAATGAAACTCACAAATGAATAAAGAAACTTACCATACAATACATTAATAACACACAAAATCAGAACTTCAGAAAATTCCTGGATTCTTACTTTCCCACTACTAACAAACTTGGAACATACTCTGGCAGCATTTAACATGGGAATGACAAGTTCCGCCCCCATAGATTTAGATGCTGCCGCACGAGGGGTTCTTATCCCCGGAGCACATCCGGGTTCCAGCTATAGATGATTCTCTCTTACAGCGCCTGTCATGCCTGTCACAGCATCTTCCTGTAGATGATTATCTCTCAGCAAGGTAGCTTTTCCCACCACCCTTCCTCTTTGTTAAGTGCTAGTCTGTCAGTTTAGTTCTTAGAATAAGAACAGCAGACGTTCATGAATTTTGTCCACCTCTGCAAGAGGGTACTGGGCATCTTGATCTGAGGCCAACTGGTGCACAGAGTATCATTGGCCAAGAATGGTGAGGGGGACAGGCCATAGGTTACTGTATTCAACTGGAACACTGCAAGTGAAAGAGAGGGATTGCCACACCATAGAAAGAGCTGGTAAGGTTTTCACCTTTATGGATCCAAATCTATTGGTGCATCTGCTTTATATTGCATGAGAAGGCTATACTGTACAACCTAAACCTCAAAATTACATCACAGACCTCGTTCTGGAGTTTGGGTACTGGGAGAAACAACATCGTTAAGCAAAACTCCAGTGGTGATCATGGCAGTTCAGTCAAATACCACCTTCAATTTGGTGGTTGAGCTAGACATTTTTAGAACACTGCGATGAGGAATGAAACATTCATGTGTCTCCCTAGCATCAATCAGCTTGTTGGAGGCAACATATGGTTCCATATGTTTCTTTTCAACATAATCATCCAGGAAATCTGTGTACATGAACTTCAGACCAGGATGCAATGCAATTTTCCTTTCCAGAAAATAGAACCTACATTCAGCTGTCAAGTACGATTCTCCAAGAGATTGGGTCTGAGGTTTAAAAGAAAGACAAACCATGTATCTCCCTGAATCGCCCCTGGAATGGGTGTCCTGAAAAAATTTCTCACAGCAGTAAGCACTTGGCGACCTTGTATTGGTACAAGGGGGTTCTTCGACTTCCTAGAATTGCTTGAAAGTTGAATCCAATGAATCATACATACCAAAAAAACATTGAAAATTGATTGTGATCCAATTCAGTGGAAGACTGAATATTCTCCTAGCAGTACCCATCCAAAATGTTACTCAATTATCACAGGTATATGTCGTCCGAACTCCCATCTACCACTCACACCACATGTGCATAAACATCAGGCTCTATCAACATGTCAATGGATGCAGGCTTGTCAAATTGAGTATCTGCAAGAGGAAGGGAACCCAACTGTGTTCAGACATGGTGATCCACAGAAGCATATGGTAAATTACTGGTAATTTTGGACACAACGAACAAAGCGTGATCAAAGGTGCCCTGAGACTCCACAGACGACTGATTTTTACAACTGATTACACCCTTTAAATTGACAGCTCCTTGAGAAAGACCACAAACTCTTTCACAGGCCTTATGAATAGGCAGAGATAGTACATATGCAGAGGCTTCCAAGATGAATTATGCCTGAGCTGCATTGTCCAGCAGATAGTGCATCACATGAGGCTCATTATACACACCACACACCATAACTAGAGCTGTTGACAGTAAGAAGGTCTACGGTCATGAACCGACACCTGCAAATGTGCTACTTGGATATTCAGTGTGGTCAGAACCTTGGTCTATACCCCCTGGAGTTGGATTAGGCTCACTATCTATGCGGAGCAGGGTGCGATGCTTCTGTTTGCATCAATAACGTGCCAGAGGAAACACAATCTGCTAAAGCATGACCTACTCTGAGACAGTTCAAATACAATTTATTATTGTGAACTATTGTATGTCGGTTAGTACATGATGCATTGGTTAACTCCAGACATTTGTAAATGGAATGAGAGGTTTTCTGACATACTGGGCATTACCTTGGTAATCAAGGTTCAGAGTTCGTAACAAAGACTGACTTCTGTTGAGAAGATGTGTGCGACTTGACTTTATAGATGGTTTTGATAGCCTTGACCAGCATTCATCATGCTCCGCACCTTCATAGTACAATCCATCTTACCTACCCTCGAACACAGAAAAGCAGTAAGTTATGAAACAGTGGAAAATGTGTCAGTGCTGTCTGTGCATAAATTTTCAAACTTTTTCCTGATACCTACATCCAATTTACATGACAAGATTGTAGCAAGCACTGGACTATTTTCTGTCACATCACATCCTAGCCCTTCTAAGGCTCGAGCATTTTAAGTGAAATTGTTAACAAACTGTCTAATAGAATTGTTACCTGTGGAGTTACACCAGGAAAATTGAGAATCCTATTTATGTACAAGGTAGTTAATTTCCTTGAATTCTGATATTGGGACGTAAAACGTTTCCAGGTAACTGAATAATTCTCAGCACTAACTGGTAGATTTTTGAACAACTGTAATGCCTCCCCCTTCAAACAACCCAACGAGTATTGAAATTTTTTTAAATCAGCCAGGGCTTCACTGTCGTGGATCGAAGCTTGATACAGTTGGGAAAACATTGGCCACTCTTCCCACTGAACCAAAAAGGATGGCAAATTGATTCCGAAAGACAAACATTTGCAGCAGCAGACGTGGAAGTAACATCTGGGTTTAGTAAGGTTTGAACAACATGGATGGACAAAAATGAAGTTATGTTACATCAGAAGTTGGACATTAAAACAGCAGAATGTCATCAGAATTATCTGGCAAGGGTAGTAGAACGAGTGCAAGAGTTCTGGGAAAATATTGCAAGAGTGGCACAAGTGCCTATTTGATTAACCTCGGAAGGGTCTCAAAGGGAGGGATACTAATTGAAGCTATCCTTCCAAAGTTAATTCAGACCATCCATCACGCCCCCCTCTCCTGTACTGTGATTGATGAAAGTCTTATGCCCCTTCCCCTCCCCCCTGGAGAGTTGTGTTGTGATTGGCTGTTGGTTAATGGTGGGGTTACCTCTTTCTCCCGGCAAGGTGTGCTGTGATTGGCTGTTGGTTCAGGTAGCAAAACTTGCAAAAGGAACATTTGGGAGTATAGATGTTCACCCTTCGGTGGTCGGCGAGCAACTGACAAGGTTTGGAGCTTTGACAACCAAAGGGTGGGGAGGAGGATGTTCATTCGTCAGATCTGATGCCCGGGGTGGTACTCAGTTCGATTCCTGTTGAAGACAATTAGGCATAATTGCACAATGAACAATTACTTAGTAAGTACTCATGTTCACTCTTTGGCTGCCGAAACAAAAATGAATTTGGAGGGTGTGCGTAGGGTATAGGGTTGTATGAGGGGTAAGGAGGAGTATAGGATTGAGGATTAGATCCTTGATTCGAGACCCATTCATGGTAATTAAAAATTTTTAAAGTGAGAGGGTAGAGGTAAAGGAGAATGTAGTGTTGGAGCAGAAGGGTTGAGGGGTCGTCAGTCCTTGGTTCAAATCCCATTGAAAGTAAGTAATTTTTTTTTTAAAGTTAGAGGTCATGGAAAGTATAGGGTTGGAGCAGAAAGGGTGAGGAGTTGATTCGTTCTATGATACCTGTAGGGGGTAATTAAAATATTTTAATTGCCAAATGAATAATTACATAATAAGTAATTACTAAGTACTTCCAATGAGTAATTAGCAATTAGATAGTAAGTATGCACAATAAGTACAGAGAGTAATCACCAACTGCACAATTGCTAATTACAAGTACAGAGAGACAAATTACACATCCATTCACTACCACTGCCCATTCATGAATGACCTCTCAGCACCAGTATTATTCAATATATCCCCCAACCAGCTGTGCGATCCAGCCTAACACCATGTGACTGCGTACAGCCCTATTCCCGGCTGCCAAGCACTCTGACTGAGCTACGTCCCCAGCCGCCACTGACCTATCACATCACCTGCTGCCCCGCTCTGACTATTCACACTGTTTATCACACTTATACAAGTCGTTTTCAGAAGTATTTAAAATACATACATTTATTAAAAAAACGTTTGTTACTGTTTGCCATACTTATTCGTGTACCCCACTGTGTTCACAATTTATTCCAAGCCCAAATATATATTAATAATGAAAGTATGTTATTATTTTGCCATTCTTATTTGTGTAACCACCTGTATTCACCATATATTCCAAGCTAAAATATATATTAATAATAAAAGTATATTATTATTTTGCCATTCTTATTCGTGTATTCCCTGTTTCTCACTTTTCACGCTTCCTTTGAAGTAATATTGTCTGTCTGAATAAGATACGTGTAAAAACATGTTAGTTATACTAACATTTTATTTTATGTTCTACTCATGTTTTCGAACATGCATTACGACTGCACCACGACACCAACCAGCCTAGCACCCGTGACCACAGTTGAGGAGATAGACATATGCTCTTGTTAGCTGCGCACTCCAACCTCCACTACAGAGGAGCAAGACAGCTCCGGCCCCATCGCCACAATGAGGAACTGAGAGTTTGCATTCCCTATGCTAGGGGGCAGCAGCTCACGACCAAGCTCTGTCTGTTTCTATCTCTTTCTCCCCCCAAAACATGAAGTATTCATCCATCCTCCAGCAACGCACATCAGTCGGGAATACATGCTGATGCCAAGCAAAAATTTCCTCCAGCCAACCACGAGGAATGCCTAGTGTTGTTACATACCCCATATATTTGTTTTAAGCATACTTCTAATTAGATTTCACTTATTTTTTTCATTCTATGGGTAGTGTTGACAACATTTATTCCAAATATAAAGAAACAATTTTTTTGAAAAATTTATGTTTATTAAGTAAATTACTATTTAGTGTTCCAAAAAATTCTCCCACATTGTGCTTATGTTAGTATACTTAGACCACGGGTTGAGGACTCGTTCAGTTATTGATTCAAAATCCACCAATGGTAAAGAGATTTTTAAATGTGTAATTGCATAAAGATTAATTAACAATTGTGTAATGAATAAATATCAACATAAATTACAAACAGTAACTACAAACCTGAAGAGCCAACAAACATATGCTCAGCATTAATATATAAATCAGAATTTTATTTATAAAAGTTCTACTATAATTTTGTAAAAAGGTTCGCTTTGTATGATGCAAATGTTATAAGTCAATGCTAATAATTGAAAGTGTAACAGTGGGGTGCAAACTACAATAAAACAGGGTTGCAAAATTCAGGGTCACAAAAACTTTTCTCATAATTTGTGTCACACTTATAGTACTTTGTAATGTTGAAACCAAAACTGAGCTCAATTTTTCTCTATCGCATATCATTTGTCCACAACATACACTGGCATTTTTAGTAATGTGGATGTTGCGTTATTACAGTCAATATGGAAACATGATTAAACTAAACAAGTCCTGTGGCAAAGTTTGAAGGTTAAGTACATATCAAATTTACATAATTTACAACTTACATTTAGTCACATGCTTTGTACTGTCTTTTCCTCTTCATGGTGAAGCTACACACATTGCTTTTCCTCTTGTGTGAGATTTCTGGAATGTCACGGTGTAACATCCAACAGTAATCTCCTATTACGTTAACATTCCATCTATCTTGGTATCATCTTTCCATATCCTTAATGTCTTGGTGGAAACGCTCCCTTGCTCCTCGCTCACTGCACCAAGATTTTCAGGAAAGAAGTCCAAGTGAGAATTCAGAAAATGAAGTTTTAAACTCATTGAGCATTTTGCATCTCTCCATCACATTTTTGACTATCATTACATTTGTTGTTTCTTAGGAACTTAGCAACTACACTTTTAAAAGCAGTCCATGCTCCTTTTTAAATCTTGGTCATCGTATCCAGGAAATGTTCATCTGACAGTCTTCTTATGACTGGTCCAACAAAAATGCCCTCCTTTAGCTTAGCCCCCAACAGATGAGGGAACAGACTGCAGAGGTACTTGAAGCATGTCCCACCTTTTGGCAAGTCTTTGACAAACTGTTTCATGATACCTAACTTTATGTGGAGTGGTGGCAGAAGGATTTTCCTGTTATCGACCAGGCTTGTTTTCAAAATGTTTTTCCTCCCAGGTTCAAGAGATGTTGCTTGAGGCCAATGTTTTTCTTACCAATGACGACTTCTTGCTCTGCTGTCCCATTCACACAGGAAACACGGGTACTTAGTATAACCAGCTTGCTGAACAAGAAGCATGCAGCACAACACTTTCAGATCTCAACAGATCATCCATTTATTATCTTTATATTTTATCATTGTCAGAACCAGTTCAAGATTCTCATACATTTCTTTAAAGTGCATAGAATGACCAACAGATAATGAAGCATATGTGTTGCCATTGTGCAAAAGCACTGGCTTTAGACATCTTATGGAAAAAATCGATGAAAAATCTCCACTCCTCTTCTTTGTACTCAACATTAAACTTCGGTATCAAACCAGGAATATCACTGCAGTATACTAAGGCACCCTCTTGTGAAAAGTATGAGGTAAATTCCTGTTCCCTACCCCTGTACCAATGAAGAGATGTTCCTGTTTCCAGCAGATTATTTTTTTTTTAAATCTAGAGCCTAAGATCTTAGATTTGTCCTTAGGTAACCCTAAATCTATGATTAAATCATTGAGTTCATACTGTGTAAACTAATGAGGACCTACACCTTCTACATCACACTGAAATTCCTCAATCGTATCATCTAAATCACATGCACCCATGGAAACATCATCTATTCCTTCTGGTGGGCAAGAGACAGGAACCTCTGGGTGATGAACTGGGCATATAGATGGAAGGTTTGGATATGCAATAGCTGTCTTATTTTTAGAGTTATAGCCTTTAACATCCCAACTATAAAAATAGCAATCATAACTATGATTTTTCTACTCCCTCCATATAATTGATACACCAAATATGAATGCTTTCTTCTTGCCTTTAGACCATTTCCTTAGATTCTCTACACAAACATAACACACTTTGCTTGAGCCCATATTTAGTTTACATCTGTAATTTTCACTCCAAAATACGCATAATACACGTTCCTAACTAAATCAGTAGTGTTCCTCTCATGTTTCTTAATCATGAACTCACCACAAATATAGCAAAATCTATCTGGAGAATTAACACAACCTCGATTAGCCATGTTGTACAAGTCACTACATGATATAACAAAGTTTAAGGAAAGACTACCATAGATATAACATATAATGTGTATGCCATATTTTAACAACAAAAGCTTTCTTGATAGCAGTGACCTCCTACCGCCATGGTAATCATAGACATAACCTTTCAGGTTATGTTTATAGTCAGTTCCAAGAACGAATGTACTTTTTTGACAGTTCTAAGGGAAGACCTTGCTCCATGGCCACAGCATTGTTGCCCCAATTAAAAACAAACTCAGGGGGCTGTCAACATGTCCAGTATGTCAGCAGAAAATGTTTTACAATGTAAATGACAATGCAAACAACTATTTCCAGTACTGTCAAATAAAGTGCACGCGTTTGTGAGACAGACCATACACTTCACATAAAGAGTTTTAAGTTCAAAATTTAAATATTTGAGCACTGGATTGTGAATGCTACAAAATCACCAGTATAACAATAATATCACAAATAAAATATTTTGTGGAAAAATGGTGCGTGATAGAGCGTTTTCGTTATAATTTCAGTAATTAAAAAAAAAATTACCAAAATAAAACACAATTTTTAGAAAAGATTTAAAAATCACAGAAAAAATAATAATAAGACCTTAGCGGTTGAAGACCACCAGAAAAGGCCTTATAATTTTATCTGTGATTTTTTAAACTTTTCTGAAAATTGTTTTTTTTCCAGTACATTTGTTAAATTGTCTGGTGAGGAGTCAACGGTGAGCAAGGTATGTAAACGGGGACGTTAGCCCAAGAAGGGCCATATAGTCGAGGGGTGTGGGGGGAGAGGGGCTGAAGCGTGACGTAGCCTGCAGCCTTGCCCTGGCCGCCCAGCCTGCATTCCTCGCGGCATTAGTTCCCGTGCGAGCAAGCTATTTGTTGCTTTGATGATGGCCACATGTTTTCTGTTGTCCGAGTAGACTGTATGATGCCAGGTACAAGGTGTGCTGTTGCTGTTTGCAACAATAATTTAGATAAAACAAATTTGCACTGTAATATAATTTCTTATTATAGACTTCCGAAGGACGCGCGGAAAGCAGAATTGATATTTAAATGTAGAAGAAAGGACAAATTCAACCCAGATACATCATGTACCTACTCTCAACACTTCAAAGAATGTGTGTTTTGAAACAAGTTTTGCAGGACAAATCTATCCGGTATCAATATCTAACAATTTCCAAATCATTTAGACAGCTATAATAGACAGTAAAATAACTTTCAGCATCATTATAATTATCATGAACTCCCGGCTCATAACAATGTTTCTTGCTATTGTTTTGTGCTTCCGGTTTTTTATTCCAAACTGACAGGGAACCGTTTTCTTTTGATTGAACAATGATGTAACACTACCAGATTTGAAAAGTTTTCTGTGGAATTACGGAAAAGTACTAGTAAAAATGTATCCAGAAACCTCCATAATATTTTGGACACACATTTTTTCTCAGCAACGGACTTCCCTTGAATTTATGGAACTTTCCATGTATATTTTAAATTATTTTACAGTGACATGCGACATGGTTTTCCAAAAATTGCATTATTGTTGTCACTGTAAAGTGAGCACTTTTGAGGCCTTAGTTTTTTTTTCCCTTTCAGTCATTTTTTATCCTTTATAACAACTTTTCAAATAAATATCGCAGTGTAAGTATTAAATACAGTGCATATATTCTACCATACTCTGAAGTTAATTTCTAGGACTAAAATAACACACATTTATTGACTATTATTCCAAATGAGAGAGCTTTCAAAAGTGCTCACTTTACTGTAAATAGCCTAAATGAGGATTTTGCACTATGTAACAGAAATAAATAAAATATTTTACATCCGTTTTGTCCTGCAGAAGGATTTTAACACGAATAAAAACTTTTGTAACATAACACACTGCTCATCCACCATACTTCTATGTGGATACTTCACTAGTACTGTTAATATTTACAATAAGAGACATTTTCAATCTACTGTATGGTTGAAGTGTTTGAAGATGCCGTCTGTTGCAGTGTGTTTGTGCTATCTTGTGATGTTTTAAATTACAGCTTTTGAGACGCAAATGTTTTAAAAGGCATACGAACAAATGTTTTTCATTTTACGGCGGTTAAGAAGGCTTCGTGTACCCTTGGCATTGTTTTTTCCCGACACACGAAACGACAATCACAGATAGCTTCGTATTTTGTTAAGTAAGGAAATCAGTTCTGCTTTCCGTAGTAATGGATTTGATTTGCGTACATAAACAGTAAATTTCTATTAAAAAATCCATTAAATGATGGAAATTTTTTACAGTGCCATTCTGTATACATAGATTTTCAGTCAAGTTGCAGTAAATATAGTAACAGCTCTTGAATTACAAATCCAGACCACAAGAATAATTCATGAAACTGCTGTTACACTATTCTTAGTCCATTTAAAAAATAACTTTAAATAATGTTAAGAGTTAACTCAATTGTGTTTTATTACGTTTTTATTAAATTATGACACACATTCCTTGAGTGTGTATGTCTCTCTGTATGTGTCTGTCTTTCTCTGCTAGAAAAAGCTACATTTTAAATATACTATACTCTTAAAACATGTTAATATTTCCCTGGAAGGATGTTTGGTTTCAACTGAAATTACCTCTTCGCATTCTGTTACTGTATATGAAAGGATTAAAAATAACACCCTTGTAAATATGTGGCCATAGTCGTTTCGGTTTCCATATTTTTACGTTAGCTCATAACATGTGCAGGATTCTTGCATTATTTTGAAACAAAGGTGCTCTCTGGTATTTACAAATCTGTTAAGTCTACGACTGTTAACTAAGTAAACATCTTCAATTTTATTATTTAGATGCATTTCATATACTTACAAAACCTTACCTTATAACTGGAAAACATTTTAACTACAATAACATGAGCACACAAAACAGTGCGATAATTAATTTTATTGTGAGAGAAGTGCATCAGATAAAATGAAACAAGGCCTCTGATTGGTGTCCGGTAATGTTTCTTCCCAAACACTAAAAGTTTTGTGCCATTATCTTTAATGCATTGGTTATAATGACAAGTTTGTTTTTCCTTTATATTCGGCTCGCATGCCATGTACTCGGTTCAGGACTGCATGCCACATCACAAGCAGGCAGCCCCTCAGCACGCAGCAGGCGATTGAGCCAACCTCCCCTTTTACAGACTGAGCGGTGAGGAGTTGGTAACAAAGGTTAATGTTGTGATCCTATGACATTATCCAAGGTTAAGTTTAAGGTAAAGATGGATTGTTATGTTTGCAGATAAAATAGATAAGGACTTGAATTGTGGGTGGAAAGTGAAGGGTATATATGAGTACACGTCAAGTATTTGCTTGTAATTATAAGGAGTAGGCAAGACGTTTGTTAGGAGAGGGCAAAATGTCTGAGTGTAGGAGAGAGGAATTGGAATATTTAAAGGAAACTATAAAATCAGGTTATTATTTTAACAAATATGTATTTTGAGTACAACGCAGATATTTAATCACATTCATTTGCAATAGTTTGGGATGGGAATCCTTTGAATTTCGGGGTTGGGAATCTGTTATAAGTTGGCAATATAATGAGAATTCCCTGTGATATATGATTGATTGTTCATAATAAGAGGGAATATTTTATTTTTTTACTCACATAGGTTTTGTTTAAGCAGGCGTCACACGATGCAAGATGAGTGCCAAACTTGCGCGAGCTGCTGACCTCACACGAGAATTTTTTGCACAAGTTTGTGTGCAAGGCACATCATGTACAAAATGAGGATATAGAGCAGATCCTATTTTTTTTGTGCAAGGTGATGCAAGTTAGGATCCTATTGGTCCTTGTATGCTGGTCATGTGACCTGTTGTAAAATCAACCATAAAGTAAAAGGAAATCATAATCTGAGGTGTGCGAAGAGGAATACAGGGCAATAAAGCATTGCTGGAAAATATATTTACAGCGTGGTTTGGGTTTTAAACAGTTTGCTGAGAATAAAATGAAAACAATTATATTTTGGAGGGATAGCTTTGAAACAAATGCCTTGTTAAGCAACTTCATATTTTGTATTATAATACCATTGCTGTTTGGTACTCACCAGGGTTATCAACTAATTTTGATGCGAGACAGTATTCATATTATCTGTGTATAAACTCATTTCATATGATATTTAGTTGGTATTCTCGTACAAAATCTTTCGCACATTGCATCTTGCATCATCTGAAGTTTGCTTCAGATGAGTGAGAAACGTACCGAAATTTGTATGATGGATTGACTAATATTATGTGTTTTTGGTATGAGGTAAGTGTTTTGATCGCTGTTCCACCAAAAAGTTGGACAATATGTTTTCTGTGTGATGATAGAGTTATGTAATGTTGGCATGATAAGTTAGATTGATAGTATCTTAATTAAGTTTCATACTTAACTAATTTGCATGGGTACGAGGTGTATATAGATGCTTGCGGTCCTCATCTCACAACATTTATGGGAAAATGTCTGCAAATAGTGTATATGTTTACGTCATGTTTTGAAAATTATTTGAATAAAGCAAATAAGTAGATGTTGTGGAATGAACATTCAATAATTTCCCTCTGCGAGATGGGAAATAAACTATATTTACACTGTTACGGAGCTGGGTACGCTGTGTAGTACGTAAATATGTTGGCATTTGCTTGGAATTATTTGGGAAAACCACCAGGGGAAAATAAAGAAATCTGAATGCTCTGGTTGAAAGTAGAAACCACAGCCTTCTGAATACAGGAATAAATACAGTATTTGCCTATGCATGTTATGCCAGTAAGATATATTATATTTTGTTTCCTCGTATGTTACTAACTTCACAGAAAGTATAAAAGGATGGTATGTTTAGTTAAACCAGAAAGTTAGCAAGCGATGAAGGTTGGGAGCTCGGGGAGATGTTTACAACTTTACAACTCGGTGGTTGAAGAATGACTGAGATCCGATCACTATTATCACCAGAGATTGCGAGCCGTTTTTGTCGGTGTTTCATCAGATGGACCCATCGCCAGATTGGACCTCTAGCGTTCGGTAACTTTTTTTTTAAAGTTTTGCACATATATCATTTTTTTTCACATTACATTATATCTCTTAAGAATAGTTTAATTTCCCAGGAGACGATTTTCATGTGTCATTTTGACCTTCCGTATGTTAGTAACTTCATGAAAGTATAAAAGCTCAATGTGTTTATGTATTTAGTTTATTCTGTTTGGGATGTCAGAGATGAATGTATCGGATATGAGATCTTCAGAAGAAAATGTGCAGCACATAATAAAAGAATGAAAGAAAGAAAAAAAAGGTGTTATTGCGAGGAGTATGTTGATGAGGACAAGTTACGTTCTCATGAACAACAATGTCGCAGTAAACCTATTCACCATCTACATTGATGTTCGAAATGTCAAGTTTGTTTGATACTAATGCTGAACAATCCTTACATGGTATGAGATGCTGTGATTTTACTCCTGCAATGGGTGAACCATCGCCTGGATTTCAATGTCAGCATTGTTATACACACTTTAGGTATAGTCGCAATATGCATGACTGTGAAAGAAGTAGTCATGTTAGGAATCTTGAGCGTATTAGAAATCACTGTGCATCCTGTGGGCATACATTTATGAGAAATTCCACATTAGTAAAGAATAGAGCAGCATGTAAAAGTAATGCTGCAATGGGAATAAAACCCGTATGTCATTTCTGTGGACAATCATTTACCGCATATTGTTATGTATGACGACATGAAATGAAGACTTTTTTCAAGAATCCTCAACTGAAAGTAAAATGATTTAGAATATGTCTTTGTTTGTTCAAGTATGGCAATGCACTAAGTAAGCACGAGATTAATTGCAAATTTTCTTTAACAAGAGCTAGTACTTCGAATAAGTTTCTGCCAAGTACTTTGGAACAGGATACAAAACCTCGTCACCAGTGTAAACCCTGTGAGAAGAAATTTTCTTTACTTTGCAAATTGAGAAAACATCAAAAAATTGTCTGTGAAAAAGTATTAATAAATATTGTTCTGATAAATAATAATCTGTGTTTACAACTCATAAGCAACTTGAAAAACAATATATTGACATGCGAAGATGTTGTTGGGCTGAAAAACTCAATGGTTTCTGAAAATCAGTGTCAATTTTGGTTGAAGTTATTTACTTTATGATGTAATATATATTGTCACATGAGAAGCAATAAATTTAAGAACTCTGGAGCGCTATATACATCAGTGTATGATGTGTGGACGATTATTTACCAGGAAATCTGTATTAGTGAAACATATTGTAAAATGTAAACGCAATGTAATGCAGTAGTGTTTCTATTTTCACGAGTTTTATATATATTTGTGGCTATTTTCGTATATCTGTATTCTTATATAATGTTTTTAAGGATGAAATAAACATGACTGTGATGATATTATCGTTTTTCATTTGGTGTGATGGAATGGTTGGTTTGAGGTGTGGTAGGAAATTTAATATTTTGGTGGTTACACGAAGGTAATGTTAACATTATAAGCAATTACAGTTCCACTCTATGGGATTTTAATTATAAGTTCTTGTGAGGGAATAATAAATGGGAGTGGCTCGAGTAATGATGTGGCATGAGGTGGATTATGAATTGTTGGGGATAGAAGGCAATTTATGTTCATAAACCTGAAAAGTCATCTTTAAAGGAAAATTGATCGGTTATGGAATTTGGTATATGGAGAGAAAATTATGGTAACATTATATTTACCCCAGAAATGGTGGATCACATGTTAACTGTGTTTGTAATGTAGTGGATATTAATTTATTTTAAATGTTAGTATGTAATAAGATAGACAAAAAAGATTAAATTTTGAACAAGATTTTTTTGCATGCGTTAAACTTGCTATTTGAAGAGCTGCAGGGATAACCTACTCCTACGATTTTTTGAATGCGTCTGCACATGTTCCGAGGTGTTGCTCTCTATATGTATTACTACAAATGTAGTTACCTTTCATGGGTGGGAGGAGTAAGCAATATCTCAGTAAATATGAATTAATTTGATTGTAAACGAAGCAAGAACTAATCCATTATAGATATATTTAAGCAAAACTTGTTCTCATATCAAGTAACGTTTATGGCAGTAAAAAAAATTTAGCCTTGATGGGCATTCCGAAATGCAAACTTGTTTGATATATGTAGGGAAAACATTAGAGTAATATCAAAAATATTAATTTTTAACATAAAATGATAATATTTATTGGTTTTCGAAGCAAAATTGGGAAAACATGGTTTGAGTATAAGTAATGAGTTTTAATTTTTGATAATGATAATATGTAATACCTTGAATCATTAATATTGAAAAAGGTTTTTTTCATTGTTATACAACATTAAATATGTGTGTGTGTGTGTGTAACATTTGTGTGTGAGCTCTCCCCACAAGCGAACCTATCTCTCAGAGCAATGTTCGCGTGCAGGATTACTTGTTACATGAATAAAATATAAGTACCCTCAACGAGTGTTGAATCATTACGTAAAGAGAACTTGCATAACTGAATAACCTGGTTAGAATGTGAAATTACGCAGTTATATAGTACATAAAGATTCCTGGTAATTATTCATTTTTTATTACACAAATAAAGAAAATGTATCAGCCATTCTCAACACACCCTCCCTAGAATGTTCGTTCCACTTGATCTTAAGCATGGCACCCACAGTTTAAATTTAAAACTATTAAAAACTGAATAATGCTTTACATGAACCAATATACGTATGATGCATTACAAGTTAATGTCACTTATTATCGTAATTTGCACCCCACTGTTACATTTTCAACTATTACACTGCATCACGGGTAGCGAATGTTTTTACAAAATTATAGTAGAAATTTTATAAAGAAAATTCCGCTTTATATATTAATGCTAAGCGAATGTTTGTTAGCTCTTTGGGTCTGTAGTTAGTGTTTGTAATTTCTGTTGATATTTATTCATTGCCCAATGTGATAATTACTCTTTATGCAAATACACAAAAAAATCAAATTACCTTCAGCAGGTTTTGAATAAAGGACTGAATGAGTCCCCAAACCCTGGTCTAAGCATACTAACATATACACAATGTGGGGGAATTTTTTGTAATGCTAAGTAGTAATTTACTTCATAAACATTCTTTTTTATAAAAATTTTCTTTATAGTTGGACTAAATGTTGTCAACATGACTCATAGAATGAAAATTGTAAGTGAAATCTAAGTAAATGTATGCTAAAAACAAATATATGGGATATGTAACAACACCAGGCAATCCCCGTTGTTGGCTAAGGAAGTTTTCACTTTACGTCTGCGTGCGTTCCTGGCTGGTGTGCGTAGTTGGAGGGTGGAAGAATACTTCACATTTTCGGGGTGAGAGAGCGAAAGCGAGAGAATAGAAGGCAAGCTTGGCCACGAGATGCTGCCCCATAGTATCGGGAATGCAAACCTATCAGTTCGTCGTGGCGACGGGGCTCGAGCTGTCTCGATCCTTTGTAGAGGAGATTGACATGCACGGGTAACATGAGAATATTTGTCTATCTCCCAAACTGTTGTGCGTGCTGGGCTGGTTGATGTCGCGATGCAGGGGTAATGCGTCTTGGAAAACATGAGTAGAACAAAAAGGAAATGTTAGTATAATTAATATATTTACAAAAATATTTTATAAATAAGACAAATAATATTACGTCAGAGCAAGTGTGAAAAGTGAGAAACAGGGAAAAGAACTTGTAAAGAGTGATAAACCGTGTGAATAGTTGGAGCGGGACAGCGGGTGAGGAGTTGGGTTGGTGGCAGCTGGGGACGTTGCTTGGTCGGTGTGCTTGGCAGCCGAGAGAAGGGCTATTCACAGTTGCGTTGTGTTCGGCTGGATCACATGGCTGGTCGGGGGATATACTGAGTTGTACTGGTGCTGAGAGGACATTCGCGAAAAAGCAGTGGTAGCAAGCACATGTGTCACTTTTTGTCTTTGTACTTGTAAGTAACAATTGCTAATTACTCTCTGTACTTATTGTGCATACTTACTGTGTAATTGGCTAACTTCTCATTATGAGTACTAAGTAATTCTTTATTATGTAATTATTCATTAGGCAATTTAAAAAATTCAATTTCCCCCGATGGGTATTCAACCACGGACTGACTCCTCAAACCCTCCTACTCCAACCCTACACTTTCCCTAACCCCTCACCTTAAAATTTTTTAAAAATATTTTCAATGAGATTCAAACCAAGGGCTGAAAACTCCCTCAATTCTCCTGGTCCAACCTTACACTCTCCTTTATCTTTACCCTCTCGCCTTAGCGATATTTAATTACCATGAATGGGTCTCAAACAAAGGATCTAATACTCAACCCTACACTCCCCCTTACCCCTCACCACACCCTATACCCTACACACAACCTCCAAACTCATTTGTGTTTCGGCAGCCAAAGAGTGAACATGTGTACTTACTATGTAATTGCTCATTACACAATTATGCCTAATTGCCTTCGACATGAATCGAACCGAGTACCACCCAGGGCATCAGAACCGATGAGTGAACATTCCTCTTCCTTCCCTTCGGTCATCAGAGCTCCCAACCTTGTCAATTGCATGCCGACCACCGAAGGGTGAACATCTATACTCCCAAATGTCCCTTGTGCTGGTTTTGCTACCTCAACCAACAGCCTATCACAGCACACCTCACAGGGAGGGAGGGGTAACCTCACCATTAACCAACAGCCAATCAAAGTACAACTCTTGAGGGGGAAGGGGCATAACACTTTCGCCAATCACAGTACAGGAGAGGGTGGGCATGATGGGAGAGGGTTCAGGGGTGGTCTGAATTAACCTTGGAGGGATAGCTCCAATTAGTATCCCTCACTCGAAGACCTCTTCCTGGGTTAATCAAATGGGCACTTGTGCCACTCTTGCAATTTGGTCCCAGTACTCTTATGCTCATTCTACTAAGGGTTCTGCTTGTAGAAGTTTGTTGAACAATTATTTTACTGCAGCCTCAAAAACATCTAATTGCGTGCAAGATGCAGTCACTTCATGAACAGTACTATTAGTAACTTTGGGTGCCTTTACAAAGAGCTTTAACCATATCATCTATATGTTTTAATTTAACTTCTTGAAATTTTAACTTTAGTAAAAATGCTTGTAAACCCATGGCTACTGATCAACCAAACAGGATGCACACAATTCCAGATGTAATAATGGGATTCAAGCTGAACAACAATACATTTAAAAAAAATAGGTTAGGAAAATGTATTTGGCAGCCAGGCGTAAATAACGACTCATCTCAAATATGAAAATACTAATTCTCTCCACATACCCTGCATATGGGCTGATGCACAGGAACAGACAAAACTACTCACTCACGTGTTGAACACATGAACTAGAGCATAAGAATAAACGAGCAGCAACAACATAATGCCGATGAAATGTACACCAACACAGCTATGTTTCTCACAAAGTGAGGGAATAAACTGAAAAATCCAACTTTCTTCCAAGAATGCTTCAGCTTGAGGTGATATTTTAACTATGAACATGTAAAAGAACAAAGAAAAACGTATCCCAGTCACTACATGGAAAGTACAGATGAGTAATCCTGCCGGGAGGATCAAAAAATGTTGCAAGAATACTGTAAAAACACTTTAAATGATACAAATAGTGCTGGATATGCTCAGCGCAAACTTATCATGTCACCATCTTGAATCTCACTGGCACAACAAACTACTTGCAGCGACATCATGTAGTTGAAGAAATTAGTATATGTAGAGATATACACATGTTAGAGCTTCGTGTAAATATATACAAGTCTTATCACACAATAAGCAACAGTATTCTTCTACTACTAGAAATAAGGATTCAGTATCTGCTGTACACAAATTTTTTTACTGAAGCTGCTCACTAATACTACACTGTATATGTTCAGTAGCAAAATCAAAATAACTCGTATTTCTATCATAATCTGTTTCAGACTCTTCAATTACACATATTTTAAAATTTATTTCTTCCTCTGCTACACAATTTTGATTATCTTTATCCTCTTCATACAATCCATGAGGCACTGACACACTCAACTCACGAGGCACAGAATTATCACTTAACTTTGTCTTTGAAAACACCACAAAAATACCACCTGTGGGCTCTGTCACATTACTAAGGGCACTAGATAACCCAACCTCAAAATTCCTCTCTAACTCATTAATGAACTTTATGGGTTAATCCCCTCTTTACTTTCTTTGCACAAACTTGGATCAACAAACTTTTGCCGTGCCCTTGGGCTCACTGTAACCGCACTGGCACTCCATCTCCGTTAAATGCCTAGGAATGGATATCTTAGTTGTCGGGACCTGAACGTGATCTGAACTCATGAGAAGCCTCTCAACTGCAAAATTATGTTAGTCTTTATTTTCTGGGATCCTGGCTTCAGGCCTCCGTCGATTGACTGCACCCTCCACCCTGGGACTTAACTTCTAGCCTCTGTCATTAGACTGGAAGTCAGTAGCAGTTATGGCTTTCTGTGGTGGCTTGGGCTTAACAGGGACTTGTTCAGTCTTTCGGTTTCACATCCCTCCAACCTTCCGGGCATCCTACCATCACCTTTGACCGACCACACCTGTCCCACACTCCATACAATAAGGACTCTTTTGTTTACTTCTCTAATATTCTCATGCTTCTCAGACCCTCTCTTTCCCCTACTACAATGCATTGAACTTTGACTTCTCTATGACTCACAATTTCCAGGGCTCCACTCCCCACCAACTCTCATTGTATGCTAGCTTCTTTATACTTCACTGGGACTTCGTCCCTCGACAAATTACGCTGACTATTTACCTCGTGGGCACCGGCTAGTCCTAACACATGAGAAGCTTTCCCACAGCCTTCCCTATGTATTTACCTCCTGTGACTACGAGATTTCATAATCACACTTGTTGTGCCTTGGAGATTTCAGTCACTCAAAGATACCACTGGTTTACCTACAATGTTCTTTCTTTTACATCAATTTTGCATGTATACACACCCAAGAAATCAAGACCCAATAAACAGATTGTGTTAAAAACCATGTAATAAGTAAAAATAATACACTCATGTTTGCAAATTTAATTTTCAATTACTAAATCAATATCAATTTTGTCTACTTAATTAACATACTTCCAGTGGTCGTATACAACTGAACATCATCTTTAAGAGTGTTAAAAAAGTGCCTTTTTTTGTATACAATTTCTTCACAGAATGGTCACAGCTGCTCCTGTATCTCCTAATAACTTATACCATTCAGAATTTAGCCACACATCCAAAAACATGCCACACTGTAGATTTACTGAATTCACCAACTGTGTACTATTGTTACAATTTATACTATTCTTACAACTAGAGCTATAACTTCCACCACAAAAAAATTTATTTTTTGGCCTCGCCAGCCTGGGACTTTGACTCTCATTAAAATTTGTTTTTCTTAAAACAGTTACTCTCTATACGTCCTTTCTTATCACAGCATATACATTTGGTAATGCAACGAGTAACAACTTTATGGCCATCTTGCTTGCAGCTCCCACATTTATTTCTAGTCTTTCCTTTACAGTCTTGCACAAGGTGCCCCACTCAGTTATAATTATAACATTTCCTAGACAGACATTCTCTTCTAACGTGCCTCAACCTGATGAACAAAAAACATTTCACTGGTTCACTTCTCCTTGTGAAATGTGGAAAATGTCCTGATGAGCCTGTTACAGTACCATGAATAAAACTGCCTGTTGACTAACACTGCATTCTGTTCCTCCCTTTCTGGAAGCTGGATTACTTGCTCAAATGTCTGTGGTGCCCTCAACAGAATGAACCTCTGTATGTTATTCCTTACTACCCTTATGGTAGTTGGCGAGTATCATCTCTTCTAACACTTTAGCTCTCAAACCCTTCTCATCCGTCGGGCCATGTGATATTGTTCCATCACCAACGATTCTGAGCCATGTGGCATATTCTCAGACTCACCTTGTCTTTGCACACAATTAAGAAATCTGTTGAAAGAGGCTAACTCTCTGCTACCTTAAAATGCTTCCTTTAAAAGAGAACCATTTCCAAAAAATTTTCACAAGTTTTCATTTCAGAGTTTGCCTTTGATATTGTAAACACCTGCCATTTGAACCACAAACATGTGCACATAACTTTCTCTGCCTCCTGCCAACCGACTATATCATCTACGTTGTTAACTGTATCAATAAAAACATCTACATCACAGTGGTTTAGTCTCAACACTCAATAAACTGCAGCCATTACTCCTGCTGTGGCATTAACACAGCCATTCTTAAGCATAGAGGGTCTATAGGGGGCACCGCTTGCATCACCTTAACTGTTCTTTGCCTCATTGCCTCTGTTTTTTTTTTTGTACTTGTACTCTTCGCTACCTTTCAGCTTGCTGCAACAGAGAATGAATCAAAATATATTCACTCATATATTCCTCATTTGGTCCTCTGAAAGCTCTCCCGCTGCACTAATGGTCTTTACAAAGCTATCCAACTGCTAGCAGGGTATCTATAAAAGCCATTCTACTACTGAGGGGGGCCAGGGAGCTTAACTAATGGATACTACCACTGGGGTGTCTAAGAAGGCTAATCCCACTGCTGCCGTCAAAGGCTGGTTGGCTATCTACGCTCGGACATTCCATATATGGTGTTGGGGGTCATTTAATGTGAAGCTCGAACAGACGGGTAGAATGCAACCACCAGATGGTCGAGGTAAAGGGGAACTGTCACCCCAATTTGCAACCAGGATAAGATGGAAAGTGGTGCAGTGTATTAAGCCTAGCATAGGGCTTCTCTTAGGACGAGCATGGACCACTGGTGCACGTCAACCCAAGTCGTTTCAATGAGCATAGTCAACTAATAAATTACAAAAATTCTCAGAATAAGTAAAAAAATATCTACAGGCATTGAATAATTTAGGTAGAGCTATATTATTGTTCCCTTTGAGGGACACACTTCAGTTTGAACACAAGATCAATCTAAACACCTCCCAGTAAAATTGATGTTTCAACACTATTCTACTTGCTAGCAGGTCTGGATCTCCTCCAACATGACAGATGTTAACTGACCACTAACAATCCAGCTAGATGTTGCCAAATAGATTCTATAGCAATTTTCACATCTAACAACATGTGGGGCATTAGGGGGCCTATCCACATTTCACTTATAAAAGAAACTCAATATTTCAAAACACATGTTTGGGTAATTACTTTTGAAATCATTAAGGGGCTGAAGCTGAATCATTTTTTATTTCGATAAAAATTTGTTTTTATGTTACCCTATCCTCAAGGTGAAAGTATAGCAGTAATTTAGATTTTTACCTACAAGTGGATGATGGCAGCCATTTTTCACACATACTGCACGTAAATTTCACTGATTTTGGAGGTTTATGCAACTAGCAGTTAACTTTTTTTAAGTCACCTATTATGGAGTTTTTAGTGTCATTTAAAAGCTTAGGTAAGATTCTATTAGACTGTATATTTATATTATAAAATACATTTTGTATTTTCAAGATGGTGGCCATCTGCTTTCAGTATTCAGATTACTATTTTACCTCATTTTATATCCCACCTATTTCACCAAAGTTGCATTTAGAGATCTGAACTTTTGTGTGCTTAGTGTCTACATATAGAACAGTGTGCAACATCAAAGTTATCTTGGATGAATACTTCCTTTCTAGAAAAAAGTTAGCCCCTAACATACGAAAAAAATTAAAAATTGCTGTTTTGGAGCAAAAAAAGGTTTTGTACAGGAACAAAATAAAAATTTTCATTTCTTATTATAAATAATTGTGATGAATAGCTATAGGGCACAAGTTGTCCCATTCAGTTATTTTCACCCTTGTTGACCTTTGAGAAAAAAACTTATATTTTAATTTAATTTGTTGTGCATTATATAATATCACTTCATTATAAGGAACATTAACACTAGGGTGACAAGGGGTACCAAGTGTTAACACACTGTTTGGGCAGTGGAATGTAAACATGTGAAAAATTCACCAAATTGCAAATATATAAATAAATGAAAATATATTAAAGTTTACCTATTATACAGTAACTATAAAACTATAGCTAGTTTAAATTAAGAAATATAAACGGCACAATTCACGAGGATATGTTTTAAGTCATGTTATTACTACATGAATTGATAACCAATCTGTAAACGTCTGAAAGTCTGAAGATGATGCAGCTGTTTCACAAAGTCTGAAGATTATGCAACTGTTTCATGAGATTTCATCATGCAGATACGCACATGATTAGATGCATCCTGCCTGGAGCTTCAGTCATTGTTGCCTGTCCTGGTGGCATGTTTTATATTCAATTCAAGTGACAATGGAGTTTTCTGTCAGCTGTATTGTTAAGGATGAGTGACATAAAGTTGTTTACTCTTAACGTGGCTTGGGGCTTGAGAGAAGCATAAGATGTCAGATTACCTTAATGATACTCCGAATAGCTGATGTAAGTGGATTCAGATTGTAGTTTCTCAGGGCACCAGCTTTTCAATTACTTGGAAAAGCATGAGGATCTCCTTCTCTCAGGGTCGTTATGGGTCGACAGCCTGTAGTGGCATCCCCTCGCAGCACACGTCTTAGGATAGATTTAAGAAAGTCATGGCAATAATTTACACACTCTGAGCACGTGGTTACACTTGCTGGTTAAGGCCAGCTCCCAAGGTGAAGTTCTTTAAAACTTATAATAAGACATGTGAATTTCAACAAAGAAATATATTATCGGAGAAAGAATACACATGGCAATATAAACAATTCCCGTGTCGCAAGCGGGCCTAACACACGAGGCCTGCCAGGGGCCAATGCGGCAAAAATGGCTTAACTAGCCGGTGAAAATTCACGTGGAGACGCACTCCGGGGTTGCGAGTCGACGGAGAGGAGGGTCGGCACATGGGAGAGCAAAAGCTAAGAAAAAGGTTCCGGTAAAATTACAAGTTTAAACTATCGACACCCTGAATGATTAACACAAGTTGGTGATGTTCCGTGGCATGCAAGGCGGAGCAGTGCACATCCATCCTCGAAGACCCACTGAACCAGACTAAAGATGGTGGCGTGTAGGTACCATTAGCAACGGACACCTTCCTGCCAGAATCTCGAGGGAAATGTTTATACAAGACAAAATGCAAAACACTTCATACAAAAAGACTCTGAGTACAGGAAAATAATCAGGAGATTATTTTATGAAGATTAAATCATTCAGAGTTCTTTTGGACAGTCTCTAATTGTTGCTAAGTGTCCCTGAAATATTCATAGCATGTAACAAGGCCAGGACAGGCAAGCAAAAGACATAAAACACTTTAAAAAAATAACAAAAATAAAACATACATTTAAACCCTTCTCAAACAACAAAATTAACTAAATAGAAAATTACTACATGAGCTGTTGGAAATTTGTTACATAAAATTGGCAATATGGCTGCCAGAACTGCAAGCGTCTTTGAATGTTTATTTTCCTTAAAATGTGAAATCATTTACCAGCATCTCAAAACAAAATAACATACAACAAAGAACAAAGCACATGGAAAAATATCAGAATAATTACGAGTGTCTCAGTTCGTGTAAGCGTGAACACACGTGCACCACGTGAGTGAGCACTCAACATTGAAATATAAATTAAGGCAGGGACACAAGGAGGAGATAACACTTCCTCGGGCATGCATTAAGCTCTGCTTTAAGGGGGTCACACTTTCACACAGAAATACACTGGCTAGGCAGCGGTTACTCTTGTCAAGTGGGTCTTTAGATGCAGTGAACGGATCCCTAGTTTGTTCTGGCACAAACGACATACCACACTACACACAATGATGCACAATGTGCGGTTCATGTAGCACCAAGCACTATTGGATCGGACTGCTCCCCGAGTGGTGCATAGAGCGAAGGTAACACCACTCTAGATCATCAGAACATAAGCAACAAACTGAGTGAAATGTTTTAAGTGATTTTCATAGAGAGAATGGTGCATACACACATTAACATTGCTGCATAAACATGGAGTTTGTAAATTTGTAAATATTAGTATAAGTGTACAAGTGACAGTAAATTAGAATGAAAGTTCAATTATGAATGTACAAAAAGAAGACTCAAATGTAGATTGCAGTAAAATTTAACTAACTGGTACCACAGCTAGAATGAATTTAACTTGTGAAGTGAATATGCATTTGTAATGTGTGAAGTTGACATCTGCCTATAATGAAAATTTCACTAGAAGCGTATGGCACAATGGGTTGACAGCAGACTTTACTGGCAAGGACCAATCATGCCATGTTGACACCAACAACTGTGTACTGCCTACCCATAACACACCAAGTTGAGTACTCCAGCCTACATACAACATCATAAAGCCTCAGAAGACATCCATTCTATATTTCTGCTATGTACATATAATGCTCTACACAAAGATCACCAAGCTTGAAGTTCACTCTTCTCTTACCTTTCACTGGTGTGGTCTCACCTGTTATAGACTATTCACTGTAAAATGAGCACATTTAAAAGCCCTGCTTATAATCTACTTGTAAACACGTTGTGTATTCCTTCGCCCTATGTAAAATTAACATTGCCATGAGCCTTATAAATTTATTAATGCTTCGGTCAAATGAAACTGTGAAATTATTAAGCAAGTAAATACTTTACAAATCTGCTCATTTTTACACTTCGGTGCATTAAACAGGAACAGAAAGCGAAATAATCTTTAGGTATCACAAATGGTTGTCTTAACACTTTTTATTCAACGTTAAGATATGGAACTACTTTCCATCCACAGTTACCAACTTTACTGGGCGAATGTCACTGTCACTCAGTGCGCCCATTAAACTACATGGACGCATGAATCAGTGACTTTTTTCTAAGGTTCATTTCTAAAGTACTCACTTTATTGTGAACAGTCTTTACTATAGTCAAATAGCATCGTTCCATGTTGTCAAGCGAACGCTGGAGGGGAAGTCCCGAAGATGTCTGGTCTTACTACTGTTATTGTCGCCCCAGTGTCAATGACCAACTGGCAAGGAACATCATTCAGGCTCCCCTCTACAAGTATTGCATCCCAAGCCTGTTTCACTGACCATACATACAAGAACATTGGGGCCTTCCCTGTAGCAGTAACCAACCTTTGCCCCCCTAAGATCTGTGTTCACAAGTTTTCCTAATGTGCTGTATTGTCACCTGCCTCTCATTGCCTCTTTTCCTGCTGTTGCTTCTGTTGTCACTGCTGCTGTTTTGGCTCGCAAGTGCCCCGGCTGTCCATACGACAAACACTCTGGCAATTTAGGTGGGGGCTGTGAAGCTCTGTAGAGCGGACCATGGAAGCGATTTCCTTCACAGCCCTCTGTAACTCCTTCAGTGTCTTCTTCATGCTGTTTTCGTAATCTTCATTCAGTGTCACTGCCTGTACCGGATGTCTGGGTGCAGCCCTCTATCTTGCTAACTCCAGCTTCAGTCCTGCATGTTGTGGGGTGCAGCCAGATATACTGCTTGCCGTACTTCTGTGTCTGCAATGGCATTGATGAAGAAGCTGACTGTTGAGATATTGTGCATCTCGTCGAGGCACCCTTTCAGAGATAAGTGGGAAAGCTACACAATGTCATGCCATAACTTCTGCAGTGGCTCCCCTGGTCACTGGGTACAGCTCTGCAGTTGGACATGGTGGGCATGTCGCAGATATTAGTCGCATTGCTTACATCCCACTTCTGACATCAGTATTACATGGACGTATGAGGGGCATATCTGAGTTTATGAGAAATTGAGGTCTTAATAAAAATAAAAGAACTGAATTTGATTTCTAATTTTTTCACACAGCTATTATTTACAGCATTAAATTATCTGCCTCCACTATTACTCTTTTTATTTAACAGTGACCGTAATATTTCATGTATGTTTCAACTCTAATTAATGTCCTTGTTATTGTCTCTGGTTAAGGTGAATTAACTCATACTCACTATTAACACGTGTTCAGCCTATCTTTTGCCAACATTTGTAATGTCTTTCACTCGCGCTTCTAGTCCAATAGTCCAGGCTGCCAGCCACACCCTCCACTGCTTGATAGCTGCAGTAGCAGATTTCCCTTCCACTGGTCACATCTCTCGCTGCTCGTCTTCTATCGCTCGGTACTCAGCCACTCATTCACACATCAACTCCATGACTCTGAGGCCTGTCACACTTTTATATTGTTCGCCCTGACCATCTGGAAGATTCAACCCACCTGGAGTCACTGAGAAAACGAGGTCAGTAATCCAGAGCATTCTTCAGGAAAATGCAGAAATCAAGACAACCAGGGTCAGCAGTACGCGTTGCAAAAGGATTATAGTGTCTGCTTGCTTTTTGGTAATAAATACATGGCTCTTGGTTTAGCACACACCTGTAATTAAAAACCCTTCATTAAGTTACCACCGCTGAAGCCACTGCCATCATGTAACTGCTGTCCTTCAATTCCACTCACTTACAAAGCAGTGAGCAAGTAACAATAATATTTCAGAGCTGAACTGTCCATCAAATAAATCCCTGCTTTCTTTAAGAGGTTTAACACTGAATCCATCAAATATTTCCATTAACAAACTAAACTTATGTTTATCTTCCATATATGATTAAAATCTCATCTTGCTTCTTTCAAGTTTTAAAATATCTGTGCGTTAGTGAATTCCAAATTACTGAACAATAATAAAATATAAATCTAACCAAGCTGGTGTATTAACTAATAATGGAATTAGGATAATTTGCAACAAATGTTATGAATTTAATGAATCTTATGAGCTTAGAATAAGTAGCTGCTAAAAATTCAACATGTGCATGAAAAATTATATTAGACCAAGGTTTTTGATTTTATGTAATTGTTGAATAGTAACAACCTTTTGGACTGTATATTTGTGTTATATTAAAAATGTTTCTAGAAGATCTTGGAGACTGTTTTCTGCTTTGGTTTAGATCCATTAGATTGTGACACCTTTGGAAAACATCAGCTATATATTTTTGTAGCATAATTACATTTTTATGGAAGTTGATGGTTTTATAGGTTTTTACGTCATCAGCAAGCAAAAAAGATTCTGAATGTTTAATAACTAAATAAATATCATTTATGAAAATAATGTATAAAAGAGAGGACAGAAAGCCTCCTTGATGAACAGCAGAAGGAGCTGGGTGAAGAGAAGTGTTTATTCTGAATCAATACCAAAAATTGTCAGTTGGTAAGATAATTTATTAAGCCAAGGAGGTTATGATATTTGCCAATTGTATTTAATTTGTTAGTAAGTACAATATGGTTTACAGTGTCAAAGATTTTAGTTAAATTGAAGTAAATAGCATCAACTAATCCTTGAGAGATAACTTCAATGTAAATAGGGTTTATGTAAGAAATTAAATTAGTTTAAATGGACCTGTGTTTAACAAAACCAAATTTAATTTTAATAACTTAGTTCCTAAATGAAAATACAGATGGCTGAGAATTATGTTATCAAAAACTTTTGAGAATATACACAGGAGTGAAGTTGGATAATAACTTTATTTATGTGGCAAACTTAAGGCCATATGGCATTGTCTACCACTTAACCAAAGGTTAAAAGTATATTTTCTTCAGATAATAAGAAAGGAATAACTGTACTTTTTTTTCCAGAGATTGGGAAATTTACCAGTGGACAAACAGAGAAAATAGTGTTACATGGGATGCCTGAGGGGCGTATAGGAATTCATGAAGGATGGAGGTCTTATTAAAAATAAAATAACTGAATTCTATAATAATATTTATTCTCAATGCTACAAACAGTCAAACATCTGTTATTTACCAGTCTGATCATTGTATTAACTCTCGTTATTCTGAGTGAAATATTTAATTACTATCACAATTTCAATTAAAGTCTTAATCACAGTCTTTACTCTTGCTAATGTCCCTTAAACTGCTGCAATTATTTCGGCACGCTTAGTTAAAACTTTCTATTTCCATCATCCCAAATGTCATTTCACTCAGGCATCTTGTCCACAGTCCTGCAAATCAGTCACACTCTTCACTGCACACAAGCTCGCCGACTCACTCTTACAGATCACTGCAGTCATCCCTCATCACTCAACTGTCGCACGAGATGCCAAACTCTTGGCTCATAATCACTCCGCCTTCAGAGACCAGCATGTGGTATTTATACTTGAGGTAGGTCTGTCTAGAATGTACTCTACAATTCAAGATGTTCTGGGAAAAGTAATGGTAGTGGTGATGACATTCCTGAATGATAAATGGAGAAATTAAGCTTCCCAGGGTCAGCGAGAAGCGAACTGCAATAATTTTATCGGTGTGAGCAGCGGCGTCCTTTATGGGCTGCTCACTTCGCCTAACATTACAAAATTGGCCTCCAGCTCTTGGCGCCTTTCCACGAGATAGAAACACTGGACCACAAAAATTATTATTGTGGGGGCTAGCTTTCTGTCACAGATACGTTGCCAGCGGCATATCACTCACTTGTTCATTCAAAACAAATCTTTGACTTGCTGCTGCCGCTATCATATAACTGCTGTCCTTCACTTCCACTCACTTGTGCGGGATGGGAAGCAGCAGACAAATAATATGTTGTAATGATTTATGTTGTAAATGGTAATCATCTGCAATTTTACATATATGGACTTGTTCTCCTAAAACTTTGTCTCTTAATTAAAAAAAAAAAGAATTGGTGGCAATAGTGATGCAATGGTTAACCTAGGACAAATAAGGCACAATTCTAATGTTGTGTATGTACCAGGTTTGTCAATGAATCTTTAGTCAGTAACATGATAGAAAAAAGGTTTTGTTAAGATTTTTATCCAAGGGATATCCCATATTTGTGGAGGAAGACTATAACATCAAAGGCAAACTTAAAGTCACTGCCACTAACTAGTATTTGTGGTGTTTACAAACTATACTAGAATCTGCTGTGCACATGAAACAAAGGGAAGGCGTGTGTATGTGTGTGCACGTGCATGTATTTGTGTGTGTTTGTGCGCAAGTATATGTGTGTGTATATATGCATGTGCGTGTGAAGAACTTGCAGTGCATAAGGTCTACAATGATGCAGCAAGATGTGAGACAACTATAGTTGGCCTGACAGATGATGTAGTAAAAATTACAACATTGTCACTTGGACACATGAACAGTGCAAGCTTGAATTTTCAAAAGCAAGGAATGGCAAGTGGTTAGAATATTCAGAACCATGAGTAACATATACCCTGCATTGAAGAACAACATTGTAGGCCACCATTTAAAGGAGATAATGCCTCAAGAGCAACCAAGAAGCTTAAACTGGTGCATTTTGACTTGTGTGGTCTTATGAGTGAAGCACCATATGGAGGAGCAAAATACTTGGTTCACACTACTGATGAATTTAACAATATTACATTTGGATACTTTCTGAAATCAAAGGAAAAAGTAGTGCAGTGAAACCTCGTAATTGCAAGGCTTGAAAACAGTACAAAAAATCCTGGTATCTACGAGTACTTGTAGTAAATAAATGTATGCATTAAAATAAAATTCGAAGAAACTAATGTTATGAGTTACTAGAAGGACGGGAGTTTAATTACAATGTACCTTGGTTGATATCTCTGCTATTAAGAAGTACACTACACAAGTAGGATGACATGTGTGTTTATTATGAGGAATGTGATATGTAATTGCTTTGCAAGTTATTTGCGAGCTCTGGATTCCACAATTTTCACACATCACCACAAAAAATGACAAAAAAAATGGCCAGCCGCAATGAATGAGTAAACAGCACAGCCATCCACCCATCTCGTGATATTTTTATATGTGTGTGCACTGTTTACGGCCGTGTTCTAATTCATAGTTTTAGTTGACTAAATGGTCGCGTGACCTGTTTTAGTATATGAAAATGATCACTTATAGTAGAACTCTGTTAAGGTGTTTTTCATATGACTGGATGCTAAAAATTTCTTATCTGCAGGATCTAAACAACTAGCATATACAGTACAACGAAGTTTGACGATCAATCACAAAATCAGCAATCGTGTAGCAAAATTTTATATGCAAATATCAATAACAATTTATTATAGATATAAAAATAAATCAAGAATGTGCTTCCTAACCCTACTTCTTTTAAATAACTGCCACTATAAACAAGGACATGAGCCTATGAATGATAGCCCGCGGCACATCCCCCTACATCACTTTTTCCCCACAGTTCTAAACCTTTTCCAAATGATTTAATGCATACGTGCATAACTGTGAAAGTCCATTGAATAATAAATAGTAATATAAGACATCAAACCCCCCTTAAGACTACAGCAATTGTTAGCTTTCTACAGATTTTACACCTGAAAAAATACGTATTATTTGTGCTGGCGCCGGCAGGTAAAGTGAACAGCCAGAGTATTGGATCAGTTTGCGGCATGCTGTTCAGGTTTCACAAGACGGCCGTTATAATATTGGGGCACTGGTATTTAGTTAGAACAGCGAACTGGATTATTTATGAGTGCGAGCAAATGATTGGTTGAACAAAGGTTTCATAAGATATCCGTTATAATATAGACACGCTGGCATTTAGTAAGAACCGCATCACTGGATCAATACGAGTGCTAGCAGCAAGCTTATGGCAGGGTTGCCAGATGCAGCGGCCATTCCACAGTTGCCACATCATCTGTTTCGACATAATGCAACCGACTGACGGCTAAATTAATATGTCATCACGGTACAGTAATTACTGCAATTATTATACGCGTCTACACATAGTATATTTACTGTAATTTTTAGTTTTTCTACTGCAAATCACTCGTATCTACTAATGTGCACACAAAATTATCCCTCGTAATTACCAAACACTTTTACTATAAATATCATACACAAACTGATGGTGTATTACAAAATGCTCACAACTATGAAGACCTTGTTAAGGCCCATACTCGCATTTACGAGGTTCCACTGTATCTAAATTTACTAGAGCAGCATTAAGACACCAAGCTCCTGCAACTGCCAGCCATCCTGGAGACAACCCACTGAATGCAGACCAACACGCCCACAACCAAGCAGGATGATGTGTATAATCAGTTGTTCGCACCAACACCAGGGGACTATTTCAAAAAAGTTACAATTTGACAGGTGACAGGAAATTTTCAGACACATTTACAAACCGAAAAATTTTTGTTTCACAAAAGCTGACAAGTTTACAAATTGGGCATGACAAATTTATATAATTGTCATACAATTTTAACAAATAAATGTTTCACAAAAGTTTTGAGCTGACTGCTGACAGGTAAAAATCCGACAAATGTGTAAAATATTACATTACAGACTGTTTTATGAAACAGATAAGTATAATCGCTCTGTGACCTATCTACGAATTTGTAGAATTGTCACTGTAGAAGTGACAGGCAAGCTTTCCTCTGTAACCAGTAATTTTTAATGTTTATATATGGCAATGCAATTGTGGTTTAATAGTGTGTGAATCAATATTGCTTGCCAAATAGAACATTCTTTTCCTCTTGGATTAGGTTTAATACAGTAATCTTATCCACATTACTCAATATTTTGCTTCTAGAGTGAACAAAGTTATGTGGGTGGAATTATTATTTACCGCTTTGTTATTTGTGGTAGGAATAGACTGTTCATGAATAGCATATAAGGCTGCGATTGATTATCATAAACTCAATTGAGAGTTATCTAGCTTGAAAACTTACAGTTTGACATATAATTGTTGCATTTATGAAAATGTAATTTTAAGGCTGACAATTTACACGTTTTTGCTTGTCAAATAAGGGAACTTGTATTATTTATGTAACCTAACATTGACATGACATATTGGCAAATTTGTCGGATTTGACATAATTGTTGTATGTGTCACACTTGTCACATTTTATTAAATAGGGCCCAGATGTGCCAATGATACTGGATAATGGTCTGTTGGTATCCTAAACCAATAAGGAGACACCCAGCACAGAGATACCAACTAGAGACCACTGGGTTCATGACGTCAATGCAGGATGCCATTTTCCGTGTCACGGTACAGGAACCATCACAGGAATAAATACTGTGATGCACACTCTAGCAAAAATACAGAGCATTACGATAGTATACGCCTACAGGTGAAGAACATGAGATCAACATGGCATGGGAAATGAGAACCATGCGTGAAATAGAGAAGGCTGCAGAGATGCCATGCTGTCATTGCTCAAAAGGGACACCAGATTCACCAACAGACCAGATGACACCGCCCTTGACCACCAGAGAAAACTGAAATCACAGACACAAAAGGAGGGGAGGAGAGTTCTCCAAACCAGACGTTTCGACACCACCTCATATCCTGGAAGAGTAGGTACCACGACGCAGGAGACTGATTTGGAGAGTCCCATAACTGTACACCCAGGACACTGTGGAAAAGCACAAAACAGGAGACACCACAACATAACAAACAGGCGACCTGTACTACACCCTGAGGTGCCGCCATGCTGAAACTACCTGGAGTACTGCTCACCTGAGACGCTGAAGATCATGACGGACAATGGCAGGGAGAAAGAGTGAGACCAGCTAGACCTCAGCTACAGCTCAGTGTTCCGGCCACAACGGAGGGACGTACCCACACAGAACAAACCTGTATCTGAGCAACTTTGCAGGGGAATGTTTAGTTTTAAGTCAAGTCAGTGAATTGTCAATTGTATATTTTTAAGAGATTCCTGGAGCTTAGTAGCAACCACACTGTTACTTAATCTTTTAAAAAACAAGGCATGTAACAGTCACATTGCTGCCCACGCACTTCATCTTTTGTTTATCACATAATCACATCATCTTAATTCTGTGGACATAATATTTCTAAACTGGTTTTAGTTTTCCTGTCTGTGAGCACCCTGTTGCCTTTGTGCAACCGGGATTGTTAATTTTTACATTTATGGGCCCGGCTAACTTAACTCATGGTGACTAGCGGAACGTGAGTACAGCAGACCGCTTAGCATTTTCTCTTCCTCAGCCACAAGTATACTTCACAATTTTGGTGTAAATGTGTGTATGTTGTTCACTGTGATACTTGCTTTTGGTCACAAGTGCATAAACTTGTATTCACACTGCATCTCAATTAAGTGTAGATTACGATGTTCCCAATCAATCCAATTTGAAGTTTTTGTCATGTCTCATGGTCATAACATGACATAGCCAAATGAGAAGGTCCTCAAATGCTATACTTGACCACTAGTTATGGACTATTTACAATACCACTCCACCACAGAAGCTGCACAAGGGGAGAATCACCATGAGCCCTCTATTTCCTGAGACTCTACCCACCTCAGCTAGGATAATGAACAATTTGCTGTCACATCAAAGTCTTGACCCCCCTCTCCACTCCTTGATCTCATCAGCCACCTGTCACCACTGTTTGCATTCGACAGCCGGTGAATAAACAGGAGGCTACAATCTCAAACAAATGTTTTACACTTGATTATTTTCTTTGAAGCTGTGGACTTCCACTGTCGCTTACAGTGTCCACTTGCAATATTTTTGTACGTCACTTTCTAATTCTAATATTGATAGTTCATACGTTTGTTTGACTTCTGTTTCAATTAAGTTCAATGTATCCAATATAACTTGCCATTGCAATTTACATTATTAAATAGTATCTAAAAATATCCAGATAAAATCTCTAATATGAAAATGAAAACTTTCAACACACGGCTTGGCAATGACATATAAAATAGGTAAAGTATGTGCAAAAATACTATATAGCAAAAATACACTGAACATATATTGGTGATATGTACAAAACAACTTTGGTACTATAATGAATCCCCATACGTTTTACACAGTAAAAAATAAATTACAGTAGTTATAGTTAATAAAAACATAAGTGCATACTAAATGCAAGGAAATAGCACATGCAAATTAGAATAAAATTATAAATATACAGATTTAGCACATTTAGGACACATGCAAAAATAATGATTAACAGCTCCTCTTTAACTTAAAAAAATCCATCATATATATGTAGTTAACTTCTCTACAGAAAAATGGTCTGTCTAGTGTCTATAAGAATAAACCTGCAGCCCTTTTAAGATTAACTACTTGAGAAATATTTTATATTCTATCCTAAACATTTTTGTAAATTGCATGAATTGAATGTGGAATCCTTGTTTAGTAACCTAAAAGCCCACCATTATCCAAATTTACCCAAGTTGACTTAGCACAGAAATCCATAAACAATTTTACACAAATATAAGGATTAACACACAACTTGCACTTCTGAATTAACTAGTAACCATTTTCATTTTCTTAAACTTGTGATAAAAACTGGTTTGACCATGTATTAATTTTGTAAGTTTTACCGGTATACATAAGAGAGTCCAATCACTGTTACTTCCAACTATTCTGAAGCCCTGCTAAAGTTCTACTTCCAGGATATTCCTTCGCCTCATGCAAACAAAGCTTAACTAAGTCTGGGAAATTACACTAAAGGGACAACACACCACATTTGTGCTGTCAGTTAGTTCTTGGAATAAGAATGGCAACTGCTGACTCAAAACAGCAACAGTTGGGCCTGTCTTACTCCAACATCACCACCCTATTATCCTCTACTTCACTCCCAACTCGCAAGACAACACAAACAAACGGGATATATCACGGGAAGGCATTTGCATTTACAGTGTGAAATGTAATGTATTGTAAACATAGGGTAAATGGTGGGACCTAACGAAAGTGGTGCATTTGATGGGAAAATGTTATTGGCGGGAATGTAAAATCTGGGTTCCACTGTATGTTGTGAAATGGCTCCCAATAGACCTGGAAGCAAACATTCTACAAAACCTAGGAAACGTAATAAAACTGCAAAAGCTTACAAGCACTTGTTACTCCGACAGAAAGACGCATCACATTTGAGGTAAGTAATGTTTCAAATGAATAATTAAACACACTTATAAATTTAGGCAATATCACACTGGCTAATGCTGTTTGCCTAGGTGTATGGGGCTTAACCCTGAGACGCACTTACATAGGTCCCATCCTCACCCAGGACCTTCGACTATCCTCTTAGTTTTAAGGTAGGTTCAAAAGCAAAAGGGACCAGTGTCGCACACCTTTTCTACAATGTATTACTATTAATTTTAAAAAAGTATGCGAGGTTTAATAGAGTTATTTTGAGTAAGTAATTTGTGCATGTAACAGTAGTAAGGGTTTTTTAAGTTTGCCTTTGTACTTGTGTGTAGGATTTTTCATGCGTAATCCGGAGTTTGAGATAAATCCCCCCCTTGTTAACAGGTGGCCAGCTATCAATAACGTTCAAGGAATGAAAATCATCTATCCAATTTTAGCACTTCTCAATATAAGGGGAAACTCATCTTGCAGTCTCCCCCCAACCAAAAACCTGATTCTAATTATGTACCTGCGCTCAGATCTCATGAAGATTATACATTTACTGGTGGACCTGTGAGCACGTGGACTTTTCACTTGTTCTGTTGTCACCAGAGTGTGTGTGTGTGTGTGTGCGCACGCGCGCATGCACACACACACGCACGTGGGCACTGTATATGCAATAAAAAGGCTATAGGTGTCGTGCGTATGAATTATTTACATGTTATAACTGTCCAACTTAGTTTCGTTTGCCGAGCAATGTAGGCCCAATTTGTTAACATAGCGCATTATGGAACTGAAAGATTAACAAGGCGCACGTTTCAGTTCAAGCGTTATTATTTTCATTTCAATAAATTATTATGGATACATTCATATCCCGAAATCAGTCGATTTTGTGTATGAACTTTAGTATACATGTTAATATAAATTAGCTCAATTAATTGTCACAGAAACTTAGTTCTATATACATGATAGATTTCACATTACATTCAGCCATTTTTTTTTTTAAATTACAATACTAAGCAAAACTTTGTACAAAGTGCTGCAAAGAAAATTTCCTCAAAATGTACCAAATAACCTAACATATAATGTACTATAGGCCTACAGTATCTGTGTTTACTGTGTTTTATAGGGGAGAGCAGGGTAAAGTAGCCACTGTAAGGTACAAATTATTTTTTAATAGTCCTCTGCAACTAAACAGAAAATGAGAACTAACCATCCCGACAATATACTTATTGTATAAGCAATAGGACATACTAATTTTTAGTATTATGGCATAAAAATAATGTTTACCAAATATATATATATATATATATATATATATATATATATATATATATATATATATATATATATATATATATATATATATATATATATATATATATATATATATATATATATATATATATATATATATATATATATAATATATATAGAAAATCATAACATGTATTTTCTCTTTGTCAAAAAACAAACGGTTTAGGATTTGTAGTCTTTAATTAAAAAGTCTTGACTTTACATGACCTAGGTAAAATTAAAAATAAAATACAGCCTAGCAAATAGAAAAACCGGCCAAGTAACCCAATTGGATGCCACTGCACAAAATCTTGTCTGCAGTTAACACTAAGTTAGATAATTCATCCTATGACACGTGGTTTTAAAAGCTAAACAATAATAATATTTTAGTGTTTATTTTAAGTAATTATGAACATACTATGTATTTAGATAAAATCAACAGCAATACACAATAACATCAATGCCACTTGATGAAGATGCAAACAAGCTTTAGTCTGGGGTGACATACTAGAATAGGGCATGTGCATGCAAAAAAATAATTAGCAAAGGTGCAACATTTTTTATATGACAGGAATTGAAATAGGCAGAAAAGGATTGTGTGTCATTTTTTATTTATACGATGAAGGGTACAGTTTTTTTTTTGTTTCATATTCCCCCCACCTGACCCTATAATATGCCGTAGTTGCATTAATAAATAGGGAAAAAATAAAATGTTACCACATATTTATAAAAAGTCAAATTAACACAAAAAAATTTTCACATACATTGATTACAATGCCAATAATTGATACAAATTTTAATACAAGAATGATTAATTATTATTAGAAGATTTCATAACCCAGTACTCTCTGTTTCAGACATGGGAAGAGAAACATCTCATAGATATGGAATAAAATGGCTAAAAAGAATAGTGAATCGTCCTTGGTAATTAACATACTAAGGATGGTATACAATATATTTCAGTTATTGGCGATGGAGAGTGCAATAAACAATTTTATGTGGATGGAATACCATCAACGACTGGTGGTATAGGTTTTCTACAGTTACTAAAAATAATATGAATGTAAAAACAAGCAAGAGTTTTACAGTGTAAACATTACGTTTGGTCGAATTGTCCATGTTTCAGGGCATCATAATTAAAGCATAAACTGATAGCCCGCTGTATTTGGGGGTGAAAAAATAAATTCTGCTGCTTCTGTGCTTGCTACAAGTCTGAAGAGAAGGACCCACCAGAACATTTATATTACAAGAATTACGCAGGACCCACAACAGGAATGGAGCAACATATTACTGTAGATGGATTTTGTTATAATATTGAACATGGACTGAAATATTAAAACTACATAGGTGACTGTGACTACAGTTTGTATACCCGCTTACAAGACAAAGTTTCATACAGTCATTATATAACGAAAATAAAATGTGCTAACAATAATTATGACAAGCGCTTTCAGCGATGGTTTACACAAACTCGCAGAAAATATGGCCTATTCCCTCAATGGGAGAAGTGTTCTCACAGAGAATGTTAATAACATTTTCATTCAAATAATCACCAATAAACTTATCTGGACGAACTTTATGCTACCCATGTCGCAGCACTTCCATCTTATGCATTCTGCGATGGAAGCCAAAATAGTGAAGAAAAAGTAAGGCACAGGGTGAACCGTTTGCACGTCTATAGGCTTACTATAAAAGTCATTACTCATGTGAAATAATTACCAGCCAAATACATTAATGAAGTACATTAACAAATTGAATGAAAACAGTTAGCATTCCAGCACACCTGACTCACCACATTGAATAAGGTTTGCAATAAAAATACTTAGTAATAAGACTATTTCTTCATTTTCATGTAATTAAATCAAATAAGATATATATATATAATATATATATATATATATATATATATATATATATATATATATACACACACACATACACACACACAGTGATATATATACACATATATATAATATAAATATATATAGTAATTATAATAATTAGTACATATATATAATTATTATTTATCAAATTATGTATATAGTCAGGGCTATGAGTAAACAATTTTTCAATTTAATATCACAGGTTGATTTTTTAAATAGTATTTTTTAATTTATATCATTACAACTATCTTCATGAACTCCTGTCCTATGTATGCTTTACTTTATTATTATTACACTAATATCCGCCATTGAGGAAAAATAAGTGTTTAGTTCTATATGTGTTGACAGTTTCCTTACGTGCTTACAAGTGTTTGATAAATGAAACTGTAGACATTGGATTGTGCGCACTGATGTACATTTTCTCTACTATGATGCCAATGATTTATTGTATGACATATTATTTTTTAAACAGAAAGACATTCTTTAAACAACTCTAAACTTACTGTGTTCGATGGCATTGTGCTATTATTTTTATAATTTTTTTCCTAGAAATCTGTACATTCATTTTTTCTTTTCCTAATAATGAATGAGATTTAATTTTTGTAATAACTATTACAGATTTATATCAAAATTAGATGAAATACAACAGTGAAAGAGAGATCTGATTTTATAAATATTACTCTCAATTCACTACCCCGGACACACTTAGTCCATCTCACTTAACGACCTGCCTGTTAAATGCCAGCTTTGACACTCATGCCTATTGAAGATAAAGGAAACGGACCACTGCATCAAGGTACAAGAGTGGTGTAGGTAAGAGTACACTGCAATCATAAAGACTCGGCTTGCATATTGTTACCTTCTGAAATGCCCTTAAGCTTGCTGCCCATCAGTCCAACCATTCAGAACAATGAAGAACTTGAACTGATGCCAGTATTTGCACCAGCGTGTCAATCAATCATAGGGTGTGAGCTTGATTGTGCAGCCTTTACCCACCCATGACTGAGGTATGTCCACACTGAATAAGTGCTGGGCCTCTCCTGCAACTACTGTATTGGAAGCAACCTCTACCATCTCGTTGCCCACATTCATTGGCTCCGAGGTTGACAATCTCAGTCCCTCCTCAGCCACAGGCCCTCAGTATCTTCTTCCTGTAGCTGTAGGAATTCTTGCCATCCTTCTTGAGAGCGTTCACCACCTCTTTCACCTTACACTCAACATTGTCCATACTTTCATTGGCACTGTCCATTCTTTCACCCACAAAGCCAATTTTCTGGTCCACACAGTCTATTTTATTACTCACCAACTCCCTAATACTGTCAATCTTTCTGTCTACGTTTTCTTACAAAGCTCTCGTACACAGCCGCACTCTACTCGTTACGTACCTTACTCTCCATTGTAATCTTGCAATCTTGCCTTGTAGTCGCTGCATAAGCCCCACAATCACCTTCACATTCACTACCCATTCTCTTATTCATTCACCATTCGTCGCACTTTGCAAGATTGCTATCACACAAATTGCAGACCACAGGCTGAATTAATGGCCTAGAATCTTGTTCACATGTCAGGTTGCGCTAAGGGAGATTACTAGAAATTTCATCTATAGCCTACCGACAACTTCTTCAGAAGGGGGATGGGATGATAGTGATGTCAGTTCAGGAAACTGTCAATTATACCGCCTGCCAGGCAACATAATGGTGGTTTTGTCATGGTGATTCATCCCTCCACCTCACCAGGATGCCTGTACATACCCGGCGCAGAGGCCCATGCTTAACAATACTTCCCATTAAGGCAGATACCGGTTTTTCTTTAAAACATCAAACAGTTTGACTGTTTCGCTGTCATTATATTGTTGCACAGTTTTCCAATAAGCACAATCAAAATGATTCAGAGTAAAAAAACTATTTAACTGGTGACTTATGAGGCTGAGATCATTATGGCATTATCTTTGAACCACAAGGTTTCTGGTTTGAATACAACGTAAGCCATGGATATATTTAAGTTTATGTAAGCAATTGTACAATTAATGTATTCATATTGAAATAAGAGTAAATTTGCTCAACCTCATCACAAATGGTTATATCTTTTTACCCAATTGTACAAGTTCATAATGTCAAAAAAAAAAAAAAAAAAAAAAAGCACATTCCTCACACTAAACCAATAATTCCAGTAATTTTCTCAAATAAACACTTACGTTAGGCCTGTAAAAAATTTGGCAAAGTGAAAAAGTGACAAGGGGTAGAGAAAAAAATATTCCACGCAATATACAAAAGCTGAGTGTGGTGCATGAGACAGCGTTGATTGATTCACATGCATATTACATCAGCATGATACATGTCCAGGTAGAGGAAGCAGAGATGAGAAGCAGTATCAGTAGGCTGGCAATCCAGTTTGGTCTAGGTCATGCATAGAGTGAAGGATAATAGCATTTTGACTAGAAATGTTATCTGCAGAAGAACAATGCATGGTTAAATGGTTCATAATCACTGAACGCACAATTCTCATGAGCACAAATGGTTATTGTGGTTCTACAAAGGGTTCGAAACCTTAACAGATGATCAATTACCTGGACAATCTAACACTGTCATCACTCCCGACCTTATTGGCTAGGTGGAACAACTTTTGAAAGGTGACCAACTCACCGTATGGTGCACAACACGTCAAAATGATGTAGGTCATGGGCGCATTTGTGCAATTGTACATCATGACAGGTTGGAGTACTGGAAAGTTTGTGTGCAGTGGGTACTGAAGATGTTATTGGACCAATGAAATAGTCTGCAAACGAGCTTCTTAGTTCAGGATTTGTTGCAGAATCACCAGAATCCCATGTTCTTGATGAGCTACTGGTGGATGATAAAAACCTGATGCCATAATTTTAAACCAGAGATGAAGCAATCCACCATGCAGGGGAAACATCCTGCAGCTTGCCTGCCAAAGAAATCCAAAGCTGGAACAAGAGCATGGTAGGTCACATCAACCATCTTCAATAACAAAGAATCACTGCTTACTGAGTTCCTTGAACACTGATATCCTATTAACCATCAGGTATACTGTGAGATACTGCAACATCTGCATCATGCAATACGAACTAATATCCTGAGATGTTGAGCATGGATGTTGTGTTATTGCACATTAACACCCCTCACATGTTCCAGCAAAAAACTCTTCTCTCTAAATATTTCTGGTAGGTACTGGAACATCCACCCTACAGTCCAGACTTGTCACTCTGTGACTTTCATGTGTTTGACCCCCTTCAAAAGCATCTAAAAAGACAGAGGTTAGCATCTACGGCTTAAGTAAAGGATGCTGTGAAGGACTGGTTGCTTCTCATGGCCCAAGGTCTTCTTTGATACAGGTATACACAGTTTTACGGCACAATGGGATCTCTGCCTTCAGGCCCACAGTAATTACTTCTAACTGGTGCATGTATTATATCATTGGGGACTCATCACTTTTTCACTTGGCTGAACCTCATTATTTCATTTATAAATTTCCTGCACCTTAAATATCAGTTAAATAGCAATCTTGTAATTTAACTTTCAACTTGAAATTGTGGCAGGAATAAAAAAATTTAAGTAACTGTCTATTTCAACGGCATTTACAGTCACTAAAATGTAAAAATAAGTTTCAATTATATGCAACAAGAAACTGTACCACAGCAGAATGTCTGCCGAACAGACTTTTTGATGCCCATAACCAAAGACTTAAGATTTGAATAACTTGCCTAAAAGATATTATCCTAGTGCACTTTCAATATACTTTTCTTGGAAAGTATAATCACACAGTAATTTGTGGGTGCATGTGTGTTATACTTGCAACCAAAATATTTTTAAAATTCTGTAAGCAGCCAAATTAAATAATGATTGAAACACTGGCCTAGATTTATTAGAAATGACCTTTGGCTATGGCGACACTTCATTACAATAGTAACTTATTGTCCATTTCATATAAGTGGTCTCAAATTTGACAGTTCTAGGAAAGTAGTGCCAATGGCATCTGGGTGGCTATGTATCCTTCCGCCACAGCTGAACTGTCATTGAAGGTGACTGTTTGCAAACTAACACCATGTGACTGCTGGTATTTGCAAAAAAACTGCATGTGCTTCCTCCCAATTATTTTTAGAAGCTGTGAAGGGCTGTTCAAACAGTTGCAGGTTGGCAACAATTTTTTTTTTTTTTTTTAGTTTATAAATATTTTATGTAAATAACTAACAGCCCATGTAATAAGTCTATAAATTGATAAATTTTTTACCTTGCAAGAAATTTGTAACCAGGATGCTCGAAAATGAAATTGTATTTTGACTGTCAAATGAATAAGATATTTTGCTGTTTTTTAATATATGGTACTCAAAATATATTAATGACAACTAATCTTGTCACACTAACCTCAGGAAAGTTCTTGTAAACATACAAATTTAGCATGGTTTCCACGAACACCAAATACCAAAATCCCACCTCCCCTTCTTTTTTTTTTAATTTATAATTTTTTTTTGTAAATGAATAACACATGTAATAAATCTATAAATTGATAATTTTTTTACCTTGCAAGAAATTTGTAACCAGGATGCACGAAAATGAAATTGTATTTTGACTGTCAAATGAATAAAAGATATTTTACTGTTTTTGAATACACTCCAAATATATTAATGATAACTAATCTTGTCACACTTACCTGAAGTCAGTTCTTGTAAACATAAAAATTTAGCATGGTTTCCACAAACACCGTATACCAAGGACAAACCCCCCCCCCCCCCCAGGAATGCACAAATACTGAAATACCCCCCCCCCCCCAAACCTTCTCCTTCTTTTCAAAGATAATATACATTCTTACATACAGGATATGCCTACTATTGCATTAAAAGTACATAATTCAGCTTCGTGGTATGATATGACAACAAACTCTGTACAGCCTGATATTTTTATGGTGGTTATAATTCTCAGGATGTTAAAGTATGTAGGTAGCCAGAATAATATTTAAGCAAATGTTACTTAATTTCAGTAATTTTAATAATTCTCATTTAGTAACTCAAATGTTAAGTATTGCAGGTCTACATACAAAATACTTTAATAACTTTTCTCAAATTTGTACCTACGTGTTCAGATTGTCATGCTGCGAATAAAAACTTATTTCTGATTAACTCAGTGTTGATATTTACACTAAAGTTCAGTCGCACAACCTCTCTCCTCAAAATTGTGAATACAGTCCTAGGCTTGTTCTCGGCTACGTAATGAAAAACTGTGTGTCAGTTCAGAGATGATACAAAGCGCTCTAGAGAAGCAGATATGACCTACAGCAACAATATATCAAACGAAAATGTTACTTATACACTAAAAAGATGCACCTAACCAAGATTGAAGACATCATCATAAAGTTAATTTTGCTTTGCGATAAGTTTTGGAATGTCGCAGTTCCTACTGATGCATGATGTTGGAGCACCTTCATTGGTAGCTTAAATTGAAAGAATTTTATTTGATAAGCATGTTGTAATTTACTTGATATCAAAAAGTTGTCATTCCAAAGTAAATCCTGTTTACGTGACTTATTCTTCCATTACTCTTACAATATTCTTAACAATGTATGTTAAAAACACATGAGCGCTTTTAATTTGCAAAACAAAAATGCTCAAAACGTTTATGAAAGACTCGAACGTTGAAACCTACATGCCATTTTGTTAAATTTAAAAACAGGAAAAACCTTTAGATTTATTTGCTAACAAGTATACCTGCATAACAAGCTTGACAAATTTTATATACGTTCTAAAAAAATACAAGTGATGCAACTTACAAGTTTGTATGGCCAGCAAGCTTTAGAATTTGAAACCCTCCAGAACCTGAGTGTTAAGAGTTTCAATCGATAATAACCCAGAGAAATATTCATAGCAATGAAATGTGGTCCCAATTAAGGTATCATCTTTATTTTATTTTGAGGTAAAAAGGAAAAAGTGAGCAGAATTGGGGGGGGCTTTAGTTTATCATCATTCGTGAGACGGGATTATTTTGATGCTCTTACGATGCCGGAATCACATAACCCTAACGCGCACATCACAATGGCCAACAGCCAATGAAATACAAGACAGATTGTCGTTAGCCCAACAGATTATGTCGTCCGACCAGCAATTTTGGATTAGAAATGATTTCTATTCTATGTGTCGAGCGGCACGATGCACAGAATGTACAACATTGCAAAATGAAATTGTATTGCAAGCTTTTCCTACAATGGTATATACGCAGCTTAAAAAAAAACTAAATTTAAAACTACTGTATCTAACTCTTAAAAATAATAATTTTACTTTTGTATGCATTAGCAATACCAATTCGTCACCTATGTATTACAAATTCCCCTCTTGTTCACTGCCTTTGAGACTAACGTAGCCTATGAGCACCTTCTAAATAGTTAGGTTAAATGCCGAGAGCATGGTGTCGGTTGTGCTATAAATTCAAGTAGTCACATTGAAATGTGTCATGGTTGCATTTTTGGTCGTTTCGTGCTGTGTTGGTCGGGGCTATGTGATTCTGGCACAAGTGTGTGGCATTTTGGGTTGCATATTGTTTTGATGGAGCAGTGGAATATTTCGCTGATATGGATATAATATTTAAATTATTTAACTTCAAAAATTATAACCTTAATAAAAATACAAAACGTGATGCATACATCGCTGTTCGTATTCGTACAGATGTAGCAATATATACACGCACACACTTTAACCGAAGTTAACCTTACAGTCAAATTTACGATTTAGACAAACAAATATTGTTCACTCACTACAAAAGTGTGGAAAGTGCAGCATTTTTAAGGCCACGTGCATTTCAATAATTATATTAAAGGTTTACAAATACATTTACAAAACACAAACTTATTGATGTAACCTCTTGAACATGTGTATTTCTATGGCAATCCTTGCGAGTTTAATTCACTAAAATCACGTTTGTTCGTCACTAGCATTAAATAATTTATTTGCTAAATCATTCAGTAAAATCAATACTGTGCACACTTCCTGATACAAACAAACTTAAACTTATATACGGAAATTATATTTGTGTCACTTCATTGTGGAAGGCAGTTAGGAAAATGGCTGAATGAGCTGTTTAACAACGTGCCGATTAATATTATATTTCACTCAACAAAATGCACTACAACGGTATTTATAACCAACTATAATTATAAAAAGTAAATAAAAAATAATTAACTACAGATTAAATATTCAGACAACACCAATAAGATATTCGTATAATAAACACGATGAGAAAAAAAAGTGCATGCACAACTGCCTTCACCAGGCTGGAATCATAAACATGGCTAGCCATTGGCTGGAAACGTTTACTTTTCGTATGTGTCCACATACACTGTCATAAATGCTGAACATGTTTTAAAATCCCATTACTAATAGCCAAGAAAATTTAATACTGCTTTAGAAACATAATTTAAACCATAAGTGATGTAAGTATAATTAAGATTTTAAATTAAAACTTTTAGTTCCGAGTACTATTTTCTTCCAAAGCCATCATCAAAATAGCCAACCTAACAACACGGATCCCACAGCAGTTCATCAGCTGATACAATACTGTAGGAGCGACAGCATTTACCGTTTACATAGTGTGTAGTTTGGTCACATTGTCTGTCAAATTTGAGACCACTTATATGAAATGGACAATACCTAAATTTACATGAAATAAACAGCACATACATCCATTGCTTACCCAGGATTCAAACCCCTAACTTCATCTGCTGAAGATAACATGCTCAGAAATCTCTGCTATACGACACCATTAAACTTTAATGAAGATGATGTTAAAAGTTAATAAATTATGACCTACTTCCAAGATAATTTTGGTAAAAACATGACTGCCAAATTAAAATTATCTCTACAATGCAATTACTGAAAGAAAATTTGAAATAAATACTGGAAAATCAAACTCACCATATACCCATACAGAACGCCATCATTTAATATAGTTGCTTGCAGAATACACTTTACCACTGCCAAAAATGACAAAAACACAGGGAATATAAGCTGTGCATAATATAGTTTTGACCGTGGCAAAGATATCTGTGACACTTGTGTTGAATATTTTTTGTATATCCATAGTTGTATGGAACCAAAAATAAAGATGAATCCTGCTATAATGCTTGTAGAAACAGTCTCCATAAAGCACTGAGAGGTTCCATGATGTATCCATACTTCACTTAATGTAACGTTTGGTGGACAATAGAGCATACTGGAAACTCTCTCCTCCAACTGGAAAAAAAAATATTTACAATTGTGATATATCTGTAAAATATCAATGTGTGATACCTTAAAAGTCTTACTAACACATTTAAAAGACACTTTGCAAAAATTCTTAATATCAGTAATTTCAGCCACTTTTGACAAATTCTAACTGTTTAACTTTTTCAATGCAGTAAAATCTTGATCATCGGAACTGATGAGCAGAAATCTGAATTATCATCAGAAACTTCTTTAAAAAGTATTATCAGTTAGAAAAATATTTTGGTTGTCAAAAATGCCAGCTTAAGCTATGTTTTTGGAATCCCACACCCCATATTGAGGTGTTTATTGGAAGGTAAGTTGGTACCATGTAGTAAGTAAACAACTACAGTAATGTAAACAAATTCATTATCCAGTCAAAGACTTGTAATATTGTTTTTATACACATTTAAATCACTTTTTAATTGTTTTTTAGGTTCACTTTTTTTTTAATTCCCCGGTTTCATTTGTCAGTGAGTGTAATTTTTCAAATTTTTCCTTTCACGCCACACGTTAGAAGTAAGGGATTTATCATTTTTAATGTAAGGCTGTAATATGAGTGTTTTCTATAATACGTGAAACATTCGGATTCCCAGGCTTCAGAGCGAGGTGACGCAACTATTGAGATAAAGTTTTTTTTGGTTCCCATGCCATCAACATTTTTGTAGTTTCGAGCGCACCACGGTGTAATGTTCAGCCAATAGGTCACGAGCCCCAGTCAAATGTGTATTTTTAGATTTGTTTTGTGGAGGGGGGCGGCTGCACACGCCGAGTACCTGGCAGCGAGCCCAGGAATCGTTCTTATATTCGTACAACCATTGTAAAGGTAACTTACGGACCAACTTCGCCCACACCCGCAAGTGCCGCTGACCAGAACTTTCTTAGTTTGTCTTAAATCTAACTTCGCTTCAACAACTACTTTATGGAATTCAACAACAACTTCTGTTAAATTTATTTCCGCGGGCGTGGGAGGTCGTTAGGCGCAGAGGGAGAAGGTATTCTTTTTCCTCCCATCATCTTCTTAATTTTTCCTCATGTGTAGAGATGTAATTAACGAACTTAAGGTAAAATACTACTGTGATACTGCTCCTGTGCGTTTGGATGAAAAGGAAGACATGTCGAGTGATGTAAGACTGACATAATTGTAACTGTTTTCAACCGTCCAAAAATAAATTGTTTAGAATAATATATGGATATTTCTGTTCTCATTTTTACAAACCAAGTGTACCAACATTATTTTCGAAGTGATTGAGAATAGCCGGAACCCAACCCAATGTAAGTGTATAGAGAGTGTAACTTGTTTGTGACATAGCGAGCTGACGCTATGCTTCAGACTTAATGTAGAGTTACATATATTGAAAATTAAGTGTCTGTTTGGGAGAAATCTAACTCAGAATTGGAAGAATACTGTGCAAAATGCAGAATAAAATATCAATAAAGCTCTCTGAAGACAAAAAATGAAACAAGCTCTCTTTTGGTGGTTTTCTAGGTAAAAACAAAAAGGGTAAGCATACATCATGATCAATTTTTACTGAAAAATCTACGCTACTTGCTGAAATGAGGAGTGATTCACTGAAGGTTTTGAAGCTAGTTCAGGCTGGCTTGAAAGGTGAACATCCACTTAGGAGTTTCAAAATTAAAATTTTATGAAAAGAGTATTTCTGCAAAATAAAACACCACAGAGGTCTTAATGATAATAAGCGAACTAAATATAATGATTAATTTATTCACATGGCTATTATTTGCAACATTTAAACTACCTACAGCCATTATTACTCTTACTATTCTCAGTGAGCACAATATTTAATGTCTACTACAATTCTAATTCAAGTCTTTATCAATGTCTCTATGTTGCTTGACCTAATCTAGAAGGTTCCTCGCACTCCGAGTATTGCTGAGAGAGGATAGAGCAATTCTTTTAAAGAAACCCCAGAAATTCAATCTGCTGAAGGGTCAGTAGCAAGCAAGTCTCGATAGGCTTATATTGCACAAAGGGTGGTTCACCTTTATAAATCACTGATTGCTTCTCGGATCACCACCCACTTGAGCTTCACACACTCCTTCACTCGCAGAAGCAGGATGGGGCAAGGGAAGCAATGCAAACCAGTAACACGTAACACTGATCCCTCCTCAAATTTGTTCGTCCCCAACAGACTCTGCAATGCAAAATCTGGACCTTCATAAAGTGCCAGTCAGTCAATGTGGACAACCTTCAGCTTCGCCAGAGAGCCTTTTACAACAAACCCTAAAGATCAAATCATTGATCTTCTTCAGAATCCTGTAGAGGCCTTCCCAACATTTCTGTAGCTTTGGGCACTACCCTTTTCACCTTTTGTGGGTTGTAAAGCCACACCAGTTGTCCTCCTTGAAATACCTTGCCCAACATTCTCATATAATACCACATCTTCAGCATGTCAGTTTTTATTCTGAGGTTCTGTCGAGCAAAATCATGAATGCCAAATAGTCTGTGAAGTAATTTGCTGGCATAATCAGCCAGCAGCAGCTTCTTCTTCCATCTGTCAGCCAAACAGGTTGTCACTAAGGAGGCATGGCTATCATCCAAACAGCATCTTAGATGGTGTTACCTTTTTAGACACGTAAAATTCTGAGCTACAAGAAAGGAGAAACAATAACAACTTTGAATCCTAGTCTTTTTGGTTGTTTGCTACAAAGATCTGCTCAAGAGTACAGTTAAGCCTCTCAAACATTCCATCTGCAGTCCTAGTCTGTCTGTGTTTTCCATCATTATTTTCCCTGTTCCTGTAAAGCATGCCATTCTACAATACAGGATAATTATTTCTTGTAATTAGTTTTCGCAAAATCATGCCCCTCCCCTACCCAATTGAAGTGCAGTCTTCTATTCTTACCACCGTCTTATGACTAGCAGACATTTGCTGTCAAAAAATACATCAGCAATTATCTGTGATTGCATCCTTGTCAATCCAACTATTTTTTTTTTTATCTGGAAACCCCATCCAGCGAACATATATGTTATTGCCTGTGTGTTTCAAAACTTTTTCTACAAGATAAGTGTCGGGTTATTTCATGGGGTGTATTTCCTCACTGTAAAAACTGCCTCAAATAACTTGGCCATCTAGGTATTCGAGACAGTAGGTACGGGTTCATAACACTGAATTTTGACAACTCTGTACAATTCATTTTTACCAGTCCTGTGCACATCCTCTGTCAAATGTCCCATTCACTCTTGAAATGCATACGTAGTCTGCAATATTAGCTTTCGGCTTCTATCAACAATTTTCATTTTTGTAAACTGTTTGTAGCAATGAATTGTCTTTAACATCGATGGGGCTCATAGGTGCCTATTGTACAATGTATTTTGTGGTTGTACTCTGAAACAAGTTCTGGTAATATTCCCAACAATTTGTAGCTCACTTGTGCCAAAAATTGTTATCACATTGCTGTTTTCAAAGTGTGATTATAGCTTTCAAGTATACACTTATAGCTTACACTTCATATGCATAGAATAATGATTAATCTTGTGTTTCTTTATTACATGCTGGAATACTGGATTATAGAATTCAGATCCAAGACCGGTTTGCAGATTTTTTTTGTGAGCCTTTGTCACCAAGAACGAATTCCATCACTTTAGCAACATCTTTACCTTCTTTGATTTTGACTGGTATGGAAAAGACGAACTTGCTATAATAATCAATCACAGTCAGCATATACGTGAATGCTTTATTCACATGTGTGTAAGGAATCATTATGACCAAAAATGCCTGGTATAAATCACACAATTTAAACACTGTCATTTTGCCGGCTTGTGCAGTTCACAAGTGATTTCTGCCCAACTCATCGTCTGTAGCCTTTTTCATACACTTCCTCCAGAATATTAGTAATTTTGTTTGTGTGGGACTTATTTCCAGCTCATTGTGAAGGAATCAACAGCCTCAATCTGTTGACGAGTTCATTTACATCAACCCAATATACATACTCTAGACGATGTCCATCTTTTTGCCAGCAGACCAGAACCAGTCAGTACGGTTACTTCTGGAAACAGACATGAAATAATGCTGAATTTTCTATGAGCAGTATCTTTATACTCATTGCTCCATGGATAGTTATATTTTAAATGTGTACTCGCTAGTTTGATCAGGCCACTTCTACTGTCGCAACACAGTTTGTGAATATGCAATAGGTTATTCCCAAAGAGTAGTTCGTAAAGGCTAGGGACTCCATGCAGATATTCATTTCCAATTTGAATTTCACCTTTTGGGAGGAAAAAATTTCCAAGTTTCCCAGAAAACATTTTATATTTTGTTTGTAAACTCAGAATTGTTCTATAATTGAAATGAGGTAAATACATTGCTAGGTAACCATGAGCATGTACATTTCTAGTATTAGCTCGATCTTTTTATGCTTCAAAACTGACAATGAATTGTAATCTTCATCCATCACTTCTTCTACATCCAGTTTACACTTTTGTTTCTGCCCTGGCTGCTGTATGGCTTCATCAGCTTCTTTCTTCAATACAACAGGTGAAACTACAGGCTGCAAATTATCAAGTCTAGATGTGACTGGTTTGAATGCATCATCCTCCAAAACCATGTAACATTCCAAATATGCTCACTTAGATAAAAAATAATTTTCCAAGCACATTTTTGATAACATGACATAATTCATCAGCAGTGTCCGCCATTGTACAATACAAAGCAGTAATGAAAACAGTTTATACATAATTTTACTATTTAGGTGCAGTCTTTGGTTTCATATAAAAACCTACTATAGGCCAAGATGCACTAGATGTAGGATTAGCAGCAGGTTGTATGGGAGTTGGCTTGAAGTTGTTCTTGATAGTATCTCATTTTGTTATGCATTCTCTAATAGCACCTTAGATATGATTACAATGTTTCCATACTTTTTCATTATAATTCATTGCACACAAAGTGGTAATAATCTTACTGGTTAGCTCAAGCCTTCAGTCAATGTACATAGTTGGGCCTCTGTTTTATAAGATAATGTTTGCATTACTGCCAACACCCCTGAAGTTTCCAAATTGACCGACTGAACGTATGTCATATTAACAGCGTCACCGCTATATTTTGGTTCACCCACATTAATTCACTTCCAACCAATGCTGCATTGACCATCTTCCATCTGCACCAGGCAGCTATTCCCCGTCATTTCAGACCAGTATGTCCAAATCTAGATACTGTTTATATGCCAACTGTTACTGGTGAATGATTATGAACCTATCAAAACCTCGACGGTACCTTCCTTTAAGTAGAGGAAAGTCTTTTTCTCTATCACAAGGAATCCGTAAGGCCCACTGCAACAACAATCACACACATTTTTCAGCTTATTGAAAGGCATGTCTGTATTTACATGGTGGGATTACGCATGGCATTAATGCATTTTTCCCATATGTAACAAAACTGGCACATTTGCATTATCACAAAGTAACTGTTTCACTATGCATGAATAAGTTTGACAGAGGTACAAAAAATTCAAAAATGCATACCTGCCCATACTGAAATATTCCTGCATACAGACATGCTTCAAATATTCTACATCATTGTAGACAAACACGAAGTTTGCTTTAGCCTTATTGGGAAAAATCACATCTTTATTATCGCTGCATGGAAAATACTGCACACCATCCACAGCTTGTAGAATCCGATTCTCAAACCGAAGACTATTGGTCTCTTCCAATAAACTCAGAAGCAAGCATGTTTTATCCCAGTTAGAGGGTCCACAAATAATACACAGTATGGAATTTGCAACAGAGGATCACAATGTCATTCGTAGGAAGTAGCTTCATCATCAGTGATGATATGCACTGGGAGAGTAGTGTCCTGCTTGAAAATCTCCATTCATCTGATATATAAAACATGAAAAGTTTTGGTACTTATACAGTGACCATAGCAAAATTTGGAGTGGTGGCGATGAGAGGGGGCTGACTAATCTCCAAAAAATTTATAAAGGAGCTGTCTAGTGTGTTGGTGGTCAGTCTGTTGTAATGTCTTGTAGGGGCAAGAACAAAAGTGGATGTGGACTTGTGAATTTGTTTTTAAACAAGCTTCCATTCAAGCTACATATTCCCGGTTACAAGTACTGCGGGCCATTGCACAAAGCTTGCAAAAAGGCTTGTGTATGGTGACAGAGGTATTAACACTTTGGACGGGGCATGTGAAAGCCACGATATTGCTTATGCGAACAGTAACAACTTCAGTGACAGACATGCTGCAGATGCTGTTGTCACCAATAAAGCTAAGAAGATTGCCAAACAAATTTGATGAAGTCTAGCTGTTTGGAGTGTTTCCAAGATAATGAAAGTCAAAGTCAAGCGAGGTATGGGCATGCAATTCAACCAGAAGCAATATAAAATGAGAACTCTGAGAAAAGCATGCAATGGAAGGTAGAAAAATGAGGTTTTCTATCATTCGTTCTGCATGCACTGGGTGATCTTGGAGGTGGAGGTCTCATATGAGGTGCTAGCAGTATAACCAGGGCAGTAAACAGTGCTAAAGAACAAGGTAAGCAGTTGGCCGAAGCAATTCGACACAACTGAAAGATGGAGTCACTGGCAATTAGTAAAAAAAAACAGCAAAGGTCTGTACTTGAGACCATGTCCGATAGTCGGTGGAGGCCGAAGAAAAAAAGTAAAAGTCGTGAGGGGGGGGGGGGGCAAGGCAATCTTGAAGTCATTGCCTACACACCCCCTCACAAACAGACATAAAAAAAAAAGCATGCAAGTGTTAAGGATACCACATTTCCACGGTGTGTGCACGCATAATGGACTGCCATGGAAACCTAAACATAATGAGTCAGCAATCGTAAATTTAGATAATGTTAGAGGTCAAGGCACGCACTGGATTGATTACAAAAAAAATTGGAAACAGAGCCTATTTAAAATGCTTTGGAAACTTATGCCCACCGCTGGAGTTGAGAAGAGTATTTGAAAGGTGCGAAAATGAGATATAATTACAATGCCAAGCAGCTGTCGAGTGAGTGAAATTGTGGACACAGGCTTCTTAAGCACATAATGTGATTTCTTTTTAGATGGTTCCCAGATCTCTGGCACTGATCAATTTCCAGACTTATTTTTCAGTCCAAATGTGGACTTCTCCAACTGTATGTTCCATTACGTTTGAGTGGATAATGGAGCTTCAGGCAAAGTGTGTTTAACAATCGGTTCCTACGAGATAGAAGACATTGCTACATTTCTGAAACATTCGCTGCAGCCTGATGTAATGCTGCTTCTAAGAAGCAACCCTAATACTTTGAAGAGTGAAATTATTTGCAGTGCAAACATTTATTTAAGAAAACACAATGCACTGACCTCCAAAAGTTTCGAAAAAAAAATATACTTAGGCTGGTAAAAAGCAGGAATCATCCTTGCCAATAAATATTTTTCTGGTGAATGTTATAAGTATAAACTGCAATTTGGTTAGCAGTACATACTTGAATGGTCCATAGGATGGGCTGAAAAAAGTCAACTTACGACATTCAAATTCAAATAGAGCAGAAAAGATGCACTTTTGTATCCTGAATATGGGAACATATAATCTTATTATGTAATATTCGTTTTAAAAAGTAAGACAACATTCATATTGAAGTTATTTTGACTTTGATATAGTCTGCTGAGCAAGTGTAATGTCTCGCCACGTCGGCAACCTGTCATGGCAGGAGCCCCCACACTGTTGTGCTGCATGGATCAAGTACCTAGAAAATGATATCTCAGTTGATACTCTGCTTGCTGTATAATAACATTGTTGTGTTAACGAGTCTATATGAGTAGTGCATACAGTGTTGTGGCCAATGAAGCTTAATTATGTAATTCCTTTATGTGAGTGTATTTTTAACATCATTAGTTAGCCTAATTGAAATCTGAAAGAACAAATGAAAATAATGAGCCTATTTCATTCCATCTACATCTCAAATGAGAAACTGCCTTAATGAGTGACAAATTTGGTGTTTCTGATCGAGCTACAGCTGCTATGCTCCTAGTGTTTTGCAAGATAAATAAACTTTTGAAGCCTCACACAGAATCAATTGTATGGACAAAATGTAAACTGTCCTCTCCACCAATGATGGAATATGTGCCAACATTAAGTATTTTATTATTTCTAGAAAGTAAAACACTACCTGAGTTTGAATTGCCAAACATGCCCTGTCTCACGCAAGCAGGTAGGATGCTGACTCCACTCCTTAATAGTAAGTAGTCGGTAGTCACCTGGTGCATCAAAAGGATATAAATCTCATTTGCCAGGCTGGGTCAGGGGTTTTCCCACATCGGAAAAGCTGGGTTTGGGTCCCTTTGACTAGGTGGCTCGTGAAGGAGGAGGGGGAGTCAAACCCCACGGCAAGTTTAAACAAAAATGTCGCCCTCCCGGAGATTTTGATTTCTCTTACCGTAAAGACTGCCAAAATTCGCAAAGCCAGCTTTCAAGGGGATAGAAGAAAATGGGGAATGATTCTGATCCTAGGCAGGGTACTTACGAGTCCAGTTTCGTCCTGCCTCTATATGGTGCTGGCCTAGTTTGCTGGCAGATAGGTACGAAATCAGGAGTTACAGACACTATTCTAGGATCATTCTTTACCTGTGATTGGATGCGAAGTGTGAAGGTCTTCCCAGCTGATGTACAAAGTGTGAAGGTCTTCCCAGCAGACGTACAAAGTGTGAAGGTCTTCCCTACTGACGTGCTCACTTGGCACATGGGGACTGATGCTCATGCTTGCTGAGCAGGACAAGATGAGACTGTAGGTTCTGGCGTGGCTATAATAGGGGCTAGATTGCTGTGGTAATCAATCTTGTACCAGGGAGAGTCTATGCCAAGGATTGAGTTTCCATACTGTCCTATTGCCGCAACACCTGGATGTTCTTTATTAGGTACTTTTATCCAAGGGCCGAAAAAAGGTATAGTGTCTGCACTTGCCGGTAAATTATTGTTGTCTGCAGGTGGTGTTTCTACAGGTATTAATGATTTTAGCTCTCTTATTGCAGCCCGTAGGGCTAGTCTTCTTACTTTACTTAAGTTGCCTTTTGTAGCATAAGGCATCTCAGCTGAAGTCCGCTAAGTGGAGTTAGTCTTGCCGAGAGCATACTTCTAGATCACCAGGCAGTATCCGGTGTCCCCTAGTCTGGCCTTACTTCAGGCTGAGACTAAGACGGATAGTTGAGAAGCCTGTGGTCCTGGGTGTGAATCCCCCCGGAGATAGGATGACCTGGAGTGCTCAAAGTCTAGTCCAGCATTATTCAGGCTGGGAATAGGCCCCAAACATTGTTCCCGCTCGTACTTTGCAGTAGGTGTGGCGAAATGGAGATCTGGTATTTTTAATGCGGCCCTATCCAGTGCACTTCCAGTATTCAGTGGTTTCACTACTCGTACCCACCGTCTGGCCTTACTTCAGACTGGGACGGCCGAAGAGTGGTGCAGATAACTCACTATAGGGTGAGTGACCCTAAAGAGACTAATCAGGCCTGAGCACATGTTCTCCTACTGCCTTATTCAGGCTGGGAGTCGAACCGAGTATCCGGTCTGGTTATGTCTCTTAGAGGGTGTCGAGTCCCTAGTGCTTTGGGGGGCCACCGATGATCTACCCAGAGGCAGATCTAGATTTTCTCTCTTAGTTTGTGTGTGATTACCATTAGGGTGTTCTCACGGATACCATATTTGCCTTTGAATGGCAAATTATTAATTGATTTAGAGAGCTTGCAAAATAACACCAATGTAATGAAAATTAAGCAGGGAACAAAGGTTTCTCAAGTTATCAAAACAGTAAACCAAATTACTAGCAAAATTGCATATTTATTAATACGCCTGAGAAATGCAAGGGGATATGTAGTTCACTCCTAATTTTACATGATGGAAGCTAATATTATAGCAGGTGAAGGTAACCTGCGCAAAGCTAATGAGTTTAAGATATATTAAGATCTTACATCTCAGTTAAATAACTTTAAAGAGGCGTTAATACACGACGTTCTGAAGGAACCTATCAATATCACACTGTAAATTAGATTCTGTGTGTGCAGTCCAGAAGGGACAACCATGCGACCTGCTACCACGGTGAGTGCTAGATCAGCAGTGGCAGCTTCTTCAGAGAGGTGCTGGTGGTGATGAGTAGATGTCTTCAGAAACTTTTATTCCGGAACACATCTCGAGAGGTCTAGTGATTAGATTTTTTTTTACTGAGTCTCTAGTTTTATGCAGACTGGGAGAAGCGGAAGTTAAACCACTTACCACAGTAAGACTTACTTCAGTGGCTTGTGCACTAGTGGTCAACTGCTTTGGGCCAGGGATTGGCTCCTCCTTACATACAAAATCTCAGAGTGAAGAGATTTGGACGGCTCTTACCAGCAAGGTCTTGAGAGCAAAATCTCTGAGCTTACTGGCTTTCAGAGGTGTCGGGGTGGCTACTCTCTCTCCACAGAGATAGGTTATTATAGATTGATGGCCTCGTCACCCTTTTCTTATCTCCTACATTAGAGGCTGTTGACATACCTCTCCCCTCGTTCCGAGGCACTGGAGGTAGTGATGATCTTGTCGACCGGGTGCTGCCCTCCTGTAGTAACATGTGGAACTTGCTTATCTGCGCGCAGGGCATCGACGACTTGCTGAACAGTAAAATCCCACGTTGGGGAAAAGGCAACCGCGTGACGGCTTTGAAGGTGAACAATACTATTTTATCCAACCACATGTCTGTAGTCGCATTGCTGGACCCTGTAGGCACGTAATTTATTGCACTGCTGCGAATAGGACTTGCCCATGTGAGTGCTATTGCTCGATAATGGGGCGAAGGTTCATGTAGTGTGTGCATGTGCAATGCACAGAAATTCATCACGCAACAACTTATAACAAAATCCACACGAAAAGTATGTGGGCAAGACGGCATAGATGAGTATTTAAGAGCAAATCTGGTCTTCAAGATCTGCAATGCCAAAATTTGGCCAAAAAACCGATTTTGATTGTATAATATTGGTCATATACTACATAGGTGGAACTCAAAGTGCAGCGAACAATACATGGCGAGTTCTGGGTCGTTTCAGTAATTTATTTGCGAAATGAGCAAAGAGCTGCACACAAATAATGCTTGTTGGATAAAGATTGAATGTTAAAGAAACAGTCCTCTAAAAATTATGACTTCTATGTCTTATTTTATTAATAAAAATATTAAATACGACTGATGCTCACTATTAAACAAAATTTAAATCCATCCCAAACCCTTATCCACTGCTGAATATAAAATACAGTGGAAGCCCGGATTACTACGGATTCGGTTATACCACGGAGCAATTTATGTCCCCTGGCCTGAATAAACAAATAAGTGGAAGGAGTGCAGTCAGGTAGGTGTGTGGTCTGTCGGCGGGTGGTCGTGAGTCGGGGACATTGATGGATGAGGCGGAGGGAGCGGCCCGCGCGTTCTCCCTCCTTTCAGCATAGAGCTCTATTTTACTGATTCTTTACAGCCAATCTTGTATGTTTTTCCATATTCAATTTCGTTGGCGTGGTGTGAAGCTTTGACAAAAGAATTCCTCCTAGTGGTCCTTTTTTGTGATCCTATTATACCTGTTCTGCCATTTAGTTGTAAACAGACAAAAAATGATACTGTGGCAACCTTTCCACCTTATCTGGATATTGGATCAGTATAGGGGAATGGCACGGTTATATTCCAAACCGTATATCATACTCGCAAGTGTCCTGCTGTCACGCATTTACTGGCACTTACAAGTTAACATGAAATGTGCAGGTGTTGTATAGCATAATATGTAATCATTATAATCATGCTGTAGACTATAATTATAATGTGTATATAGCAGCTATAATGGTAGGTCTTCCCATCAAATAATTCCAAAATTTGAGACGCGCCTGAAAATTCCCATTTTTGAAAAAAAAAATTCTGAGCGAACGAGCTATTGTGGACAAGGCTTAATGCAGAAAAGCGGCCTTGCATTGCAAGCCACAAATCATTCAATTTTTTTTTGTTTTAGTTTTCCTTTTGAAAATGCAAATCAGATGAGCAACTGACATGTTTCACATCACGTGCAAGCGTGCATTCAACCTTTGGATGCAAGATTCCTTTCTCATTCTTACTTCCTCCCAACCAGGCCCAGCAGGTGGCGTAGAAGCGCAACAGGCAACGGGATGGGGGGGGGGGAGGAACTCCCTTCTCCAACCCGCATGACAAACAATTCGCAGCGAACACCATCCTTGGTGGAATAACTACATCCTTTGCCAGTGGAAATGTAGTCTTTTGTTTTAGTTATTCTTGCTTGAATGCATGTGACCCCCTTCTTCTGTTTTCCTCCCTTGAGCGCTGTTAAGTCCGGTGATGCAGATAAAAAAATTAAGATCTGATAGCAAGATGCTAAACGTTTCACGAGTTACGGCAGTAAATAACAACACTTGCCCCGTGTTTGACAGATAGGTGCCACGTCACATTAGAACACTTGCTTTTTTTTTTTTTGCAACTGTACTCTGCCACTCCTTGAATAGCTCGGAAAGCTATAACACAGGTATGAGTTATGTCCCCAAACAGCCGCGTTATATCTGGCTTTTACTGTACTGATATTTTTCAGCAACTTTTGCAAAATTTAAGTCTTATGTGCAAACTAAAAATGTAGTGTAAGAATCTTTTTTCACTATTCTCATTATTACACTAACATTAAGCATCTCCATGCTATAAGACACTCAATGACATAATATTAATAAAATGAAAACTAATATAAAATAAGTTGTTTTTCATGGATTTTCTTAAACTTTAGGCCCTATGCGCAAACTGAAAACTACACCTGCAATTTTTTTTATTAATTTTCCTGTATTCAGGATACAAAAATTACACTTTTCCGGACTATTAGAATTTTAAAGTTGTAAGTTAGTTTTTTCAGCCTACCCTAATGGTAAGCCAAATCACACACTACATGAATTTTCAGCTCTCGTACCTCCAGGATTCAAACTAATCAAGGTGCCTAGAATGATCATTTATGCACCAGTTACAGCTAAGCGTGCTAGAAATTGTTGTCCGAGTAGTCTTATCAAGAAGACAATGATTAATTTCCATGACAACGAAATCACTTCACGTTTACATTTGAAGAAAGATGGGACTGAATTTCAAGAGGAAAAAAACTAGTAGAGGCAACGAGTCAAAGGTCGGTATGCTGCGAGCAGGTGGTGTGTTAACGCATGAAAACATACATAGAGTCTTGGGTTCAAAATCTGCAAAAATGGATGCAGAAATACGTAACATTAAGGAACTGATCAGATGTGAAGATTTCACTCTTATTCACCATATTTACCAGTACAGTACGTATTGTCATCAGAGTTTTGATTCCCAGTGTAAAACCAGGACATTTATACTGTACCATGTAATTCATAGTTGAGGTTTGGGGAAAACGATTACAGTACACTCGCCAGTCCGTGCCCTGAGAATCCGGACTACTCAGAAAAAGATAGTGTTTCCGAAGCGATGTGATTTTAAACTTTTTTGACATGTCACCTTATGCCGTACCGCACGTAAGCTGTTTTAATATTTGTGCTTTGCTGTACAGAGCTGTCAATGTGCCAGCCGCCGAACAGTACTAACCCAAAACGACTAAGGCCACCTTGACTTCAATACGGCTGGCCAGTTGACTCCATCTCCACTCTTAGTCAGCATTGTAGCGATGCCGCCCGTGAAAATGAAGCACGTAACATTAACACTTAAAAAAAAGCTTGAAAATTGTAAAATGCTAGAGCGTGGTGTGAAGGTTTTAGTTATCAAGAACGAATATAGCATCAGCGAGACTACAGTGTACAACATTACGAAAAACAGTGCTAAACTTAAAATGTTAATGGTGAACAGTGAGTAGGAGAAAACTATTGATGATCGCAAAATGCTCCACACAGCCAAACTTCAAGATTTGGACAGTGCATTGTATACATAATTTTCCTCAAAATGATCTGAAAGTGCTGCAATATCGGGGGCCAATATTCTCTGCAAAGGGAAAGGAGTTCTATGAAAAACTGAAGCTCACAGTGCAGTGTACATCTCCAGAGGGTTGGCTAACCAGATTCAAAAACAGACACAGGATCAGAAAATTAGATGTGTCTGGTAAGCAGAAACCGGCAGATGTAGAAGCTGCTGATAAATTCCATGCATGTTTTACACAGTTTGTAAATTAAAACTATTTGACTTCAGAGCAAGTTTACAGTGCATATGAGACCAGTCTGCTATGGAAATGTCTGCCAAACACAACTTTGGCTGGTGGCAATGAGACTTCTACATCTGGGTTTAAACTCAACAAGGAACACATCACAGTTCTCGTGTAAGCAAATGCTGCGGGCACATACAGAGTGAAACTCGCTATGTTTGGAAAGTATGCAAAATCAAAGTGTTTAAAAATGAAACACATTTACCTGTTGACTAGAGCACAAAGTAATGCCTGGATGAATGCTGAAATTTTTCTTGTTTGGTTTAAGACTGTTTTTGTACCTAGCATAAAAGAAAACAGAGAGAGAAAAGAACACCAGAAGACAGCAGGATCGTGTTGTTATTGGACAACTGCCGTGCTCATCCTCGGACTCAACAACTCAAGAACGGCAACATATCAGTCTAGTTCCTGTCACCAAATGCGACAAGCTTGATTCAGCCAATGGATCAAGGCATTATTTGGAATCTCAAAATGCTCTACAGACGTGATTTCATGTGGCAGTTAAACACTATGATGGGCAAAATAGTTGCATTTCAAAAGAACAACAACTTGAAAGATGTTATATTTTATGTATCATGAGCACGGAGTAATATGAAAAAAAAGAGACTTTACGCCAAGCACTGCAAAAATTATGGCCAAAATACAACACTGGAAGATGTAACAGATGAGGGTGATTTTCTTGGGTTTGAAGTTGAGACAAGCACGGGCACAGATGACACGTACGGAGAAATAGTGCAAATGGTTTAATGTGCTGACAAAGAAAACCTAATGAACCTGCTGTCCACGACTGACCTAAATGATTGGTTAGAAGTAGACAAAAATGTTCCATGTCACGACAGAAGACATCATAGAAGCAACCAAAAACAGCAGCACTACCAAAATTGAAAGTAGTGTGGAAAAAAGTGATGATGAAACCAACGTTACTTGGAGTGAGGCTTCTGCTACATGGGATAAAATACTGGAATTTTCACAGAGCAAAAAAGACTGTTACACATTATCGGAAGTAATGCGGTGTCATATTCAACATTTGACTCTTTTGCACAAGATAGGCCATTAAAAAGTCTGATAGTCGCACTCATATGGTGAAGTAAACAACCCTGAAACAGAGTCCATCATCTGCTTCGACATCCAGTGCCATTAACTCAGACTCCAGCAGTAGTTAAGATGTATTTTCCGTGTGTGTTTATGATGTATGTAACATACCTATCAGAACATTTTTTATCCTAAAAATATGTGTAGCTGTGCTAAGTATTTATTCTTCGCTGCCTTTTTAATGCTGTACAGTGTTTCTGCTAGTGAGTATACATTTAATACATTTTATAATTGTTAAACATAATTTATCATTTTGTAGTGCACTGTAGTTTCTGGGCAGTGTGTGCGGAATAAGCAGTTGACAGGTTGTTTACTTACACACAGTACGTTGCCGGTGTTCCCGTAGTATTTATCAAAGGAGGCCACAGTAATCTGGCTGTCACACGTTGTCATAGTATTTCACTCTGTTAATGGCCTGTATTTTAATGTACAAGATGTTCCACGACTCAACTGAAATACTTCGGCAACGTGTTATACAGAATCACTGGCAACAAAAAAAGTCATATACACAAGTATAGCCTACTTGTGTATATGACTTTGTGTACAGCCCCATTTCAGAGTTACAGGGATGTAAATGCGATAAAAACACAAATTGGAATTACTGAATGTCTTTAATGCAACTGACTATAGTCATATTGAATGCTCACAAGAGCTGTTCAAAATGTGCACCATTTGACTGTAAGCAGGCTGCGATACGTTGTAGCCTACCATGGTGTGTTCCCAATGCAAACCTCCAAGTGCATTTCCAAGTTGATTAGTGGCATTGATTATTGTCTGTAGCAACTGGTCTCCTGTGTCTGATCGCCATCCGCTGTAAACCCAACTCTTCAGGCAGCCCCAGAAGAAAAAGTCCAACCGGGAGAGGTATGGAGTGTGTGCCAGCCATGGGACAGGCCCACCTATTCCACTCAACCTGCGCAGATACTCAGTTGCTACACCCATTTCCATCACAGTATCCGTAAACAAACACCATGTCCGCGTACTCTGCGCGTGTAAACTTTCCTAGCATTGTTGCACAACCACTCGCCTCGACACACTAAAAAAGACTGGCCAGTGTCTGCTTACAATCAGATTGGACAACTCACCACCTGATGCAGCTGGTTTAGCCAGCGAAATGTCGCTATCGAGCAACCACGTGGAAAATGTGTCATCCTACTTTGTGTGTGTGTTCCTGTCGACGAGTTTTACACTGTGAGTACTCTAATTCCTTTCTTTTTATATAATTTTGGTAGCCTAGCAGCTTACTTGTAACCTTAACTAATACAAAAGAATGTCAGAGCAAATATTTCTGGGAGAAATAATTTGCATTAGGAATCAAATGTAATGTAAGTATATTTATAATTTAAAATTCAAATATAGGCTGTTCACAATAGGAAGTAAACAATTTTTCTGAAACATTATTTTAATAAATTCTCAGAAACTGAGTGTTCAATTATGCTCTTTTAGTCAGACGGCAAACAATGTTTCTATATTATGTTTTTTACTCAAATTTAGATACACAAAATTTAATTCTGCAATACCCTCAATTCTTAATTGTGGAATAAAGAAACTAAAATCTAAGAATTGAGCCATTAAAAACCAATTACTACAGACACATCACCTTAGTTGTTACCTTCAGTGTGGTTGACTATTGCATTTATTCGTGTACTAAATACTATTATTAATACTATTTTGTGCCTCTAAATAGACTGCGTGTTCGGGAAGATGGCAGAGATAGACGGACGTGCGTGCAGAGAGAGTGAGAGAAACAGTGAGGAGGAGGCTGCAAGAAACTTTGATGAAGAGCTAAGTATTGGTTCTGTTTTGATTGATCGAGACATTCTTTCCTAACTTCAGGAAGAATGGCCCCAAACAATCGTATAAATAGTCTTCATCTTAGGGTGGTTATAGTTATAATCCAGAGAGTTTTGAGGTTCAGTTGCGGTAAGTCAGGCGGACAGTCGGTTAGCCTTGGGAGTATATGACATTGAGAGAAGAGAGCGACACTAGCTGCTTCATTTATTACAGATGACATTTTTTTTTAGTTGTGAATAATTTAAGACGTCATAGAAGTAAGTGAAAACTAAGTCTTATTAATTTCATGTTGGCGTTTTAAGAGTTCTGTTTATTTAGGGTTCAGGTCATAAAGGTTGGTACTGAGCTGCGACGTCGACTTGTTTTGATAGCCATTCCCTAGCGATTGTCGTGTGTTTTGCTTATAGTTCGAAGTTTCGCAACCTTTAGCCCACAGCATTTTTCTACCTTTTTGCTTATCATTTTAGCTTTTCTGATCATTTTTGGCCAATCAATAATCTGTGAAGGTTTATTAATTTACATTTTTTTTTTGGTAAAGTAAGTCTGCAATAGTCGTTGAAATCAGTCAATACTTAGGCAGTTAGACAACTGTTTTAGTAACTGCGTTGATGTTTACATTGCTGCTCATAGGGATTTAATCTATTAATGTATACATCCCTTCGGAATATTTGGAGAAGAAGAAAAAAAAAGCTTCAAGATAGTTTTTCCTGTTATAATTGTCTATGATCTGAACCTCTAGAACACACTTATTTGTTCTTTTAATGAGATTGCGATTTTTGATTTATTATTGAGTCACTATTGAATTTTATTGGAATTTCATTCCATTGCTAATTATCCTATACTACATATTAAAATTTAATTGACTAAATTTTATTAAATGTTTTATAAAAAGACTGGATGTCTCAGGCTGTTATATAGTTTTAATTATTATTTTGAATTGTAAAACAGAAATTTTATAAGAATAATTCAAGGTTTAATTAAATTGTTTCTACAGTATCTAAATACACAATCTATACCTAAATTTTATAAATTTTAGTTTTCATGAAAGCTAGAAATTTCATGTAATAGTATTGCCTTTAAATTCTGGTTGTTTATGCTTGTTCACGTTGTTCCTTCGGTCTTGGAAATTTTATATATTATAAAATTTTACTAACCAAAGGTTATTAATCATTGACCACTAAATATATTGGTTGTTAAATTTACAAAGTTTATGGATGATTGTTATTATATTTTTAATATTTAAATAAAACCTAAATTTGTATTTTTGTTTTAAAACTCTGGTTATTCTTTCATTCACTCACACTTTTATTATAATTGACTACTGCATATTCTGGTCATTAAAAATTTTAAAGTTAAGGTTAGCAGTCTCTTATCTCAGAGGTATGTCGCAGCTTAAGTATTCTCGCTGGCCCAATCTAGAAGGTTCCCACACACCCTAAGTCACACTGAGAGGCTAGGGCAATGACCAGGATATTCTTGCAATAACCACCTCAGAAATTCAATCCATTTAAGTAAAGGAGGCCATGAGTCCTGATAGGCTTATTGTGGTATATGTGGCTGCTCGCCTTTGTAAATATCCACACACTTCTCAGGATACTAGCAACGCCCTTGACACACTACTTTGAACACTCAAGTGGGATGGCAAAAGAGAAGCAATGCAAGGCAGCAACACGTAACAATGTGATAAGTGGAAAGTAAGTAGCAATCACGTAGATAAGGATACATTCAGAAATTTCACAAAGTTATATGGTAAGACATTCACTAGGGCTAAATTGTGCTGAATGACGAACGGATATTAAATTTGACAAATACCTTTAAAGATACATGGGGAGTCATAAAGGAACTGTAGTTTGTAGGACACTACTAATTGAGGTCTAATACTGGCACAAGGGAAGTGAAGGAAAATTTAAATGATTCCATGAAACAAGATAAGTATTGGTTTACTAGAAATAAATTTGTAATTAACTAATTATTGACAAAATTGAGCAGATTATTTTTACCCTTGATAACTTAGTATCATTCTTAAAGAATATTCTACTAAAACAATTAACTTATTAGGAATTATTCTGGACAGTAAACTCGGTTGGAAACATCACATACCTAATTAAATCTTAGTGGAAAACTTTCTTTAATGATTTGTTTTTACAAAAACTTACATATTGTGTTAGTACGGATATGTTGATTACTATCATTTTTAGATTATTTCAATCACATTATAATGTATGGAATTAAACTTTTTTGTAATTCTAGGGAATAGTGTACACCACGTTTATATGCATTTTATGACATCACCAATATGGCATCGATGACATAATATGTAGTTTACTATTGCCACATCCCTTATCTGTGACAATCCATGGGAATGAGTAGGTTTTCGATTTTTCAACATTTATAGACAGAGTCCTGAAGTACACTAGAGCCCATTCACTCTAGTGTACTACCAGATTTCATATATGGAATTGTGTAGTACACTAGAGCCCATCCGCTCAAGTGTACTACACAAATCGATATATGGAATTGTGTCATACACTAGAGCCCATCCGATCAAGTGTACTACCGATTCCATATATGGAATTGTGTAGTACGCTAGAGGCCATCCGTCCAAGTTTACTACGCGATACCACATAGGGATCATGGTCAATAAATTACTACTTTGCCGCCAAAACTAACGTATCTGATCTGTAAACGACGATTCACTATTTTCGGTATTTCAGCCACATCTTGTTTATCGCGGGTCATGTGTGGGCAAATCACTGTATTGCATGTATATTTTGAACAAATATAGTCAATTAATTATTAATTTGCCGCCAAAACAAATGAATACCTGTACATGATGAATCACAATTTTCGGTACTTCAGCCTCACCTTATTTATCATGGCTCGTATGTGCGCAAATCACTGTAATGGATGCATATTTTGAACATACATAGGCAATAAATAATTAATTTGTAGCCTAAACTAACGTATCCGTAAACGACGAATCATAATTTTTGGTAGTTCAGCCACACCTTGTTTATCACGGGTCGCATGTGGATGAATCACTGTAATGGTTTCATATTTTGACCACTTGCAATGGATTATTTTCCACACACAATCACATTTCCTGTTTAAATACCATTTCTGCTCAATTATACGCTTCGCTGTATCAAATACCGCCTAAATATATTACCCCATTCCTAACAGGACCTACCTACAACCACCTTATTCTACATGTCACTACAAACATCAAACATATCCAATTATTAATTACAAATGTACCTGCTACATAATCCTGACCTAACATTACCTACCTAAAACACTGTTAATTAAACCTGATACATACATTACTCATTGAACCTTTTAAGACTTACCTGTAACAAACAGATCTATATTCTGCCCCCTTGTAATGCCACACACATCCTCATTATTCCTCAACACACATCATTTGCACTACGGTACGTATATAATTATCAGTCGTACATTACGCCATTATACAAAAAAATTTTTTTTGGTTATTGCCTGGAAAGAGTCCCCAAGATTCTATGGTCCTTCCCACGTCTTAAGTTATTATATTTGTACCCTGGCTATTAGAAAATATTTCAAAAACTAGTTTATTCACACCTCTGTTGTGTTGGAACTATCATACATTTCAGTCAAATATGGTGGTTTTGTTCATGTATATTTATGTGTTATTACCACAAATGCTATTGTTATAGAGAGCAGCATCATTCTTGTGGCAAGTGAAAAATACACTTAAAACATTTAAAAATTGTGCTTATTTCACTGAAGGTTATTGATATTTGAGTAATTAATTGAAATCTAAATTTGTGGAACTGTGCAAGGCCCTTGAACATGTTGCGTGCCAAGATAACCTACAATTTCATCATTTCCATAGCATCATTCTAGTTCCCATAACTCGAACATGGGAATGACAAGCGTGACATGGAAATTATGCTTGTGTGAGGCCTCCAATTAAAGTGGCTGTGTTGAGGTGAATGTGGTTTTATTTCATTTCAGATCATTTAGTATTAAGAAAAGAAACTTATAAATAATTATTTTTTATTAAAATTTATTCATAATTTTACAATATTTTTGCAAAAAAAAAAAAAAGCAGAGAGAGAGAGAGAGAGAGAGAGAGAGAGAGAGAGAGAGAGAGAGAGAGAGAGAGGAGAGAGAGAGAGAGAGAGAGAGAGAGAGAGAGAGAGGAGAGAGAGAGAGAGAGAGAGAGAGAGAGAGAGAGAGAGAGAGAGAGAGAGAGAGAGAGAGAGAGAGAGAGAGAGAGAGAGAGAGAGAGAGGAGAGAGAGAGAGAGAGAGAGGAGAGAGAGAGAGAGAGAGAGAGAGAGAGAGAGAGAGAGAGAGAGAGAGAGAGAGAGAGAGAGAGAGAGAGAGAGAGAGAGGAGAGAGAGAGAGAGAGAGAGAGAGGGAGAGAGAGGAGAGGAGAGAGAGAGAGAGAGAGAGGAGAGTGTGTGTGTGTCAAAAGAAAATAAGGGATGATCCAAAGAAAAGAAAAGGCAAAGGTATCTCCAGCAGAATTAAAGGAAATTTAAGCTATCTATCGAGGAAATGAAGCCCCGGCAACGACAACATCAAAGAAAGTGTTGGAAGACTAACTCTCGGAACTACAGATTGGGAAAAGAAGAAGAAAATCCACGAACGAAGCAGAATATATATCTGAAAATACTCCACTGTCTTCTGACATTGATGCTCCAATTGTGGATGTTGATGCACCGCCTGAAAATCCATAGCAACATAACTCTAGACATGAACATGGGGAAAAAGAGCAACTAATACAATGAAACATCATCTTGAAATGAAGAAAATGAAATCTGAAACTGACAGCTTCAAAAAAGACTTGATAAATACAAAAAATGCTACTATAGATCAGAAAACCAGAAACAGCAAGGCATTACACTGACACCAAAAACAAAAGTGAAAAATTGCTGAAAGACCCAGTGTCAAAAGAATTGCATAGAAAACCTGAAACTGTCAAGAAATTGTTTATAGGTGAAGTAGTCATCTTAAGACCAATAAAGAAACGCAGGCATTCAAAAAAATATCTGGCAGTCGTAAAAAAATAAAAATTACAGAAACAGTTATGCAAAATGTTTAAACACAGAGCACTTAGCAGTACTAGCACTGGAAATATTCTGGAATATAAAAGGAAGGATAGTGCTAAAAAAGAATTGAGCAATGTATCAAGGGCAAGTATTAGAGAATTTTGGAACAGGCTGTCAACAGCCACCTCTGTCCTGGGAAAAAAGATTTTGTGATAAAAAATAAAATCTCCAAGCAGAAGATACCTAACAGATACAATAAAAATTTTTTAATGTGTGAAACACACGAAAATAGCTGATTGGGAAAATGTTTGTGCACTGTACATTCAGACATTGAGCTAATTGTTCAAAGTCTTCATGTAAGTGGTATAATCCCAGCTAAGATTCCCTCTGAAGTTTTAAAAGATATTTGTTGTGATTACAAAAATCAATATTGTCTTGAAAGGAAATTTGCCACGTGTAAATATTCTAAAATACTATATAATGAAATTGATACTGCAACAGAAGTTCAGTACTGCCAGTGGATTACCTGCAAAGAAGAATATGTTGACAAAATAACCAACAAAACATCAAAACATATTCTGAAAGCCACTGTGAAAGATCTGATAAAATTTTTTGAGTTGAAGATGAAATTATTTATGGCTCATGAAAAACAGATCATCCATCAGTTCAAGACTATAACAAATCTGAAGAATGATATGAACCATAATGAGGTAGTGATTCATTGTGATTTTAGCAAAAACTACAGTTTGAAGTATGCAGAGGAGATACAGGCTTTCCACTTTGGAGGATCTCGTCAACAGATATTGATGCATACTGTTGTTGTATACAGCAAAGTCCACGATGAACTGAACAACCAAATGCTTTTGTACAATCTCAGAATCATTGGAACACAATGTGCCTGCCATTTGTGGTCATCTTTCACCTGTACTCAACATATTTTGAAGACTGATATTGACACTATCCATTTCGTTAGCGACAACCCCTCAAGCCAGTACAGAAACAAAACTATGTTTTCATTCATTGCAAACCATTTTGACACATTCTTTACTAATGTCAAGAACATAACCTGGAACTATCAAGAAGCCGGTCATGGCAAGGGTGCTCCAGGTGGTGTAGGCGGTGTGTGCAAGAGATCTGCTAATCGCCTTGTTGCTCAAGGGAAGGACATTACAAGTGTTAAAGACCTGCTGGATGTTCTTGTCAGTAGCTGTCACAGAGTCACATTTTACCAAGTTACTTCTATAGATATTGAACTGTTTACGCAAGTAATCAAGACAGGAAGCATCATATCATTTGCTGAAACAATTAAAGTTCATCAGATCAGACGGACAAGTTTCAGACAAAATTGTTTCAATTGTCTTTCGTTTTTGAGTGCTCTTCTGTTTGTGTTCACTATGATATCGGAAAGCTGACTTACGTAGGTAATTCCTCAAGTACTGAAGATAGTTCTGGTGCAGATGCAGACTTTGAAAATCATGGAAATATGTCAAAGCATTTGCAGTACAAAGACGTTTACTCTACAAGCGATGATGATAGCTCTCCAGAATACTGCTCATTGCTGTCAGCATCAAGCTCAGACAATGCAGAAAACTCTAGCAGTTCTGGAAAGGATGGCAAGATTCAACTTGCCAATTTAAGTAAACAGGAAGAGCAGTTTGAAACTACAGAGCTTCAAGTTGCCTGCTCCAGTGGACATGGAGATCTTCGACCTACATATTCCAGTGAACATCAAGATCTTTGAGCTACCTGTTCCACAGTGAGCATCTCGATATTCAACCTACCAGTTACAGTGAACACAAAAATCTTCATTCTACCCGTTACAAAGAGCACAGAGAAAGGTGTATAACACAAATGGAAATAAAGAGTGGAATCATTTTAAAATCATGTGACGGTAGCCCCATGTTACCAGTTATAATGCGAGCTATTAAACCTGCGACCTATATGCTCGTTAAATTGTCGGGCGAACAGCATAGAAAAAGTGATCAGGGCAAAATATGTCAGTACCGGTATGTAGCAGTGTGTCAAGGAGAAGTGAAGAAGAACTGGGGGAAGTTTGAGTATTGTTTCTCAAAATCTGTAGCCAGAAACAAAAACTATTTCAAATGAACGAAAATGATTTGTCATATATATTATTTGAACAAATATTAAACATACTTCCTGAACCCAATGTAGTCTTAAAAGTGAACAGGGTCTTTTACTGTAGCATTGCAGCTAGATATATATAATTGGTATATTCGGGAAGTATTTCGATTTTTTATATTTCAGTCAAGGATAGTAATTTATGTAATATTTGAAAGGTAGTGGCTATGACAACTTGTTTGTATTTCATATATTTTCGTTTTTCCAAATTTGTTATTTTTCTTTCATTTCATCAGTAGTAACAGACGTCATAGGATGATAGAGCATCTTTTCCTTTTCACTGAGTTAGTAAACTAAAAACATCACCACCGCAAGGCACGACATAGTTAAACGAGGAAAATAACAGAGGTCACCTTTAGCTGACATGACCGACTGCTCGAAAACAATTAGTTTTCAACAAGGAAACTTTTGACCAATATATAGGGAAGCACATGACCTTCCTCGGGTATCACAACATTTCGTCGCAGCATGATTGTTTGTCAGCTGTCAGGCGGACAGCCTGCAACAAGTGATCACGTTACTCACACCGACCAGCGCCCGCGACTAACCTTTTTTATTTCGGACATTTCAAATAACTATTAAATTTATTTACGTCGGTGCAAGGCGAGAAAAGTAACCATTCTCTCTCGTCTTCATAACTCTTGAAGTGAGAAGTTTTGTTTTATGAAAGCTGCCATTCTGTCTTGTTTTTTTTTGTTTGTTCGTTCGTCAGCTGCGAGTGTCAATAATTTGTTTTGCCGAGATGAAAATTAATCTTCAGTAAACATTTAACATCTTTTATTTATTGACAATCCTGGTATAAACAAAATTGTATTATTATGTAGTCAAAGTCACCAACTCACACTGAGCTAGTTCATTGGTGTTTACTGAGAACTACAAGAGAACAGGACAGTAACCTGTTACAATTTCCATGTGAAGTAGATGTATTTGGAAAAGCCTAAGTCTCCTTGGACATATCTTTTTCTAAAGATTGCGTGTATTGACAACATTTTTCAGTGAAATATGACATTATTTTAAAATACATTCAGTGTGTAAGTTATTTTAAATTTAGATTTCATTGTTGATAACACTTATTTGATGCCAGTAATGTAATCATCATTCCCATGGTATGTATAAATTTTAAAATACCAAAAAAAGCAATACATTAATTTAATTTGAGTATTCCCTTTTAAGGCATGCACAATGTAATGCAAGAGGTGCTCTAAGACAACTTGTTTCAAATTTAGTTGATTTTTTCTATCAGACAAAAATCAACCCAAAAAAAAAAAGAAGCATTTTCCAGGCAATCACCATTTTATTAACTTTGTTCACTATTCTATACCACTTCATTTTCAATATTTGTCCCATACATACATACAATCGCAATTAGGCTACCGCCCGGTGGCGAGCTCTCTCAACTCTCCTTCACCCAAGTAACTCCTTTTCCACTCCCTTCCTGAATTTACCAACCCCTCTCACAGATACCAATTCCTCCCTCAACACATTCCACTCCCTCACAGACCTCACAAGCATGGACTGCCTACCCCGCTAAGTTCTCCTCCACACCCTCTGAAGCTTCTCACTGTTGTTTCCTCTTCCTCTAAACACCCCCTTACTTAGCTTGCAGTGTAACCCTCCCATCCTCCCTCTTCATTCACCACCCTGTACATCCTGACTAACCGTTCAACTTTCCTCCTGTCCTTCAATGAGCTCCACCCCATTTCTTTCATCATCACTGATGGCCTATAGTTCCCTTCTTCCTCACAATCTTGCCCCTGCCTTCTCCACCTACCCTTCACCCATCTTGCCGCCTTTCTCTACACCTTTTTCAGTTCTCGCACCTCCACGTCCCATACTGCTGCAGCATATTCTAACATTGGCCATACCATTGTGCCATACGCCTTCTCCTTCACCTCACAGCTGACTCCATTCAGCACCTTTCCCAGCATAACCAGAGCCCTTCTTCCCTTTGCAACCACTCTCTCTACCTGTTTTTTCCACCTGAGGTCTCCTTGCAGTACAATCTCTAGATACTTATATTCTGCTGCTTCTCCTATCTCTTGTCCCTCCCATCTGTGTATGACCCTGCTTATATCTTCTTCCTTGTGAACATCACTACCTTAGTTTATCTTACATTTATATTTATTTTATTTTTTCTGGTCCACAACCATATCTTATCAATGTCCGCCTGCAAATTTCCGCCCCCCTCTCCCACCTCAGCATATACAACACAATCATCTGCAAACAATCTGATTTTTCCTCTAATCCCCAAACCCATGTCATTTACCATTATGGTAAATAACAAAGGACCCAGCACGCTTCCCTGTGGTACCCCTGACGTAACCTCCTCTTCCTCCAATATTGCCTCCCCCACTTTCACCCTCTTCCTTCGCCCCTGAGAAAGTCCCCTATCCATTCCACTACCCTCCTGTCTGGTATCAGCGCCTCCACTTTCCTCATCAATGTTCCATGGGACACCTTATCGAATGCCATCTCAAAATCTATAAAGCAGGCATCCACCTGCTTCCCCTCATCAACTACCTGCACCAGATCCTCTAATAACCCAGCCAGCTGAGTCTCACATGAGTAACCCCTCCTGAAACTATTTAAAACATACTCCTTTATCACTGTATATAGTACGTTTCCATTTTATGACACGTCACGTAATAAAACTGACTCAAGACTCTAAACATGTAAACTGCTACCTTTTTTTACTCTATGAGAGAACAAAAATTATTCATCCCCCCCCCCTAATTCTACGAAAAGCATAAACATGCATACATACAACTTGAAAAAAAAAAAAAAAAAAAAAAAAAAAAAAAAAAAACTATAATTTCTCTACTATTCTAACTTAGGGCCTACTTCTTTATTTGTTGAAATGTTGAAATTACTACTAATTCCTTCAACTATACGTCCTGATGACATTAACTTCGTCACACTTATAAACAATTATCGGGAATTGAGTAGTACACTTGACCCTTATTCTAGTGCAACTAAGACTAGTGTTATTAATCTTAGAATTATGATAATTCCATCATTTTATATTTACTGCAATTTGTGTATTGTTAATAAATTCCATAATCAAATTTTGAATCATACTTACAATACTAAACACAAAGAGGCTTTTGCATCCCCTTACACCAGAATATATTTGCATTTGTTATTATAAATTATTTTCATATACTGTGAACAGATTTGTCACAGAATATTAAATAAATATAAAATACATTACTTGCAACTGTTATGCAATAAAATAAATAATAGGCTCTAAACCATTTATACATATAAAGATAACTGCATGGATTTATAATAAATAGGTCTACTATGCGTTATAAATGTATATTCAGATACAAACATATTAAAAAAGAAAAAATGGCGGCAGTGTCAGAATAGTTTTGTATCATCTGTGAGAAAAAAGTGAAAAATGGAGAGGAAGGAATTGCATGTGGCAGTTCATGTAAATCTTGGTTCCACAAGGACTGTATGAAAATGATAAATCAAGCATATGAAACATATACAACCAACAAAAAGAAGAAATGGTCATGTGGTAGGGAAGACTGTGAGGTTACTGATCTACAAAACAAAGTGTCTGGTGCACTGACTAAAATGGAAAAAGATCTGGTAAGGCTGGAGGACTTGATCAAAACCTCCACAGAAGAAAATTAAGCAGTCCAGAAATCACTAGATCACTTTAATGAAGAGTTTTATGATATTAGGAAAAATGTCCAAATGATAAAAAACACTGTGCAGTATATGCCTGAAGTAAAAAAACTAGACAGAGATGTGGAAGAACTGAAGCAATATCAGGGAAAATACAACAGAGAAATACATGGCATTCAACAAAAAAAAAAGACAAGGATGTGTACAAGATAATACTGGACCTAAGTAAATAACTTAGGTACCTACCACTCACTCAGGATGACATTGACATTGCACATAGGTTGCCGTCATCCAAAACAGATAATCCTTGCCCCATCATCCTGAAACTAGTGTGTAGATGGAAAAAAGAAGAGATTCTGAAAGGCAAAAAATCTATGCCAAATCATGATAGTCGAAGTGTTGTTGTTGATGACTTTCCAAACAGGAAGATATACCTAAATGACAATCTTACACCCTACAACAAGCTGCTTCACACGAAAGCCAGGGATTTACGCCTGCAAAAAAATTTGTGTGGGTTAAGGACTGAAAATTTTTATTAGAATGTCCGAAAATGATTCCGCAGTTTGGATCAAGAGCGAAGAGGATTTAAATGACATCAAGAAATAATTGCCATGAAATTAGCATTACTGAATGGTGAGTCATGACAGAATTAACCAAATGGCTTTAAATGGATGCTGAACCTGACAAATTGAAAAATGACTATACTTCTGCTATAGACTGCCTAGAAACTTCGCATGACACCTTTGAACTTGTTGCAACAGATCAACAAGACCATAATTATCTGTCCTTACGGGTGCTAACTCATAATATCAGAAGTTTAAGGAGTAAATTAAATGATCTAGAAATACTATTGTATAAAAATAAATTGACGTATTCGTGTTAGGATAAACATGGATTAACACGTAACTAAAAAAAGTATTTTCAGTTGCCTGAATACACTGCCACATTTATTTGCAGAAATGGAAAACTAAGAAGTGGGGTAGCTCCTACACTCATCAAAGTTGGTCTGTTTGGGTAATCAACTATATTGATATTGTCCATAGTATATTGTTGTAGAAATAAAAAAACAAACAAAAAGGTAATACGTATGTATAGTCTAGAGAAGGCAATGTGCATAAACTATTACATGACTTAGAAAATATTATTATACAATTTAAGTCTGATAATGTTGTTATTTGTGGGGACACAAATACAAACATTTTAAAAAACATGTTGTTAAGAGCTTGCAAAGAATTTTTCCTGTCCAATGGTCTGTATAGTTGTAACAATCATTTACTAACCAGAGAAACAGCTCTCCCCCAAATTGATAATAACTTTGTAAACAATGTTAAAAGTAAATATAAAATTAACAATTCTGTTAAATCATGTAAGTGATCATAACTTATTGGTTTTAGATATATTTGATAGTAAAGATGCTAATACACATGAAATAGTCCCAACATATGCCCAAGAAGTAATGATAACTGATTATAAAAAGTTAAACAACTATTTAGAACAAAATGACTTTGTAAGTAATGAGAATGATATGGACTTCCAAGATATAGTAAAATTTATTCAAAAAGGTGTAGAAAAGTGTTCAGTTAAACACAGGCGTAGTAAGAACACAAAAATACATATAAATTATTATAACACAAAGTGAATGACAAAATCATTAGAGAAACTTATCCAAAGAAATAATTCCTTGTTTGCTTCCACTAAAAAATATCCCCAAAAAAGTAACCTAAGAGAAGAATGTGTAAAGTTGAGAAATATAGTTACAACTGAAAAAAGAAAACTAAAAGTATTATAGGGAAAAAATTGAACAGAACTCAGGAGATAGAAAAGAATCATGGAAAACCATAAGTGAAATAATTTACAAACAAACGCATTGTAGACCTTTTAATGAAATGTGTGTAAAAAATGAAGCACCAACATATGATATGAAACAAATTTGAAAACACTTTAATCAATATCTTGTGAATGTTGGGTCAAACCTTGCCACATAAATACAGCCAGTCGAAATCCAGAAAAATGTGGAAAAAAATTATACAGGAAACACTTTTTTTTATCACCTGTTACAACAGAAGAAATCACAACTACCATAAAAACGCTAAAGAAAAAAGATAATCAAACAAGAAATATGCTGCCCAATTCTCTACTGATAAAATGCTAACATACCATAAATAAACATCTTTCAAAATTTATTAACCTATCATTTAGTCGGTCAGCAGTTCCGTCGTCATTTAGTCGGTCAGCAGTTCCGTCTGGTTGTGAAGTAGCAAGAATTGTCCCAATACTTAAGAAAGGAGACAAAACAAAATTTAAAACAAACTACAGACCAATCTCAATATTACCTGCAATAGCTAAAATACTATAAAAATGAATGAAACTTTGAATGGTTATTTTCATACAGAAATACAAAATATTGTATGAATATCAGTATGGATTTTTTTAAAAAACATCAACACCCTCGATGCAGCAATAGATATTATTCTGCAACTTGAGAAAGCCCTGGACAAAAGACAAATTGCAACAGGCTTATTTCTAGACCTACAAAAGGCCCTTGATACAGTTAATAATATGTTGATTGGAAAATTATAAAGTGTAGGTGCTAGAAGTAAACAACTTGACTGGTTCAGCGATTACCTTAGAGTGCAATATGTTAAGATCTCAAATTATGAAAGCAAAGATTTCAATAAAGCACGTGGAGTGCCACAAGGATCTTTTTTAGGGCCCATACTGTTTTTGATATATATTGATGATATTTCATGCCTTCAACTTAATGGGAAGATAGTACGTTTTGCTGATGATACAAATATATTTTATATAGGTCATGACTTGGGCAAGACTGTAAATGAAATGAATAGACACTTACATCTACTAGAATCCTGGCTAGCTTCCAACAAATTGTCTATTAATGTAGATAAAACTAATTATATTGTATTCCATAAGTCAATGCAAAAAACTGAAGCAACTTCTGACGTTAAAAAGAATGATAGGATGAACCAGCAAGTTGATTGTGTTAAATCTGTAGGCGTATTAACCAATCAACACTTAAACTAGGATTCTCATGTAAACATGATTTGTGGCAAGGTTACCTCTGTGGTGGGAATACTTCACTGACTAATGGCCAGTTGCACCATCATGGTTCAAAACTTGACCCAAGATCGGATCTAAGATCGACACAGAAAACTTTTGCACCATTCGAGTTTAGAGCTTGACTGGAGATTAAGATGAACTTCATTTCAAACTGCAGAATTTCGTGGTTCGAAATCTTGATCCGAGATCAGAGAAGAATATAAGTCTGTTGAATATAGGTTGTGTGAATTTAAAAGGAAGGTTAAATATATTTATTTATTAGAAATAAACTTAGTAATATTAAAATTGTTTAAAAATGGATTCGGTTGTTGTTTACTATTGTAAAATGTAAATTGAGACATTTCACAAAGGCTTAAATATCAAATGCATTTATTTAAGGGAAGTATCAAATGCATTTATTTAAGGGAAGATGAATTAATGTTTTCTAAAGAGAGAATAGAATTCATGCTTATCCCTCCGAGCAAACACAACGTAAAACTGGAAAACCATTCAGAATATCATAAACTGTCCTAATTTTCCGCATAAGCTAAACATCCAATTTTTTTTAATTAAAGGCTATTCACGATAAAGTGAGCACTCTAGAAACAAACTGCAGAAAAATGTCACTGCCCCTGTATGCATATGTTTTAATGGGTACACCAAGTGACTTTCAACCAGTAAAGTTGGTAACTGTGAATGGGAAGTAGTTCCATATCTTAACATCAAATAAAAAGTGTTGTAGCAGTGGGTTGTTGTAGCAGGGAATTTGAATATGCCAGGGGTGAAATGGGTAGAGGGTGCAGAAGGAATGGGTAGCATGATGCAGAGAATGGCAGCACAGTTAGTCAACAGAGGATTAGTCCAGGTAGTAGAAACACCTACGAGATGGAATGAGGAGAGTGTTGGGTCAGTGCTGGATGTGGTGTTGGTCAGACCTAGGAATGCTGTAGTTGGTGCAATAGCATTGGATGGTATAAGCGACCATCATTTCCCGGTTGTGGAAATTGGGATTGGCAGGATGAGGGAAGTGCAAATGGCAGAAGGGTTGGTATGGAAGTATGGGAGAGGAGACAAGAAGGGGGCAGAAATATTCCTAAGAGACAGGTTTAAAAAATGGTCTAAGAAGGAGGTTGTAGAGGAGTTGTGGAGGGAGTTTAGAGGATTAATGGATGTTATGTTGGAGAAATTTGTGCCAATGAAAAGGTTACGGACTAGGGGAGATCTGCCATATTATGGGCAGGAGATTTTGAAAATTAAGAAGAAATGCAGAAAGTTACATGCCAAGTGGAGAAATGAAGGGATGATAAGATCTAAAGAAATGATGAAACAAATTGGTAGGGAGCTTGAAAGGAAGATCAAACAGGCAAAGAATGTATTTCTGGGGAACATGGTGGAAGAAGGAAAATGCAAGGAATAGGGGAAATTGTTTAGGTATGTTAGGAGGTTAAGGGGAGGAGAGGAAGAGATCCCTCTGCTAACAGGAAGGATGGTAGGCATGCGACAAATGACCAAGAAAAATCGGAGATGTTGCAAGGATAGTACTTGTCAGGGTTTGAGGCAAAAGAGGGTTGGAATTTGGGGGGGGGGGGGGGCAAACAGTGTTCGGGGGGTGTTTAGTGAGTTTAAGATGAGTGGGAGATAGAAAAGGTAATTAGGGGTTTGGAGAGCAGTAAGGCAGAGGGTCCAGATGGTATAGGAAACGCAGCACTAAAGTTTGGTGGCGAAGTGCTGTTTAAAATGTCCTTAGGAGAGGGTAAGTTACCACAAGATTGGAAGGATGCTATGGTGGTACCTATACAAAAGCAGGGAGAGGATAGGGGGAGGCCTGGCAGCTACAGACTGGTGAGTCTCACATCAAGTACAGGAAAAGTAATGGAGAGGCTAGTGGTGCAGTATGTGGTTAGGGTTATAAACAATAGGAATTGGTTGGGGGAGTCCCAGCATAGTTTCAGGAGGGGATACTCATGTGAGACTCAGCTGGTTGGGTTATTAGAGGATCTGGTGCAGGTAGTTGATGAGGGGAAGTAGGTGGATGCCGGCTTTATAGATTTTGAGAAGGCATTTGATAAGGTGACCCATAGAACATTGATGAGGAAAGTGGAGGCACTGATACCAGACAGGAGGGCAGTGGAATGGATAGGGGACTTTCTCGGGGTGAAGGCAGAGGGTTAAAGTGGGGGAGGCAATATCGGAGGAAGAGGAGGTTACGCCAGGGGTAACACAGGGAAGCGAGCTGGGTCCTTTGTTATTTACCCTAATGGTAAATGACAAAAATCAGATTGTTTGCAGGTGATTGTGTTGTATATGCTGAGGTGGGTGAGGGGGGCGGAAATTTGCAGGCGGACATTGATAAGATATGGTTGTGGACCAGAAAAAATAAAATGAAGATAAATGTAACAAAAACTAAGGTAGTGAGGTTCACAAGGAAGAAGATATAAGCAGGGGCATACACAGATGGGAGGGACAAGAGATAGATGAAGCAGAAGAAAATAAGTATCTAGGGATTGTACTGCAAGGAGACCTCAGGTGGAAAAAACAGGTAGAGAGAGTGGTTGCAAAGGGAAGAAGGGCTCTGGTTATGCTGGGAAAGGTGCTGAATGGAGTCAGCAGTGAGGTGAAGGAGAAGGCATATGGCACAATGGTATGGCCAATGTTAGAACATGCTGCAGCAGTATGGGACGTGGAGGTGCGAGAACTGAAAAAGGTGTAGAGAAAGGCGGCAAGATGGGTGAAGGGTAGGTGGAGAAGGCAGGGGCAAGATTGTGAGGAAGAAGGGAACTAAAGGCCATCAGTGATGAAAGAAATGGGGTGGAGCTCATTGAAGGACACGAGGAAAGTTGAACGGTTAGTCAGAATGTACAGGGTGGTGAATGAAGAGGGAGGATGGGGAGGGTTACACTGCAAGCTAAGTAAGGGGGTGTTTAGAGGAAGAGGAAACAACAGTGAGAAGCTTCAGAGGGTATGGAGGAGAACGGAGTGGGGTAGGCAGTCCATGCTTGTGAGGTCTGTAAGGGAGTGGAATGTGTTGAGGGAGGGGTTGGTAAATTCAGGAAGGCAATGGAAAAGGAGTTGGTTGGGTGAAGGAGACGTGAGAGAGCTCGCCACCGGGCGGTGGCCTAATTGCGAGTGTATGTATGTATGTAACATTGGTATCAAAAATAATGAAAATGTGTGTGCATAGTTTTTTCAAATTAAACAAAACAACTAAAACAGAAAACTTCAAGTGCATTCAACTAAATTATACAGGCCTAATAAAAAATAATCTATGGTCTTTGATCCCTCATTTTGCTATTTCGAACAAAAGGGAATTTTTTAAATATTATATGACATTCAATTTGTTTTCTACCAAATTAACGATTACTCTTTTCTCTTTTTCTGTAGAAATATTTAGTTTCAAACCACATGCAACTTCATCCATATTTTCTCTGCATAGAATGAAATAATTAGCAATTGCGGAGATTTGATAGAGAATATTAAGTAAACAAATGGATAACAATACCAAAACAAGTAATCAGAACTTCTATAGTGAAAACTACGCTACCTTCATGACATATATTATGAACTAATAGCAAAATTGGTCTCGTACTTAATCTCTATCTTTCACTTTAGAATCAAGATAGACAAATCAAAGATCCAGAATCGTGCCGTTTCATTGGTGCAACACTTAAAAATGGAACCAAGATCAAACTAAATCCTCGTTCGGAATTAGGATCATTCTATAATGGATCGGGGAAGATGAGGTGCAACCAGCCATAAGTTACATACTCCAGAGCTGAAGAGATTTGTGTACTATGCTATGATTAATACACACTTAACATATCTAGCACCTACATGGGGACATACTTTCAAAATGATATTGTAACAATTATTTGTCCAACAAAATAGAGCAGTTACAGCTATACACAATTATGGCCCCCTAACACCCAAAATAGAGCAGTTACAGCTATACACAATTATGGCCCCCTAACACCCAAAATAGAGCAGATACAGCTATACACAATTATGGCCCCCTAACACCCAAAATAGAGCAGTTACAGCTATACACAATTATAGCCCCCTAACACCCATACAACTAATATACATCTCTTCACACATACTTCCTGTAAGTGTAATGATTCAGCTCCAATCGAGTTACTATATATTTAAGGTTAAGCAAGCATATGCACACAGCAATAACTAGAAGCCAGTTATCAATGAAAATCTATGGGCCTACAAATATAACACAAGAAAAAAGCAAAATATTCATGTTCAACATAAAGAAACTGCATACACTATGGTACTGGTGGAACAGAATGTTCTGTATGCTGTATAAAAACTACCTCTTAACACACACAATAAAAAATACTATAAACAAGAAGATATTCCTAAAAACTGCTAAAAATAAATAAAAAAACATTACTATAACCAATTCTTTGAGTCATAAATTGTCATAACTTTGTCTGACTATGATGTTGTTACGTGCTCAATTAGAGATCTATGTGGCATTTAGATATTTGTATCAGTATCATCAATGTTCTCTGCTTTATATAGTTGAATTGTGTTTGTCAACTATGGTATTGTTTTGGTACCTTCCCAATTGTCTTGTATCTGTACTATGTTAATAACGACAAAAAAAATGTAACATGTCAAGTTCCTATGTTTCTACAATACTGTATCAACCACGGTATTGCTACTTGTTATGTGAATTTTTATCTGTAATATCATTGTTATGAAACTATTTTTTTTACAAGACCACAATATATTCCTGCTGATAGTCAACCATAGTATATTTATTGGATGTACTTCTGTATTGCAATATAATCTGTCGAATTTGACATATTATGTACTTCAGCTTTAATAAGAGCTCTTGAGCTTGTGGATGTCAAATGTTGTAAATAAATAAAAAAAATTAATAAGGGGGAAGACTTGACTTTGTTTCATATTCCGAAAAAAACAAAAAGGAAATTCCAAATAATCACATCCTCTTCTATCAGGACAAAACCGCTAAATCAAATTTAATTAAACCAAGCATAGGCCCTACTTTCCGTCTTAAATGTTGTAATCGTGTTTTCACATAACCATAAACTATCCCATAAGATTCCTAAATCGATACTTTGTAAACCGAGTATCACTGAAAATAAGAAAAATTTTCCAAATGTAGGTTAGTTGTAACTTCGAAATATTTCCTGTTATGTAACAAGACGAGCTAATACAACTATACATTAAATCCTTCAATAAATCAAAACCGGAACATTTACACTTACTGTTGACTTCTTAAAAGTGCCCAAAAACAAAATAAGAAAACTTCTCCTGGCCACAAATACCGTCTAAAACAATTTCAATGTCATCATGTCAAAACTCAAAACAAATCTTCACTTGTCCGCCCCTCTTCATTTTAATTTAAAATCAAGTTTTCCCACAAATCTAGTAATATAAAGATACGCAACTCTATACTTATTTTCTGCCATCTCTTGTCATAGTACTTATGTAGAACCGTCAGATGGGGTGATAAGAGACAGTTTCGAATATCATTAACAAATTATTTCGTTTGTATGAATCGGAATGACATGTTATCTATTCTGACGTAATGATAGTAGTTTCAATCTTCTCAGAATAAAGAATTCATAAATTAATATCTTTACCCTTATTATAAAAAACCGATGACTCACTTTTAATCACCTATAGGGATGTAGTGATAAAAACATTCATGTTGAAGATCGTTGGTAGATATCACACAAGCAAAGCTGTTGTGGGATGAACATCACTCTCGTGGCTGCTCGCTCGCTGGGAACCACCTGCGACTTGAGGACCAGCGAAAGTGAGTTGCATCTGCTAGTGCGATGGAACCACAGCAGCTTGTATGTGGCAAATATCCTCAACTCGTCGCATCCCAGAGGTAAATAAGGGGTCCCCAGGCTCTGGGGTGGCTGGGAATATTCCAATACCAGCCTACGGAACAACGGCCGGTGCGAGAGTGCCGTCGTCATTGACGTCGGGAACCTAGGCAGCTCAATACGAGACTTAACTCTTGCAATACATTGGTAGGTTATCTCGAAGGGTGTTTCCCAGAAAGCCACGATTTTCGGATGCAACAGCCATTGGAGGGAACATGGGGGTAAGCGGTGCCGCGGCACCCTATGCCCTTCCAGTGTGCACCGGTGTCGGTGGGCCTGTTGGCGAAACCAGGAGAGATACATTGCCCCAAGCAAGTTCAACCAGTGGGGAATATTATTCCCAAGGCACGTACAAAGTTTCGGGTAGCCCCCAAGTTTCATTTAGCATTGTTTAATTATAAAACTTACTATGGCTGTCATATGCTTTTCCACAAGGGGTAGCACAAATTCCAAGGATATCTGGGCACCCACATGCATGTCAATGTGAAATAAGCATGACGTCGCAAGTGAAATGCAGGAAAGCAGTCCAGTTATTTGAAGTATTTCTAAACCTGACATGCGAGTCTTAATTAAAAGAGGCAATATGTAATCATCCATTAACAATCAGCCACCTGAGGTATCATCTCATCTAATATCATACCCAAAGTGTGCTGATATGTCCGTGATGTCACATTCTCAGCCACAAAGAGGATCAGGTGCACATAAGTATGTCATCAATCTGTGTTTAGTACATAAGCATAAATATCTGCAGTGTTCAATAATGTATTCATTAAAATTTTAGGATACAGTTTTATCACATTCTCATTTTGGCGGCAACTTCGGCAGACTCGACGAAACCGTGGCCATATTCAGTAAGTCTTATTCGGGCGCTCAGCCTACGGACAGCATGGGAGTTTCGCTCTGCGGTGAACCATCTCAGCACCTTCAATTTAAGCTCTAAACACTTCAGCGCATAAAGTAAATACTTCAGGAACGGTTTTTTTAATTTGTGCAGTGGCGATGTCTGGGTTGTTTCCTGATACCAGGACTAACGCGCACCATGGACTTCACTTAATTCTCACTTAAGGAACGTGCCTTACTTTGCAGTCCCAGCTAACAGCAGGCTATGAGTGCTGGAACAGCATAACTTTAGAGTTTTATCGTTGTGTGCGTATAACATTCAGTAGTTATATGAATCGTCATTCAGAAAACTACTGACATTTATTGATCACTTGACGATAGTCAGGCTGCCGTGAAGAAGTTACTGAGGTTTTCGTGAGGGGCAAATAAATTGCTGGGAAAAATTTTGGCGAGGATTATACAATAACCGGGCACCAGCCATTGTCAAGCGACAATGCCGTAATATGGTAGAGCTGACTCTGTTTCTCTGGGTAGTGTGCCGACGACCAAGGTCAGTTATCCATCTAGTAATGATGATCCTCAGAGGTTGTAATTAAATATACGTGCTGCGCAGTGAATTCTGGGTGATCCACACACCATAATTTAAGTAAACCAAGACAAAACCCTAAATGCATACATAAACACTTGAAGACACTTGCTTGATAAAACACTTTGGCGGGAAGGTGGGGGCCCGTGCCCCTAAGCGCCCGAAGGCGAACCGAATGAAAAATCCATACCCACACATACTTTCCAATGGGTTTATTACAGTTTCTCTACTGGAAACAACTTGCAAATTACGGTGTCGGGTTTAACCCGCCGACAGGGTAGCACTGTTAAAAAATGGCGCGAAGCCGATAAGAATTACAGGTACATTAAGCTTTCTCTGGCAATGCAAACCAAGGGAAAGTGAGAGGTGGCATGTCTTGGGCGGCTGTTGCAAAAAGGTTCCTGGTAATTAAAGTCTATTGAAAATTAAGTGATTGAACAGATCTTGAAGATCGCCCGGGTGCCCGGGAAATCGCGGAGATTGCGGACTGCACATCAACACTCTCAAGACATGGGACAATGACTAATGACTAATTTGGTAGTGTGTCGCACCAGCAGGATTGGTGGCAGACGGGCCACGGTACTTCTTTCTTACAATTGCTAAACATTGTATTTGCACTTTCACTCACTTTACATCCTCAACACTTGCATTAAAATTAACGTGCTTGCAAAACATAACATATAACATGACATAGGCTCTGGTTGATGATGTGAACATGATAAACATGTTAGTGGAAAATAACAAAAATACTGGAACTTGACCATTAAGGCCTCTAGGGCTTATTGGAGAATTTCTTAGAGTGTTGCTTATGCACATTTTACTTGTGCGCCATTCTTGCTGTGGTAATTTGCATGTCCGCACTGTACAGCACACAAGTACTCTTTCTGCATATTCATGTGCACGAGCACACTTGGCCGCATGGCCTCCCTGCACTTTCCTGCCTATCAGACCCTTGTTTCAAATGCATCGCTGAGTTTCACCTCCGTGCACTGATGTGGTGTGTTCGATTTCAGTTCGAAAAAACTGCCTAACTACAATGGTGTACATGGATGCACCGGTATAATCCGGAGTCAGCTGTGTTGTACTGACTTCTACAGAAGGTAAATGGTCTAAACGGCTCATTCGGCATCATACTATACTCTCTCAACAATCATTGGGCACTGCGCCCTCAAGCAGCCTTCATTTCAGTGTTTTAAGTGTATATGTTTTTTTATTACAGGGCCTGCCATAAGAAGCAGGGTAAACTCAGTGTTTTGCAGATTACGAGACGGCCTACAGTCTCGACCTTTCATAAAGCAGCATAATATATTAACTTATAATAATGCATAAAACAAAACACCGATTAGAGGGCAGAACCAGGTGCCCTTTAGGCGAGCAGCCTACTACCAAAAACATCGCTCTACCAGGTGTGGTGCTGGGCACTTCCAATCAGTTCCTTCCCCCTTCCTGACACATCAAGCATGGCACAAACTCAACACCTCACCTCTGGGCAGCCACGATGCATGAATCCATTATAATAATTAAACCCGACCTAAGGCGTGTAGAGCTTACCCTGAGACGCAGCCCATTCTCCAACCTACTTAGCTACTAACATGCATCCCGGAGAGCACACAGAACTCTGAAGCTGCTCTTGCTGGTGTAATGGGAATTAGGGGCCCACCAGTTAAATAAAAAAATAGTAGATATCATTCTAACTATACTATAAGGTGAGGTGATACAAAACATAACTTTAAAAATGGATTTATTGTTATAATATGGATTTAAATTTAAACGATCATATAACTAACAATAATAAGTAATACAATTGTACATTTTTTAGGATATTAACAATAATAAGTAATAAAATTGTACATTTTTAGGATATTAACAATGATTAATAATAAATTGCTAAAATATTAGAGCACACAATGTACAAGTTGAGGCTGGATGGCTTCCAGCCCTCCAGTCTGTTTGGCACACTGCACATCTAACACATTAGCAGAACAAATATAGCAAAAGAGCACAGCAAGTGGCGACACGAGTGTAGTACGATTGTTTAAAAGTTTAAAGCAATCCCTACCACCATACCCCCCTGCAAAATAGTTCTCCAGCAAGGGTGCATAATGGCAGACCCAGTGTATATAATTTGTAGGGCAATTAAAAGCTAGTATTTTGAAGTAAAGAATGACACACCAAGAGTGTAGATGTTCAAAGCTACTAGCTTTTCAGTGTTTTCATTTTCTAATTCTCAAATTCATGTATTTTTCACCTCAGTTGTATCACCCTCATTTCATGCCATCCAAGTGATGCATGCTACGCTCCCCTCTCCCAAGACAGTTTGCCTGCTACAATGAGCATCTCTGCACAATTAGGAGCAGCCCTATACCGAATGTGTTAGCGCTATCCCTGCCAGGGAAAAGAAATTGTCAGCAAAACATGGCAACAAGTGTCATGGAGGGCAGTGAACAGCATAGAGATGCACATCAACAAAGGCACTGGGAGCAGATGAGACAGAAAAAGGAATATGCCGTAAGTTGGGTCCCACAGAGTACAAGGCCACCACCAAAACCAGAAATGGAACAGCGAGTTTATTTACAGGCCCATCCACAGTCAGAAGCTCACCGGAACTTTTGCATGTGCTTGGCAGCCAATGGAGCAGGCCGCATCAAATCAACCGGAGCATTGGGCCAACCACTTAAATGGTCAAAATGGGTCACAAGAGGATATGAGCACACTGGGACGTCATCCATCTTGAAACTGAATATGTCACCAGGAAAGATGTCCCTAGTACTCGTCAGCCCCATGACGGCAACACAGCTGCCGAACTCCGAAGGCAGGATACCAGTGAGTTAGGGGGTTCGGCACCTTCCTCAGGAGTGCCACCATCGACGACCCAAATCTCGAAGATGCCCTACATCACAGTGCCCACCAGGTACCAGGATGAGACAGGTCACGGTGATGAGGACGAAGTGGCACCGGTAGAGGTCACCACCTCAGACACCACAGCAAGAGGAAGTTTACAGCAGCATGGAGGGGAGGAGCTCGCAGAATCAGTACAAGGAGGAGGCATTGGTTCGGCAACAATGAACGACAGCATCGTCGATGACAAGCTGCATGAGGGCAAGACAAGGCAGGAAGGTGTGTCCACACCCTCCCCAACGAAGCAAGTAATGGGTGCTGACAGTCCGGTGTGGTCCGACACATCGTCATCAGGGGGGGGGGGGGGTACATCCGAAGGCTGGCCCCAACATGTTCGACGGCGAAGCACCTTCCTGCATTGCCGTAGAAGTATCCACATTACAACAGGAAGCTCCAGCCCTGGGAGGAGACCCACTAACAGATGCAGTATGAAACCTATCATATAACATCAGCCATTTAGCCCTTTTGGGTGGCGCCCTATTATATATTTAGCACTGTGTTGTACAAGGCTACACTCTCCTGCACTGCACTTGTTGCACTGGTGTCACACAACCCATGCATCATACAAACGTGTCGCCACACTATGGAGCACAGGATGTAGAGTGAGTATGTTTTCTGCCTCGCGGATTGGTGTGTGTGGCAAAAAGTCTGTAAAGAGTGGAATGTGGCATACATAAAATTATTTGTGTGTTATGCTTCCCTGGAAGATACTATTACTGGGGAGGAAGCGTTGGCATCTCCAGGTTCAGAAAAGAACAGTTTCCTGTATGTTACATTAGACTATTACAGGTAAAGATGATTGGTGCGAAGACATGAAGGTACCCAGAGTGCGACATGTTGTGTGCCGACCTCGTGGAAAACTCGACTGCGACTGAATCTGGCGAGCACGAGCAGCACTAGCTATGGCAGCACACTACTGGCCCTGCACTACTTTCTGCTTGCCTGTAACTTGCAACAATTAAAATAACATAAATGCTTGCATGAAAAATTGACAAATATTAGTGCAAATATTACTGATTACAATTGGAATTTAAACTTGTGATGGAATGCTGTGTGATGAATTGTTGTAGTTTAGGTTTTGAGGAGCGGTTAATCTGGAATGAAGGAAAAGTTGTTGGAAATTGTGTTTACCAGGGCACCAGGCATCATCCAGACATTGGTGTTGTGATTGGTTGGTAGAGCCGATTCTTCATCTCGGACGATGCGACTAAAGACAAAGGCAGCAATCCTTCCAGTTGTTTGGTTTATCTCCTCAATAATAATTATGAATACTATTGCACGTTCTACACGGTGGACAATTGGTATGCCACATGCCCATACGTTGTTTGAATCATGTGTGGAATATTAGGGCTGACCACACACCCGTAAATTACATATTTACATGGTGAAAACATGAACACTGCACACTGGAAAATTACACATGCAAATTGGTGGGAAGATCAGGTCCCGCACTCTTAAATGCCTTATGTCTCCCAAAATAAAAACACAGTGGTACTTATCACAAATGTGTTTACTTGGTTACTTACACTGACTTGAGCCAACACCCTAGACCGTCCTCCCTGTCTACACGATCAACACTCATAGGACACGTGAGTTGTCACAGAGAAAGCTCATGTGCACAACGCACCGTTCCCAGTGTACAAACTGAGGGTAGCAATGCAGTGATAGTGTGCCATGTGTAAAAGCCGAGTATTACAGTGTTTTGTAATTGTGGAAGGCAAGTAAGTGCAAAGAGTGCATGGTTGTGCAGCAAGCCAAGTACTCTGAGTATTTTAAGGGTTGTGTGTATAAATTGACGTGTCTGTTCCAGATGTCAAAAAAAGGGTTTTATGTATTATGTTGTGTCTCAGCTAGACACATGATTATTTTTGAAAGAGTATTCATGTGTGAATCTGAAATATATTGTGTTAATGCCCCTTGTTCCCAATGCAATGAAGACATGCATCATCATGCACGTGATGCACAATGTCACCGTAAGTCACTGCTGTCTATAAAATTCATAGCACAGCTTATGTTTATTCTCTAATAGTTGACATGTGCCATGTGTCACAGCCCTAGACCATTCACCAAGTCTGGAGGAGCAAACCCGCCAAGTCAGCTGACCACTACCATCCACAACGTGTACAGCCAGTGTGACGTGTGTGCAGCTCAGTTTGATTAAATAGGCGTGCTGTAGAAAGTGTATATGTAGTTTGTTTACATCTGTTTCTGTGGCCCTATAGTGTTTGTGGTAATTTTTCCATATTGCGAATCTAAATCGCTCAAACCATTGTATTATGTATTCAATGGTAAAAAAAGTCGAGACAAAAATCCGCCAATTACATATCCAAATATGACCAGGAAAAAGCACAAATAAAATACAAAATTTCCCCCTGTGTATCCAGTGCACCTTGAAAAAGTTGGTTTTTACCAAAAATTTCCCTTTGTGTGTCCAGGTGACGAAACGTGCAGAACCAAAAAGGACGACATTGTGGATCTAAGCGGGAAGGGGGGAATTTGGTGCCACACCCCACTTGATTCGAATTGCGTATCCAGCCACGTTTTTGGGGGGGGGGTGGGGGAGTGGGAATTGGACCTACACAGAATTATTTACTGTAGCATATCCAAACCGAAAAATGAATATAGGTAAAAGACCCCATTTGTTTCCCATGGCATATCCAGGTGCCAAAAGTAGCTATCGCTAAAAGTTTCCTATCACGTATCCAAAAAATTAATTTTTTTCGCCTTATTCCCATCCCTGTTTAAATGCACGTGATTCGCAATGCATAGTTTTTTTATTTATTTTAAACAGAATATTTAATAATTATTAACATTTTTTTTAAATTTCAACCATTAATTATGTAAATATTCACATTAACAATATCACTAAAAGGGTACGGTAAAACATTGTAGAGTTAAAAATTCAAATTTTTATAAATGTAACAATTTAACACACAATTTTTCACATGCACACGATTACTAAAGTAAAATATTCAACTTTTATAAATTTAACCATATAGTTTTTAAAGTTTTATATAAATGTCATCACTTTTTTTTATAAATTACCTCAACACTCAAAACTGGCAGGCCCAAAGTCTGCGAAAGCAACAGTGTATGCAATTGCATCCGCCGCCGGCCTAATCGGTCATGACAGACACGAGCTATGCCTTTTCGGGTTCACGAATGAATTTTTTTTTTTTAATAAATTTAACTCAGTAATTGAAACCGGCAGATCCAAGTTTCGCTGATGCGACAAATGCAAGTAAATCCATCGTCGCCGGGCGGACCTATCATGACCCACTCGACTATTTTATTCTTTTTTCCAGATCGCGAATGAATGTTTACACAAACAATATGTCATTCAAACTCTATTATTTTTACGGTAACAAACAGCAAGTCATTCAACCTTTTTTTAAACTAAAACTAACAACATTTTTAAACTGAATCAAACAGCAACTCTATTAAATGGTAGGTCTAATTAGAATCAAACTGCAACTCAATTAAACGTTAAGGTTATTATTCTGTATTGGGTATCGTAATGGGAAATCCATACAAACTTTCAGTGTGTACTATAAAGTATCCATTCCAATTGTTGACTTTGCAGTCTAGTGTCATTTCGCATATCTGGCCTAGTTCCGTTAAGCGTTTCAAAATTCGGCAACAATTGTTCCATATCGCGTATCCAAGCAATTTTTTCCAGAAATTTTCTCTTCTGCATCGCAAGATGATGGCGTGGGATGTAAAATAAACAATGTTAAATGCCAGGCAAGTTATCCATTCCTCGCCACACATATACACGTTTCTCATCGAGCACGACATACTCAAATCGACGATGCGATGCGAAAAATGCAGGGAAGGCGAAGCGAAATTGGTGGAAAACAGGGGCTTGTTTTACTGGTGCCGATGGCGAATGGAGGACGGTACTAAATGCAACTTTAATGTGTCGGCGAAACACAGCAGTTTCGTGGGAGATTCAAACTTGTCTCTGGACAAGATAGTCGAGTTGTGTTTACTCTGGTGCCTGATCAAATATCCTCGACAGCAGTATATAGTGAACGTCCTTTTGTGCTCGGGAAAGACGGTCGTCGCCTGGTCGAGTTTCTGCTGCCAAGTATGCATAGACTGGGTGTTGACATACAGGAAATGCATCGGCAGGCCAGGCAAAATTGGTCGAGATCGACGATTCGAAATTGAGCAAAACGCAAGAACCACAAATGACGTAAAGGTCATGGTCAGTGGGTTTTCGGTGGAGTGCAGAGGGACGATCCGACGAAATTCTTCCTGGTGCAGGTGGAAAAGAGGAACACGGTGACTCTGGCCAAAATCATTCGCGAATACATCGCTCCGGGCACGACGATTATTTCAGACTGCTGGCGCGGTTACAGCAATTTGAACATTCATGGCTACCATCCCATGGAGGTGAATCACAGGCGGGAATTCGTGTGCAGCGATAAGAGCGGAATGGTAAACACTCGAAACACACTAAAGATGAAGAGGGGCGAGATATAGAGGGCGCACACTCAAAACATCGAGCGAAGTAGGTGTTCTGTGCGATACAACATTCCCTGCTGTGGCCGACGGAAAAAATCTTGGGTCGGCTACCTGGCCGAGTACATCTGGAAAATGAATCATTGGTACGGAGAACGACAGCACGCTTTGCTGATTCATGCCGCCGACATGCACCATCGTAATCGGCACAGAGGAGATGGTGGCGAAAACTATCCCAATTTCGACAGGTATCTGTTTGTAACAGTTGTTTTTAATTTGCAGGCACAAGCGAGATTGAGTTGTTGTTGCGGTTGCAGTTTTAAAAAAGTTAATTGATTGGCTGTTGCTATTGCAGTATAAAATTAAAGTGTGTTTGAATTGCTGTTTGTTTCAGTTTATAGTTGATTGGCTTGCTGTTTGTTTCATTTTAAAGTGTGTTTGACTTGCTGTTTGATTCAAGTTTATATTAATGTTTTATTGAGTTGCTGTTTGATTCAAGTTTAAATAAATATTTAATTGACTTGCTGTTTTATTCAAGTTTAAATTAATTTTTAATTGACTTGCTGTTTGTTTCAAGTTTAAATTAATGTTGAATTGAGTTGCTGTTTAGATTCAGGTTTAAATACATGTTTAATTAAGTTGCTGTTTGATTCAAGTTTAAATTAATGTTTAGTTGAGTTGTTGTTAGATTCAAATTTAAATGATTGTTTAATTTACTTGCTGTTAGATTAAAATTATAATTAATGTTTAATGGAGTTGCCTTTTGATTCAGCAAAAATAATTGTTTGATTAAGTTGCTATTAGTTTCAGTTTAAAAAAAGTTCGATTGACATGTGGTTTATTTTGGTTAAAAATAAGTGTGATTGACATACTGTTTGTGTAAACATTCATTCGCGATCTGGAAAAATGCCTAAAATTTTCGAGTGGGTCACGATGGGTCCACCCGGAGACGACCGATGTTCCTGCAGCTGTTGTATCTGCAAAACTTGGATCTGCCAGTTTCAATTATTGAGGTAAATTGATTTTTTTCAAAAATCACATTCATTCGCAATCTCGAAAAGGCATAGCACAGTCGTGTCTGTCATGACCGGTCCGCCCAGCGACGACAAATGTACTTGTATCTGTTGCATCCACCAAACTTGGCTCTGCTAATTTCAATTATTGAGGTAAATTGATTTTTTTTTAAATTGCATTCATTTGCAATCCCGAAAAGGCATAGCATGGTCGTGTCTGTCATGATCGGTTCGGCCAGGCGGATGCAATTGGATATGCTGTTGCTTCGCAGACTATGGACGTGCCAGTATAGAGTGTTGAGGTAATTTATAAAAAAGTGAAGGAGTATGTATAAAACATTAAAACCTATATGGTTAAATTCACGATTTTAGTGTATTTTTTTTAGTAATTGCTTATATATAAAATTATTAAATATTCTCTTTAAATTTTTTTATAAAATTATGCATTGCGAATCACGTGTATTTAAACAGGGACGAGATAAAGGCAAAAAAATTTTTTTTTTGGATATGCGATAGGAAACTTTTAGCAATAGTTGCTTTTGGCACCTGGATACACCACGGGAAGCAAATGGGGTCTTTTACCCTATATTCCATTTTCGGTTTGGATATGTAATAGGAAATAATTGGGTGTAGTTCGAAATTTCTCCCCCGGCTCGGCTGGATACGCAATTCGAAACAAGTTGGGTGCGGCACCAATTTCCCCCCTGCCCACTTGGATATGCGATGTCGTCCTATTTGGTCCTGCACGTTTTATCACCTGGATATGCAAAGGGAAACTTTTGGTATAAACTACCAACTTTTTCAAGTTGCGCTGGATACACAGGGGGAAACTTTGTATTTTATTTGAGCTTTTTCATAATTGTGGTTGGATACGTAATTAGCGATTTTTGTCTCAACTTTTTTTTACCATTGGATACATAATACAGTGGTTTTTGAACGATTTAGATACGCAATACGGAACAATCACCGGTATTTTGAATTTTTCACCCACAGATCCCTGGTGAATCTCTCGAGTTCTAGCCAAATGGAGGATGAAACAGATATGGAGGATGAGGAGGAAATGGACGAGACACTTTCGGCTACAGATAATGAGTCCTCAACCTCTTTAGTCCCTGGCCCATCAACTTCTTCAGCCCCGGGACCATTAACCACTTCTTTCCCTGGACCAACAACTTCTTTGAACGAATCTATGTGATTATCATTGACATTTATTATAATAATTTTTTATAATGTAATTGTAATTATTATATTAGAGAATAATACATTTTCTTTGCCAACAGATATGTTCGAACATCGCAAATGCATGATCTACAGTCGTTTCCCAACAGTCGAGACCTCAAACAACTTCTAACATTCATCAACAGAGATGCACGAAGTGCAAATCAGCACCCGACACCAGCCATGCCAAGCAAAAACAAGCACCAAGTCAGCGTTCGAAACAAATACCAACAACAGACATCCCCCAACATCGAATAAAGAATCCTAAACCAACCAAGATGACTGCTATTTCTCATTGTGAATTACAGCAAGAAACAACCCGAAAGACTCGATATAAACTTCGAAAAACAAATCAAAGAAAATATCACAAATATGGTTCTGATTTTGTATTATAATTAACCTGTATATGTTTATTTACAAAAAATATAACATAGTAAATTATTTTTATAGTTATATTTTATAATATATAGATAGATAGATACATAATCTTTTACATATAATTTACATTTTTGTTAACATTTGACAATTTTCATTCAAAAAATAGAAGCATAGATACCTACTGGCATACCCATAAATAAAACATTGGCTTCATTTTGCCTTGTTTAGTGTTTTGCCCCATGTTAAATTGAAATTTCACAAATTTCGTTTGTAGTATCCCACATAATTGCATTTTCAACATTCAAATCCTCAGTATTTCGGAAATTTTCAATTTTTTTCCTTGTCGTTATTCAATGCTTTTTTTATATTGTCCAAAACACACAAAACTGTAGATTTATTTTTACTAGATACAGCTTCATGTAATACTGTAATGTTATTATGTCCCATTAATAAAACATTTGCACCTTTTTCTAGCAGATAATCTACCACTTCCACGATGCCGTCTTGGGCCGCGAAAGGGAGTAACAAATCATTTTCTAAGAAAACTGGTTCGCCCAAACTTTTTTCAATTAGGTAACGCACAAAGTTTTCACGATTTGTATTAGCCGTTTTCACAAACAATTTCCTGTCTTTGAGAATCCCTTTCATTACCACATTTATTGTTTGCACCAAATACATAAGTATGGGCCAATTTTCAAAATAATAATTGACATACCCCAATACGGTTATACCTGCTGAATCTTTGGCCAAAACGTTGACACGTTCTTCTATTAGGAATTTTACAATTTCCAAATTCCCCGCTGCTGCTGCTCGCTGAATTGGATATTTACCACCAAAATCCTTTTCTTCAAAATTCAATTTTATCTTCTTCATCCATACAAGTTCATCTAGCCAACCACAATAGGCAGCTAAACTCACCAGTAACAGTTCATTCTCCTCAAACCAATCTTGTTTGTCACAGCTGGCTTCCGTGGTGTCTTCATTGGCTCTCATGGTGTGTTCACTTGCTCTGATGGTGTCTTCACTGGCTCTCATGGTGTCTTCACTTGCTCTGATGGCGTCTTCATTAGCTTCGATGGTATCTTAACTGGCTCTCATGGTGTCTACACACTGTAGTTTGCAGATAATGAGTGTGGTCCCTTGGTTCAATTGTCTCATTTTTATACATGCATTGTGCGAGATTTGTTAAATTTTTATTAGCTGAGAAGGAATGTAAGTTTTTATTATTTTTTTTTTTTGGCCGAGAAGGAATGTAAGTTTCTATATATGGTATCGTGAGTCTTACCGACCTTATAAATCGAATAAAAATATATTTTTTATTTGACTTTCCCATACAAAATTAATTTCAGGTGCAAAAATATCACTAGGATATATTAACACGATCTTGTCAATTTAATGAGCAAAGTGTAAAAAAAATTAAGCTTAGATTTATGCCAAATGTTAAAATGTAAAGCCGGTTATTTGTTTCTGCAATCATTACTCAAGTTTCATTGCAAACTTGTTTATACTTTTTAACTTTTAAAGCATTTTCATGTAAACGACAGGTGGACTCATGAGAGAGCAGTTTGACTCACGCTCTCGACCTCAACAGTCGGGTAATTGGAGTTACTTTTTGTTTATCAAAGTTACCAAACAGTGCAGCAACCACTGTTGGAACAATTTCATTTTAACATTCGCTTATAATTTTTCAAATTTCTAAATAGTTTTTGCATTAGTTACGAAACTCATTCAAAACACTTTGAGGTTTCTGGATGCCTCGGGTAATACAATAACGATTCGTTTTTTATCGGACCCGTAAACTTATTCGATTCCATCGTTAAAAGTCCATTCAATGTAAAATTGTTTGTAAATTAGTGGTTGGTCGAGTAAAGTTTTGTAATTTATTTCATTGACATCCAACTAACACTTGACTTGGCCGTCTTCATTATTGTTTAGACAAACCATGAATATAGTTTGCGAATGTTCGTCCAAAAGGTCGGAAATTGTATTAAATGCTCCGAAATTCATCTGAGAATATTCATAAAATATCTCATTGCTGTTTTAAAATGAATCATGCTCGCCTCACCCGACTTGATGATTGATGACTGTATAGGCGCTATTTTTGCGTCGGTTAAACTAGATTCGTTGGTATTTGTAAAATCATCGGTTTTGGTAGTAAATTCATTTTCCAGAGATGGGGTCGTGGTGGAGTTGTAGTTTTTTCTTTCAACCCCACCACCTTCCTCGTCCAATTCCATTATAGAGGTGTCAAAACTGTGGTGTTTTTTACAATTGTATGTACCGAACGGAATTACAATAATTAAACTAACTATAAGTAGACCCAATCCTACATAGAGTTGTTTATTTACTTTATTCATACTTATTATCTATATATTGGCAAACGATAGTAAAAAACTCACAATTACATAGAGTGATTGTCGGTTGTATAGCTGTCCATCGGGTACCATGACGATCGAGCTCGGATCGCAAATGATTGTGGGCAAACCATAAAATAATTGCCGCACCGATGTTTGAATGGTGTTTTTATAGTATTGTACCGACAGGTAAGCGAGGAATACAGATATTATTTCTAAAATTTGAGAATAACTCAAGGTATCGATAAGAGGTGCCATAGATTTACATGTTTTTTTGGGGACCGTTTGTCTTTGGAACGCCCTCGCATAATGTATGTACATTAGCCATTACGTCTTCGTGGTAATCTGTAAAGAAATTAATTTTTTTCACGTGATTGAATATTTTTTCGTACTTGTGTTGTACATAACCAACTTTATTTCTAAACTCCTCAATCTGAAATGATAGGGAATTATCTTTGTATAGTAATTTTTGTCAACTGTTTAATATTTTCATTTTCTGCCTTTTGTTCATCTCTCAAAAATATTTTATAATTTTCGCGAGTGACGTGTGGGGAGAAAATTTTTCATTGGATATCAATATACTGCTTAAGATATAGAAAATTTAAACGATGTGCTAATTGCGAAATTTTAAATTTAATTTCAGAAGCAAATTTATCACGTTCAGTCATTAACGACTATATATCTACGCCTTTTAACCTCAATACGGAATCGTAAAACGTTTGTTATTTATGATGACTGTCAAATGTAAAAAAATCCAAGTAGAGCAGCAGATTTAGTTTTATAAATTCAACCGATTCCATAAATTCAGAATGCATCAGGTTTTTATGTAATTATCTCCATGCTTTTAATTTTCGCAATTCTCTAATCGCAAAGATAAAATCACATGGCATTATTGTTTTTTTCATAGTGTAATATTAATTTACTTAATTATCGGCAGCTGCAGCTCCTGAATTAGCAGCACCTCCGAAATATGTACTCGCACCAAATTGTGTATTCACCGACCCTATGATATTACTTTTAAATTTCCATAAAACAAACCCTAAAATTCCCATTAATAAAATAGATCCTATAATGGTAAATGTGTATATTTGCTGTTATTTATTCATTGTCCTATATAAAATACATGTAAAAAAAAAGTTTCACATTGTGTTGGGAAAAGTAGGATAAAAGAGGATAAAGACAGAAAAACACAACATGTTAAGAAAAAATATATATTTTTATTCATTGATGTATTTACATTAGTAACAGAACAGTATTTACACTTGAAAAAACTTCAATTTACTCTTGTTTGTTGATCTGGATACAACTAAATAAATTTCTTCTAGCGTACATCCTGTCGAATTTGCATAAATATTATTATCAATTGTTAATCCTATACTGCTCTGAATTGTATTTACATACTTCATTTGAAGTGGGAAACCATATAACAAAAGTTTACTGTTTTTAGTAGGTTCACATCCGTGTTGAAAGGCAAATTTATCTATTATATAGAGATTCATCTTGAAGAAACATTTTGGTATCAGAAAGAGGTTGTTTTTTTCCTCGTCACACATGAGTATTTCGTCTCCAACATGTCCCAAATAATATTAAACTTCGCCGATGTATACTCCATGACCATGAATTAAACTGCGGTAGGGAACACCGACGATTAGCAGCAAGTAGGCGAGTTTGAGGTTTTCATTCTTCTCTGTTATCAATGTTTTTTTATCATTTGAAAAGAATATCAGAGTGAACTGGGGACGATTTTTGAAAATACTCTGTTTGTCCATCTCAGTCACGTCAAGCCAGAAGCTACATTCCTTTAGAATTTTTTTTATTTGGGCGAGAACAGCAATCGACACACTTTAATCGAAATAGTGTGATTCGATGTTTGTAAAGGCAAAGAAAATTAATCCGGGAAACTTTACCAAGTTTTTGTGCGCCCAGTTCATAATATATTTTGCATTGAGTACCAAATGTGAAGCCATTTTGATTTCCGCTTCAATCACAGTTGCCAATAACTCTACCGGATACTCAAAATCCAGTGTGAAACAACTCATATTACGATTGTGTACGCCGAAATGACGTGTCAGCAGTTTCTTCCAATTTGGAGCGGTATTTAAAGTTGTCAGAAATTCCTGGTATGTCAAATCCATGTTCCTAAACTGTGTGGTAAGGCAAAATTTTTTTATCACTGCATAGTTCGCGAATAAGCGATATGTAATTGGGTTTGTTTGTCATAAATGGCTTTAACTGATACTGATCGCCACAAAATACAATCAATAGTTTACTAAAAGAGTGCTTCACCATTTGGAAAAAATAAACTCTACATTTTGCTAGACTTGTGCTGATCATATTGTATTCGTTAACAAACAAAACAATGGGTACATCGAAGGAAGTTGAATAGTCGCTGTTGAATTCCACAAAAAACGAAGCTGTGTTATATCCGAGATCGAAAAACTTGCTCAATTCTTGTACCACTATAGATATTTTGCCAAGATCAATCATTGGCAAGAGCTGCATGAATTTCAAATATTCGTAGTAACTGAATTTAGCCAATCAAATTAGGAGACTTGATAACGTCAAACCATTTGCTAGTTTCATCTGTCGACAAATATTTTGCAATAGAATGTGTCGCGGGGTCGTGTAAAAAACTCTGTATTTTTTTTCGATAAAATATGCAATAAAGTAGATTTCCCACTGCCGGCAGGTCCATTTAATGTTATGCATTTAAGTGTATCCAACTCACCATCATTCTCATCGAGCCATGTAAATAAAGTTGTTAACAAGTTCTTGTTCCATTGAAAGAGTTAACTTTGCCGACGTAAAATTTGTCGTTGTTACCACAGCTTTCGGTTCGGAATTCGATGAATATACAGGAGTAATTAACTTGTCCTCGGGATTTTCACGTGGAATTTTTGCACCCATAGGCACATTTCGTTACTACTCAACACATCTCTAAAACATTAACTCCAGTCTCATTTAGCCGGAAGGCCATGCTTCACTCGTAATTTATACATGACTTTTTTTCCCCTAAGGTATTGATCCATGAAATGGGGTTTTTATGTTTGCTGAGGAGATTTTCGAGGAAAAGCCAAAAAAAATAAAAGGACGTTTGTGATATTTTAAACCTTTCACTATGGATGGTGCCAGTATAATAAACAAAGTTACTTACAAACTGAACCCTTTATAGTATATTTTCTTATCCATAAAAAATACAGACGAATGTTTTTTGTAGTTCGATATAGAGTAAATAAAAAGGTCATGTGTGCAAAAAAATGTAATGTATTTTTTGTACATAAGACTCTAAATTAAAATATGTGAGGTTTGCAGAGTTTTCAAAACAATAATAATTTAGGTGGTGCCAATGAAAAAAAAAGGCCTTTTAAAATTTCAAACAGTCTAACAAACGAATATTCGAAACATTTTTTTCTTATTTACATGATAAAATTAACCGATTATAAAAATTTTACTTACAGTTTACAAAATTTACCATCGTTGAATGACTATGCTTTTTTTCTTAACTTTGAGGGAAAAGTTCGGAATAATCTACATCAAGAAGAGGTGGGGAAAAAAGTGATACGGGATTAAACATATTAAACAAAAATGTTTAATTATATCACAATGTTTACGTAATTTGAAACAAATTATGCGACTTTTGAAATTTCGCACAATGGCCTATTGGCAAATGACCCACACCACATTATTTGTGCATTAAACAAAAATTGCGGTGAACCATTTGATTTCTTTATTTAATGTGGATAAAGTTTCTTTCTAGAATATTATCGATTTGGTGGAAATCGAATCAGAAAATAGATAAACATTTCTAATTCTACCGGAATTGAAATCACTTAAAGTTTCTCAACATCGTTTGAGATTCAATAATTTCGATACATTGGACAGATACAATAATTACATGATGGTTGCCGAATCGAATTCTTTTAAAGACCTTGCCGAAATAATTGATAGTTTTGACAAAGTACTCGATACTAGTAAAACTGGATTCGTGATACTTGCGAAAAACTTACAACCTCATGTGACTGTATAATTAACCAGGTTGATTCAGTATGTTGGCTCTAACTCGGGTAAATGTGTAAAACACGATTTTGAAGGATACATAGATTTCATAATGAACTGCACGGACGATGTAAATAATTCGATTATTAAATTTTAAAAATGTGGTCACTTTACAATTATTGGTCCACCATAAGCCAAATCGATAGTGATTTTACCTATGCGTTGGATGCTCAAACTAAGGCGGCAGTCAAGCCATATATCAAGGATAAAATTCGAACACAAAATATCATAAAATTTACTAACTAAGCGATCGTGGCGAAAATGTTTGAGTATGCGAATAAAGAGATTCGCTTCCAACCCAATACTAAATTGAGAAAATTGTCAATTTCCGTTCTCGATAAAGACAACGACTGGTTGGCGGCACAAATCATTAATAATTTACAACACCTATCAATCAAGTACTTGTTTTTCAAATGCATGTCTCAGTTTTATAAATCCGATACTAATTTGATAAACCTTCCCGTTGAGTATTTCCAGTTACAAAATAATTTCGTTTTCATTGTGCCGAATAACTTAAAGAATAGTGCAGTGGTGACACCGAATAACGATTTGGTCAAAGTAGTGATCGATAGATCTACATCACTAGCACTCAGCGTGGCTCAGATTCCTGTTCTCGATAAGTCAAATGAAGAACACGTTATTGTTCATGTTCCATCAGGTAACAATTCGTACATTTATCCCTCTTGTAGTTATATATAGATTCTTCTTTGAAATTCCAAAATTACAATCGATTATCAAATACATATCTTTCATGGTGAATGACGAAATTGAATATAATGATTTGAATACTAATAAATACCAGTATTTTCACTCATTCGATCTGCTTCACATATTTTAATAGGAGAGGCAATGGAATTGATCAACAAGTACAACATTACCTTTTTGTTTCAAGTGAAAAGCATTTCAGTATCTCTGATGGACATTCCCAGGATCAAAAATTACATTTCAAATGCGCAATATCAGTACGAAATGTTTGTTCTTTCAAACACACATTATTTTATGTTATGCCTTCCACAAAATATGTCTGTTACTAAGCGACGATAGATCAAAGTTTCCAGTTTTCCTGCACGTCATCCTCGTCCTCTTCTTCTTCCTCCACTCCTTCCACTAATACATTAGTGATTGTATTTCCAAATTAATTTTAAACAAGGCAAAATTTTGGATTTGGATGTAAGTACTACTAATTTTATCTTTTCGTTCGAACCAAATAACTGCGACCAAAATAGTCAAGAGGGGGTGTTTGAATCCTTGGGTGAAACTATTTATTCACCAGTAGATTTGAATTGGCATATTTTAAACAACCACGAATTAAAGTTGGTCGATCGTAGGAAAGTTCATGTAATAGCTATCAATATAATGCGAAATTCGTTAAACTCGAATGATGCGTTAATCAATTACTTTGCGACACTTAAACGTTCTCTAATTTTCAGCTTTTTTTCGTAATATTTTCGAACAATTCGTCCGGATTTTGGTAACGAATTTGGCCACATTTAAAAGCCAATGGACCAAATACACGCCCATTTTTGTTATGACGGCTAGGCTAAACGATCATTTTCAGGAATACCAATTAAATACACAACTTACGGGTGTTTCGTATAAAATGTGTACCACATCCAATTGTTCCAAGTCTCAATACATTCGTACAGGAGCTCTAAGCACCTCCCTGCTCTACAACAGAAACAAAAACGAAGCGATTGTCCTAATTACCAGGTCGAATAAAACACTACGATTTGTCATTAGTGAAAACCCTAAAAAATATGTGAATGTCAACAACAATGATGATTTTATGGTCACGGCATCTTTATATAAACATTCAGTGAACGAACAATTTCCATCAAATGCCGAATATATGTATAGTGCGATTGATGGTCTACATTATGTCGTAAACCTTTCATCCTTTGTTGGTATTCCAGGGATTTCTGCCATTTACAAGGATAAAGATCCGGGAGAAATAAACATTGACAACACTAATGACGATCACGAGTACTATTTTAATCGGATAGTACTATTCGAAGTAATTTTATCTGATTTGTATTATTTGAGCAAGTACTTGGAAGCCATTCACGATGGAAAACACACACTAGTGGTGAAGATTATCCATTCATTCACAGGAGATAGCGGTATCGTTTCCAAAAAAAGATCTAGCCAATTTATTTAACGACAGTAATGGTTTCCAAGTCTTTGAAAATATTCAAAGGAACCTAGTCATCATTTCAAATGTTTCCCTCGAAGTTCTAAACGATAGTTTGCAATTCGAGGATAGTGCAAAAACAAAATTTTTATTCCACAATAACTCTAGCAAGTCCGAAGCAGGCACATTGGTTTTAGCTACCGAAAATTTGAAATTTACAGCTGAATCGTAGGTAGATAATTTACAATTGATCGAAGAGAATTGCGAGTTGTTCAAGTTTAATACCTCAAATACCCATAACAATAATCGTGGGGAATGCGGCATACGTGTATTGTGGTGATCAACAAAGTTCGAACCAGTTTAATTTACAGCTGAATACAGATTTGGACAATGAGATACTAACGATTATGATTTACTTTATACATGATATTTCGATAGCTTCCTTCAATACTATATTACGATTTATGAAAAGTTATCCTACTGCTATCTATAACAAGGTTGTAATTGCCAGCATTACCGATCTGAAGAAATATAAATTAAACGCATATTATGAAAAAATCCATCATTATGATAAAATGTTGAATTATTAATGTGTATCTAGTTCTAGTAAAATAATTAAAGACGCTAAGAGAGGAAATAGTTCAGGTAACACTTACATCAAAGGTTTTCATGGTATAAATGATAAAATTATGGTGTATGTGGATTCGACAAGGAACCCCATACTACCTACTGGTGAAAATGTTATTTCTATTTCGCATACAAGATTTTGCGGAACAGAGAGGCTCGCATGTTTAAAAGGTTATACTATTTTAACCAACCAATATATGATCAAATATCCTTCGAATTTATATGCAACTAGTAGTCTCGACACATCCAACCAAGAGTTGATCAGGGCTGCGAAAACGAGTCAGATATGTGTTTGTTACAATTCCATAAATCCCTTTCCCAATTTCTATATCGTAGATGATAGACCATCTATTGTGGTTATATATTGGGAGTCTGAGGAATATGAACCACCTTTAGGAATTGTTTGGGTAAATATATGTGCAAAATATAACAATTCTATAGTGTTGCGTGTGTGTATGTTCAAAATCGAAATACAACAATAAAAATATTCGGCCGAAATTAAAATTTAAATTGAAATAAACAAATCCAATACGAATAAAAGAAGATGACACTCAGATAGATAAAACTTAAAAAAACATACCCTTTTATCTATTTGGTACATTAGGGTAAAAAAGGTATTTTAGCACCCCATATAGAGTACATAGACAATGAAAATAAATTTAACTACAAAATTTTTATCCTTCAACCTTGGAGACAAAAACTTTAGGACCACCCGATACAAAGATTTAAAAGATATTTTATGTATTACAAATATCACCTTCCACATTAAAAACATTTTTTGGGTAAAAGAAAACCATAATTTTTACGTTTTTGATGAGGTGGTAAGTAGTGTTGTGCTCGAAGGCACTCAATAATAGTAAGACATGGTAGATGCTGAAAAAAGTTATACTTTTTTCAACAATTTGATTGAAAATGCAAATGTATCGAAAACTAAAACTACTACTGCTACTTTAAACACTAACGATGCACGTAAAGAGAAGCTGGAATTGGGAAACGAGAATTTACAATACAACACCTTCGATTAGCAATTTTTTTTAAATATATGATTAAGTCGACCCTCATGACTATTGTATTTATTCAAATAATGCAGATAACGACGATAGTAAAAATCATAATCATATTGATATTTTTAGCACATATTGTATTCATTTATGTAAGTCATTATTGAAAAAAATAATAAAAAGAACCTTTTTAATATTTTTTATACTCTCTCTCTCTCTCTGTCTCTCTCTCTCTCTCTCTCTCTCTCTCTCTCTCTCTCTCTCTCTCTTGGTATATATAGTGTGGTATTCAGAGTATTGTAGTAAACTTGTAGTTGGTGTAAGTAAAGAAACACATCAAAGCACTCCAGATGGCTACGAAAATAAACATCAACATTATCGCAGAGCCGATCGAATTGACTTATAACAAAGTCGGAAATAAGGATGACGATGAATCAGTTACCCTTTTCATGGATAGGCTGACAAAAATGTTTTATCGTGCAAAGAAGATGGATACTTTTTTACCTTCATCAAGAAAGGTATGAAAAAAACTAAAAAGGTATGTGTAAACACAGTTTGCGAGATATTCAAATTAGTCAAGGATCGATAATTACATCAAACAAAGTACTCACCCAATGTACTCTATGACTTGTTACTTCTACCCATGCGGGACGAATAACAACACCCGATTAAGAAAGTTTCTCAATTTAGCTATTATAAAATTTTTATAAAAGTTGAAATTTGTATAAAAGTCGCCATTACTAATAAAATAACTTATACAATAAGTAAATGTATTGTTTTATTGGTGAAAAATGCAGTTATTCGCGAGATTAGTAACGAAACCCCCAGCAAATACAATCCTCTATCGATAATGTTTATTCGAGAGCTCATTTTAGATGTATAGAGTGTAAAGTCCAAAACTTGATCTGGATTTTGTGCACTAAAAGTTGTCATTTGATTTGACAACATCGTATCATCATCATTATTCCAATCGATACGAGATCTATTTGAGTTGACTTTGACGGCCAGTAGGTATTGTAATCGAAATTGCAATAATGTTTTGAAATCGTCATCTTTTACTACTTTTGTAGGATGAATACTCATAACAGGTTGGTTAAATATGGCATCTTTGTTTTTAAAATGCCGCTAATTTACCAGTGTCGGCATTATTATTGATAGAGGATGGTTAAATTGAAACATAATTCTTTAAATCGACAACTCCTTCGTGTACGTTCTTCCACATCATCACGAACATGATCGGTGAATATTCCATCGTTCGAAAATTCCAAATCTTTTATTTTAGATGCAATTGCAGCTTTGATATATCATCTATGTTATCTTGACCTTGTAGGTTTTGCAAGTTGAATGGATCGAATATGATCAAAAACACATCGACGACTGCATTCATGATCAATACAACATCAAGTATCGGCACCCAAGAAAGAGAAACTGCAGCAAATACTCTAATGGCGAATCCCACCATTTTCAAAGCTGTCGATATCACAGGTCTCGTAATAAATTCTATCGTCAAGGCTCTAAATAAATAAATTCCCAACTGAAGATTCAAGATCTTTGCACCCGTTTCGATCATTGTGGGTCCGATGTGTTTGACTAGGGTCTTGAGAACCATATTCAGACCGACCTCACCGAATAATTGCAGTAGGAACTCGTTACTAATAAATCCTTGGATACAAGAGTTTATAATATCGGCAATTATATCGGAAATATATTCTGTATTGTATAAATCATTGGGATATTTGGTTGGAAAACCAACCAATAAACCAAGCATTTGATATTCGTCAATTTGACGTTTACCGTTATCTATATATTTCAAGTGGTATGGCACCGAATTGGCTTGCGGTCCGATTCGAATCAGAGTATCTTTATCGGAAACTATCGATTCAACACCGCGGGTCAGTATCAAAGGTTCCACAATCCTACCCCCTCCCCCATACACTGAGATTCAAAATATATGGCTCGGTGTTTTTTTTGTGATGCCCAGGTCGCTGATTTTAATGTCTGGATGTATGCAGGATGCCTCGTGATTGACAAAGTTATTCCTATCCTCCGCGATGTAATCGGGCATTTATCTCGTTGGTGGTTTTTGGGGCTATTTACATCGTACTGTTCGATTCCATGAGCCAATTCCACGAAACTGTATTCGATAATCTTGTATAAGTAATTTCCGATGAAAAAGCCTATAATTTTATTATCTTAATGGTCTGTGCACTCGTCATCCACCAGAGACATGATAAAATTAACGCAATAAACGAGTTTAGACGAAAGTGTATTGTTTCATCACCCATCTCTGTCACATACAGCGAAGAATCGACATCGAAACCAGTTCCTATCGTGTTTACATGCGAAATAATCGTGCCTTCTTTTACGCGCCAATAATCATCTATTTCCAACAAGTATGCTTCTTGATGAACCAACATACATGCATCGCAGCTGTCGCTCCAATAGTTATTTGATTTGTGATGTTTCGATTCGGAATCTTTGGTTGGAAAACATGCTCCTTGGCACGCAATCAGATATGAATTACCACTCTTGAATATTTTAGGGACATTTCGAGGTGTGCATGTTTTCCCCCGTGGATAATGCAGATTGCATCAAGATGAATCGCAGAATCGTTTTCTACCTTAAAGACGAACCTGAAAGCATTAATCAAAAGAATCCAAGTTCGCCATTTGTAACTTTACATCTGGCTGAATTTCTCTGTATACATGAGGAAATATTTGCGGCACTCGCATGAAGTATTTGTTATAAGTTAATATTTTTATTATTTCAAAAACATTTCTCAAAGCAGTTGAATAATCCAAGTTTGTTGGTCTGGCGAATATTAACATCTTATGTATTTTTTTTTTAGTTATATAAATAAGTAAATAACAAAAATGAAATCACAGAGTCAACTTCAAGCTCAGGACAGTTCGACTATATTTTCGAATCTCAGTACGCATTCATAAAATCATACTATTAATCTCAATCATTCAAATGAAATTACTCAATATTATCCACTCATTTACGTTCATCAAAATTTTAACATTAGTAACAGTTGTAACAGTTCCGTCGATATGGAATTGACGCCTATTTGTTTCTTGAATAACGAACGATATGGAACAAACACACCTGCTAGCGAACAATTGTTAATTGGTGGATTGTGCGAAACTCACAAGTCAGATTCTTGCAACATCGATTATAATTTATTTCGAAAATACAATAAAGCGATATTAAGCCCCATCTCAAAGAAGAGCATTTCGGTCTGTCAATGTCCCTTGTTTCCCATTCTTGCCAGACAACCATTGAAAACCATGGCTAAAACGTTCATGAATGTTTTCTCCAACAACAACCATTAATTTATCGATTCGTCGAAATTGGGCACTTTATTCAAGTATTCAACATATCCCGAAAACATTGCTAGTACCGATAAACTCAAACGTTTTACCAAACAGGTGATCGATCACAGACTAACATGGGCTTCTGTTTTGGATCTAGCATGTATCTAGAAGGCTAAAGTGAATTTGTTATTCGACCAGGAATATCTAGATACTGACATGGTCAAACAAAATTAATGGACCCATTATATAACGACCTCTTTGCCAAACACAGAAGTCGCTATGGAGGACGGAAAAAAAATGATACAATACTTTGGCACAGTTTCGCATATTTGACATTTTAACAATCCTAAGCTACCTCCCCTCGTGTGATATCAACGTCAATGAGCACGGATACATGCCAAACATCGAAATTTTCAACTCAATTTTGGTTTACTGTACGGGATTTGGACTCAGGCACGATTTGGGCAACATGGAAAATGTTGAGTTGGACAATCAGTATATAAAAGATCTCCAGGCCATCATCAATTCCAAACCACTCCATCAAAACATTGATGTTTTGCGATTGAACTACATGGGAGTGGAGGGGCTAAAAATACCAATCGTCAAAATAAAAATCAACCATGGTTCCGAATACATCCCAACACTTTTGTAATTTCGTAAAAAAAATATATAAAAATAAAGAAAAATATACACATCATATAAAAAATTTAATTACGGTTTTGAAACTGAAATGAACTAGTCCAATTTTTTCATGTTGGAACAAGTCAAATCTTTTTCATATAAAACAAAGTTGACATTACCAGAAATTTCTTTAGCAGTAGTAAATTCTATGTTATTTTTCAACATTAGAATCAGTTGAAGTAGTTGCTTGTTTACTGTTGGCAAACACTTGTACCGTTCTGTTGACGAATAGGCTCGCTGGAGAATATTGTAAATTGCGGCATTACACCCGTTCGTCTGCAAATTGTTTATCAACAAATAGTCGAATTTCATAAAACCGATGCTTTAACAATCAGATGCAATGTTTTTCAACACTGCCATCGACGATGTGCTACAAAATATTTTTGTTGGGAATATTTTTTTTCGATTAATACTCATTTATTTCAACTGCATCAGCGGCGATCTACCGATAACCGAGTAGATCGAAGCCATGCAATCTATATAATCATCTTCATGGGCATAGGCACACCTATTACCTTTTGCGATGATATATTGCTCAATTTTAAACCATCGTAGATTCGATGCCGGGACTCTACAACCACCTCGAAAATGAGGCGATTATTATGCACGAAATACACGTTCGTCTTTACTCGTTCGATTTTCGTACACAGAGATAGAATGTCGTTATCGTCAACCGCCAATGATATTATGTACATGTTTGTCGACACACTTACGTTAAAGTGTGGGTTATTGAAATATTCCAGCGGTTCAGTTGAATGAACCTCGCGACAATACATGTGCATTTGGATAAAAACCGTCTCGGATTTATTAAATGGTAGAAATACGGGCACCATGACCTTACTCAAGCGAATGCGAAATCTGGTTTTGCAATCGCGGTAGCAAATCATCCAGAAACGAGGACGGTGTACGGTCGGTGTGTCTTTATTGCATTGATCGCATACCTGTCTTCAGTGGATGACTTGTAAAGACCGTTTTTAATTTCAGGAACCTCCCAACGTCACCCTCAGCCTCAAAATGTTCGCCTTTGCCGTCCAGTGATTTCTGTTCCGCAATGTCCTGGTAAATACCCACGTTTTAATACCGAGTTCGAAAAAACGAACAAGAGGTTTTGGGTTTAGTTTCGTCTTCAAGTAGTTTATCTCGGTGAACAGATTGGCCATTTTCCCATATTGGAACTTGGATCATATTTGCTCTGTGATGTATGGTCGGAAACAATTATCCAGAGTCAAAACATGCTCCGAATCGCTGTCCACGGTCAATTCGAACGCGAATTTGGTTCATATTCTTCCAGTCACCTGGTCCACAAATGTCTTGAACGGCATACCTTGGAAATTATTCAAGTTGAATATACCTTCAAACACAAGCACCTCGATGTAACCAAACCAGCATCGAATCTTTGCGCATGGTTTATTCACTTTCACTTTAGGATTCAACTTGTAATTCAAGGGAAAAATCGAGTGGAACGTGCACAAGTGACCGGTAAAAGTACTGTTTATCATATCCGCAATATCGCGTTTGTCCAGTGACAACCAGTGCCCTTTAGCAATCAGTTTGAAAATCAGTTAACGAACCTACACGAATCGGTGCTCATGGCCATGTTCGCGCCCGAGACTAGGGAGTAAACACGATTGAACAAATTGATGGATACATGCTATTCGAAACGTCACAAAAATCCCAAATAATCTGTGATTACCATGGATGTCAATGTTCTTCGGTACAGGTCTGACGACGAGCCCAAAGAAATCTCGAGCGCAGATCTGAGGAGTCAAAGGTTTATGGTTCAAGTTTGAAATATTTTTTTTGTACATATTCGTCATGGAAATGAGCTTACACAATTTGCCAGTTGCAACAATTTTTTTTTTGCTGGTGATTCATTATTGTCGAATGCATACAAGACCAGTCGAATCAACAACGTTGATAGAGAGAAAATTAGTTTATTGGAGAAACTATCAATGGGCTGGATATGGCCGACAAATAGTGTTAATACGTACCTGACAAGTTGATGGTCGTAGACAATGTATTTATCATCCACTTCAAAAGAGTGTAAAGTACACAAATAAAAATCATTTTGAGAATTTTCGCATTCCGGATTACAGTGAACAAAGTCATGCGGTTCGTTACCCATGGGCAAAATCATTTCAAAACAATATCTTTTTTTTTTGGGTGTAACTGTATTTGTTGATGCAAAAGCAATGACTGCGTGTTCGACTCACTCGAATGTGAGGTGATTAGTGATTATTCGTCAATATATAGGGAACCCAACACAAACGACCATTTTCGACGAAATAACCCTGGATTTGCGAATTTATCATCGAATAATCTTCCACGTTTAATCTCCTCTTTTTAGAATCTTACACCATACAGTATTACATTATGTATCCGCACAACAATGGTGGTAATGAAGATGATGACGAGGGTGATGATGTCATTTCGATGCTATCGCAATAACCACGATAATGATGAAGTAATATCAGATCCAAATCAGATCCCAGCAGCACTGTGAATATATTGCAGATATGATGGTCCTCCATGGTAAAACAAGTCGTATAGTTCAAGTTGTGATTATGGCAGAAGTCCAAATAAACATGATTGAAACAAGAAAATAATGGAATACCACAGATGCCAATCAGTTTGCATTTGAGAATTATATTTTTGAGACAAGGCTGAAAAGTCACATTATGTTTATGAGCCAAGTATTCTACACAGTCGTTGAACTGATTCAAGTAACGGCAAAAGAAGAATTCCCAGTGCATGGTCGTAGAAGAACTGAAATATTTTAAAAGGGAGGCGTTGTATTTAGAGAGTTTTTTTTTATTTCATGTCTCTTTCAAGAGTAAAATAAAAGAAATCTTTTATCTATAAATTTTTCGTTTTTTTTTTCAAGATTAAAATAAAATAATATTTTACTGTATATATACAGACTGTTGTTTGTGTATCATTCATGGCGACAACGATGGGTTTCAACAGCACTTTCTTAGTGGGTTCTGAGGTGGTGGACGCCTACAATCCCAGTCTGCATACATTCGATCTTACCACAGGAACCAGAGCAAGTTTCCCAAACTTAATTTTGAATTTACGACCGATGAAGGTTACAGCGATTCTCACTTGATGGTTAACATACTGATGAAGGGTGTACCATGAAATTGTGTTCACGACAAAGTAGATGGATATGTGGATGAAGATGTTAATGTTCGTCGTTTCTATGTCTTCGATGATGGTAGTGGAAAAAAAAGATGGAATAACTGCGTGGAATTTGCACCTTTGATCTCGAATCAATTGTGCTAAATAAGTGCAACACCATCAAACTCCTTGTTTTTTTTTCGCAACATAAATTGGTGTTATCCCATTTCGAAAAAGGATGTCCAATTTACACCAGAAGAAGAAAAGGAAGAAATTGAACACACTTATATATTCGAAGCTCATAACGATTCAGTCCGGGAACTACCACCGGGCCAATATTAGAAAAAACCCACAACTACTGAAGATTATAACATTCATCCCGTCATGATGTACACTTGCTCTCGGATTTTTGGAATTCCTTTGTGAATCTTATGCAAAAGAATATGATTATAAAAAAATTAATTAAATTTTTTTACCTACTATATTCACAAATGAACTAGTGCTGATATTAGAGGATTCAACCAGGTTTGGTAGTTATCGTACAAAACCAACAACAATTCGTGTTTTTCTTCTGATTTTAAGTCTTGGCCAATCAGCATACCTATTTTAATTAGGAAATAAGACAGAGTCAATGCGACTATCAGATTGTGTAGTTTTGTGCGAAATAAAGCTTGAATTTTTACCACTTCGATATTTAATATTTTATTCAAATATTGTTTCACATCACAATGATTTTCCAACAACTTTTTGCGCGAGCTAATGGTATGTTACAGAGCATTTTCCACATCATTTTCTATATCATCGTGATGGTAAAACCATAAATCCACATTTGCAAACACGAAATCCACTATTGGATCCAACAAAGTTTTTCTATTAAGATATAATATTCTTTTGTCACCACCACCCCCACCTTCACCTTTGTTGTTTTTTTCTTTGGCACTTTGATGGGGTAAATGAACCTTCTAAATTGGGTTTTCAAGGGTTCTGCCTGAAACACAACAATATATTCGTCGGTGTTACAAACATTACCAAAGTCACATTTTCTCATGGTTCGTCATCTATTTTTACATTAACAAAACGCCTTCGTAAAGAAACATTTTGGGAATATAGCCCTTTGTCACCACTGATTGTTCGACTTCCGACAGGTGAATGTCGGCAAAAGGACATTGAATGATTAGAAAGTAAGGATGGCATTTACTCAAGTAACACAATAGCGAGAAAAGCATATGATAAAGTTTTCTTTTTTGCGAATAAACCAATATGATTTTAATCGGTGCTATATTCGATCTACAAGTCGCAAACTAACCTCGGGTATCAATCGCTTTAAACAGCGGCATTAACTTCTCTCTTGGTTTATGTTTCGGATGTGCAAAATACTGCCAAAACGATTTGCATTTGATCAAATCGGATAGAAACTTTTTGACTGTGGATGAGAGTTTGCGATCGTCATCTTCATTGTTTTCAATTTCGACCTGAAACAATCTCTGTAAATCAGACTCTACTTTGGTAGAATTCCTTTTTTCTATGAACGAACAAAAATTAATATCTTATTAAAAAATTAAAAAGCAATCATTTATCACATATGTAAACTGATTAAAATAAAATATTTGCTTTGACCTCCAGTTTGTCTCTGCATCGATTTCTCGCACACAAGACATTATAAAATCCAAGCCACTTCAAGTATACATATTTGTTGTAAATAGTCTATAGTTGTAATTGTCTTCTAGTTTATTTTTCCTGCTGATATGCCTTAACGAATTAATGAAGGGATTCAAGGTGTATACTCGGTTTACATAAATGTAGTCTTGAGATATTGACATAATTGTTTTATTGATTTTGTTTTTTGAATATGCAGTAATGCATTGTGCAGAAATTGATGCGAGTAGTTATTGTTTCTTCCAATTTTTAAATACAATATGATTCTGTAAAATGTTTTGTTCTTTCATGAGTTGGTGGAACTTTAGAGAATGTTTTGGTAAAACATAGTCCCAGTTGTCGTTTTTTAATGTAACCAAAGGTGTCGATGATGTTATTTTTGCAAGTTGAAAAATACATATGGGAGCGAATTTTCAATGTTCATGACTAGAATGGTTGGCATATGAAAAACTAAATTTGTGTTGTACTTGACTTTGTTGTGGGATACAATTTCATAAGGGTTGGTTTGTGACTTTTCATTCAAAGCTGGTAAATCACATCGTCCATTGATATCATGGAAAATTCCTTCATCTAGCTCTACTATATCATCGTAGACAATGTCGCATTTGAGATATACGTCGTGAGTGTATCGGAAATGAAATGTTTCGAGATAGTATTGAGGAACATGTATGATACTTGTTAACGAGATTCTCATTCAAAGATATCGGGTAGGCAATATTTTTAGCCAGGTTTTTAAAAAATACTCCTGTATTTTTTGGATTGAGCATATGTGATGTTAGATGATAGTGTCCATCGAGTCGTGTTAACATCAAAGGTATGAAATATGTTTTGAATTCACATTTGTTGAGATGTTCTTCATCGAATTGTTCAATGCAATTTTTGTGTTAATATTGAGATACATTTTCCCAATATAGGTAATCCAGATATTGAAAATTTAACATGTAAATAATTTCACCCCATATAGCAATTTTTTTGGTTCTAAATGGCAATATGCCACAAATTGCAAAACAGGATCTCTTAATATTGGGTATAATGGTATTGACTAAATTATCGAATTCGTAGTGTACGAACATGGGTCTTACATTCACAATTTCAGGCGATTCATCGATTGGTGGATAATTGGAGTATTCTGTAGGAGCACGGTAGAAAAATACCAGGGACAATAAGGATCTTGTTGTAGTGACAAAAGGACAGCTAAGAATTCTTAAAAACTCTAAACCAATCAACATGTTAATCTCTTCAACTTTGAAAGCATAACCAATAAAAGGTTGGTATGATAAAAAAATTTTGGATGGTATGTATTTCGCTAACCAATAAAGAAGATTGTGAATCTGAAACTTTAACGATTCCATTCGGTAATCGACCATTATTGTTGAGCAGTTAAAGTGATGGGACTGTAATGTGAATCATATGAGTAACATTAAACCGTGCCTTTCCAGTTTCGTGATCCAACCTTGTCGCTGAGAATCTGTTTGCCAGACAAGGCACCAATTTTTCAAGGATCTGGTATTCTTCATTGTCGAATATCTATGAATAAGGATTTGAATTTCGTGTTAGATAATCAAGTCTGATTGGTACAAATTCAATGAAATCACCATGTTTAGCCTCGAAATTGGTATTAGACATAAAAGTCTGCCATTAGCAAAGGATTTAAACTGGTGCGAGGGATCACATTCGCAGGTAATTTCCTCAAATGAGTTCCATTGTATAGGATCGTTGGTTTTGTTGTCTTTGAATTGAAAGGACAACCAGAAAATATTGAGCAATTTGAGTACAAATTTGATGTAAGGAAAATCTTTGGATATTGACAACTGCAAATCTACTAGTGCATACCGTTACCATCCGACATAAGCATCCATGTCTACCATTCTTGGCCGAGCAAGTTCGTTGGTCTATATCTTCCAAATATATGCAATGCCCCTTATGCAGTTCTTTGTTGCAGGGAAGTATTTTAATAAGACTGGTTTTGGGATCCAATAAAGCAACATCAGTATTGAAATGATGGCACATGGATCCACGGTCTTTAAAGTTTAAGCAAGCGGTGAGTGATTTAGAATCGCCTTCGATCAAATTATCACTCATACATTCATCTTTTTATTTTCTAATTTCAATGTATTGAAAACCAGAATATCTGAAATTTGAACAATGTCATTTGAATTTAGCCAAGATGGAACATAAAGCACTTTCAAGCTGCAAGTACAAACAAATTATTACTAAAATTAAAACTAAAAACACCAACATGTGTAATTTTCTACTTAAAATAAATTGAAGAAGTTGATCGAAGAAATCACTGAAAAGATACATCATTCATTGCACACAAACTTGCATTCCACCCCCTCCACAAACCCAATCCACAACTACCCACTTAAAAAAATTGATTTCAAAAATAGAAGAAACAAAAAAATCTGAATATATTTTATTTAAGGACTATTGAATATGTTTTGTACAAGAAACCCAGGTTGGAAATGTTTGTTTAGTTCCACTAAACATTACCAGAGTTTTTCACAAATTCAATTCCCCTACTCATAATTTCAACAACCAATCACCTTGCATCATTTCATTTCCCTCCTTTCCCCCTTTCAGTCTGCCTATATGGTGGAGAAATCATGAAAAAAGACTTCAGTCGATGGCGAGAGCTGGGCAGAAAAACATCAGCCTTCCTGCTAGCACAGAAGAGGAATAAGGAATAGGAATAATAATATACTTTATAGTATATATATACTATAAATTATATATATGTGTGTATATATACTATATACTATTATAATATATGCATATATACTATATACTTTATATATAGTATATATTAATTAACTCACATTTTTGTTCTTACCCTATTTCTCTTCTATTCTGTAGAGGTAGATGGTGATATTGCTCTGTCCAGCTCTCGCCGTCGACTGAAGTCTTTTTCCAGATCTTTCCACCAAATAGGCAAACACAAATGTGGTGAAGGGAGAGGAAATGAAATTCTGCAATGTGATTGGTTGTTGAAATTAGGCAGGGGATAAATGCCAACCATGGAGCACTCTGACAAAATCACACAAAACTAAAAAAAAACTTATACATTAGTTTCTACAAAACTAATTAATATTCAAAGTTTGTCTAATAACTCTAAAGTGAATAGTAATGTAATTTAGGATGATCTAATGTCATAAACTTTGCATCGACTTGGATCCAATACTGCGTGATGTCATGCCTATCCTACAAATCTGAAGGTTTGGACTCATGACCTCATCACTCAAACATGTTTTTTTTGTAGATATATTTTTTTTTTAGTTTTTCATTATTTTTTTGTATTTTTTAAAATTCTTATATATAAAAGTGTGTTATTGCCTTTATTCTAGTCATAGGCTTTGTGATATTTGGTACTACAACAACAATCTGAAAACATTCTTAATCCTGATTAAGCAACAATGAAAAAGAAATGGTTTGCACAATCGACAAACTCATTAGCATTTCGATATTGAACTATTTTATTTATTTAAATAAACAATGATACTTCATTATACTGTCAATGTAATAATATTTGTCTTTCCGATAGTATTATATTTTGTCTGTTCGATGTTAACTGGTTTGATAGCAATACCCATTTGTCATGGAATATTTTTTACTAATGCCATATCTGGCAATTTGATTACCATTGCTGATATATAGGCTGTAGTTTTTTTCTCTTATATATAAAGAGGGACATTTCCTTTATTCGAGTCATAAGATTTCTAGTTTTTGGTACAAAATTAGAGAACGGCAACAACGACAATCGGGAAATATTTTCGAATGGATTTCGACATGCCCTCCAAAGGTTATTCACGAAACTGAGTTTTCATTCCAACAGCCCATCACCCTCACAAAATTTAATCAGTTTGTGTAAAATACCTAACCTACACCGATTAAAACTTTGTACAAATTGTCATCATCGTCACCGAGCCATGATGAAGAAACTTGCCTGCAAAATCATTTTCAAATCCCCCAATTGGTGGAAATCGAAATCCAAAGTTTTTAATGAGTCTGGTAGAATTACTAATGAACTCAAAATTTACTTTGGTTGGTGGGTAAAATTAAAGTTTTATGGGTGCGAGATCGTGCCTGTATGTTGGAGCGAAGCAGTGAAAATGGATCTCGATGTTTGTGATTTGAAGCTCGTCACTTTGGAAGAAACATTGCGAATCGTTTGTTATGTATATTCCAATAGCAAGACAGGGAACCAAATTACTTTTGATTGTGTATTTGACGAAAGATCTCTACTCAACAGGTGTCGAATCACAGTCGAAAACAAAATGTGTGATTCGATCCAAACATTCTTACCCCATCTTCCCGAAATGTTATTTAACGAATTTATTTACGACTATTGTGGTGAATGAAAGAGAGTAACCGATTTCACCAATGGAATCTGTCCCGATCAAGTGGAGAAACTGCCCTTTATCGAAATTTCTTTTCGTCCCCTTTTCACCCATTGTTCAAGTGCATAATTTCAAATGAAGTGGTTATTACATCGCATTCGTCAAGGAATTGGAAAAAGAAATCAACATTTTTGTCATCATCGATGTGTTGGGTAAAATCAATGTTTCGAGGGTAGATATGAAACAGGTATTACAAAATCATCAAAACCATATTCCCACCATCTACGAAATTGATATTCTGGACAAGATCATCAAAGTAAAGTGTGAAAAAACAATCAATTTGATTTTTGATTGGCAAACTTTTTAAAAGTATTTAAAGAGTAAGAAAATCCCTAAACTAAAACTTAAGCAGGGAGTGTCGTTGGCCGACATGACTGTGAAATATCTCGGTCGATATGCAGCATATAAACACCCTTGGAAATTCAAGATGGAAATATCTTTGAAGAGATGTTTCCCGATTATTCCATCGTAATTGACGAGAGTAAATTAAACGGAATTCTTCTAGAGATGAGCAAACTTGCGTCATGTAAAGACGTTGCAGTTGATTCGTTTTTCATTTTGGAATTCAAAGTATTTTATGATAGTGGCGAAATTGTATTTTGTAAATTTCGCGAAAAAACAACTGCAAATCCAGCAAGTTTAATTGAAAAGTTTAAATTGAATAAATAGGACATGTATTACAACCATATGTTATTTTTAAAGTTTCACAAATATTTGGTAACCCTATATTTATAACTCTGGGAATTATTTTAGTGGGTTTCATTATTTTACTCTTAAAATAGGCCATAAAGGTGATTGTCCAAATTAATAAAATAGAAACAGACATTGTTCATTTTGTAAAGATAATACAATGTTATCACAAACAATACTTGTCGACAAATGTTGATGATATCAACGATCTTGTAATGAAAACATTTGAAACTAACAATATGCTTTTACCTCAATACAACTGGCTACAAGACACTGAGCAGTTTGGTAAAATGTTTGAAGTTTTGGAGAAACTGATGATTAGTACAATGAACAAACTTTCAAAGTACTATAGATCAACAGATGTCTGGAATTGCGTGAAATTTTCCATACAAACCATTCACAGCAAGTTACTAATGCCACCGACAGACTATACTCGGCTATGGGGTACAAACTGGTATCAATTTTCAATTTCCTTTCCACATTTCGCGTTTTTACAATTTTTACTATGCATATTTATTTGACGAAATTGATGAAACTTTACGAAATCAACTGGTTAGCACAATTAAAAATTATTTATCCACACCTACAACAAGTATAGGTTGCCCTAGATTGGGACCAAACACAGTTATGATGGCGGTGCCATTCGTTGGTGCCCATATTTTGATGGGTAATTTAATAAACGAAATCGATAGCAAAGTGATGGAAACACGTATTATCGCAAATGAAATTCCAAGTGGTTACTTCGTACGAAGGTTTGTATGCCGGCAAAGTGTACATTTTGGTCCCATATTTACAAGGATGCCGAGTATGGTATCTCGAGATAGAGATGATTACGGTTTCTTTGTGATTGATTCGATAAAGGCAGTGATGGCCATGATGGAAAAAATGGATGTTGCAAATTAAAGGCCAGTACTCCAAACTCTATTTTTACGAATCCTACCAAACCTATAATAAATGGGGTCAATTTTGGGTCATGGCTCGCATGTTTATGTATGCAAATTCCGATAGAAAAATTAGTCAAGAGTTTCGCACATATTATCCCAGAGTCATTAACATAAACAATAAATTGGTGACTATGCCAACCACGACCGAAACCAGGGCAACATTCATACCACAAAGTGCCTTTTCGTGCATTGCCCATTTAGATTCTGTCATCGGTATGTATAATGCTTGGAAAGATAAACAATTTTCTACTAAAAGTGACTGAATTAATTTTAGCGAACGAAAGGGCTACACCATCTCCTGTAAAGTACAGTCTACTTCGTGTGCTAATCGCGATGCCATAAAAGTTTCAGTAAATTTGGGTAAATGCATCACATCTTCCAATCGTTCTTTCAATGCGATGCCAAAGTACCAATTTGACAAAACTATTTGTTTGTGCATGTGGGTTCTCTGGAATTGACCAAAGTAGTTTGAACAGAAGATAACGAAAGTTTCGATTCGTTGCAGTGCACACCAAGTATTACCGACGTGGTTGCCTTCAGCACGGTTCACAATAATTCCGACAACGTACAAAACATCTCGGAGAATTTAATCGAAGCCTATTATTACGCTCTTTATCTCGAAAACGATCAATTATTTCTTGAGGAAGTGAATGCAAACAAAGTATCGATCGATGTGAAATCTGACACTCCTCTATCCATTTTGGAATTTGATGGCCTGATGATTAGGCAAAAATATGGCATTGGTGCGAAAATCGTAAATGGAATTTATTTCGAGGAAAAATACTTTACTTCCGCTTCGTACATGACGATAAATGCGAAATTTGTAAATGTCAAGATTAACAATGCTTCAGTACCAAATTACTTGTTTACCTAGACAACTTCGACGAGTTGTACTCAGTACGAACCACTTACAAAATTTCTACTCGATACGTAAGTTGACCTTTATCGCAAAGAACTTTTACCTAGCCAACAAAATAGACAATGAATAAGTTGATGTACGATATTATGACAATAATGTACTCTTGTACTTTTCATTACTTGAATTTGTGTAAAGTTAATAGATTTTCTTTTCCCGTCACTTTTATGATGCATCAGTTGAACAGTAATGATAATCCATCTTGATTACGAAAGTAAAGACGGCAATGTGTGAATTATTACAATCATCCCGTACATAATGATTAAATATATCTGTGGACGGGTATTGGCGCCATTTTAATATTAGGGGTTCTGGCCTTTGTGATTTGGAAATTTAAAGATAAACTCAAAACCTCCAAGACTACGCATTTTGTTACTAGCGGCATTAAAAACAACTACCCCTGCGGGAACTGCTAAGACAACACAGAGTTGAATCGGCGAAAACAAAATCTATAATAAGAAATCAGTATGGGGCTCTTGTCGTTTTGGGGTGACGCTGACTACAATAAACATATATTATGGGTTTTTGTTTCGATATTTGTATTCGAATATATAATTAAAACTTTGTATATGATGTGTATATAATCGACTACACATGAATTGTGGGGGGGGGGGGGGGACCCCAGAAAACTAAGGAAATAGAAAAAAAAAGTGTAATCATCTTTCTGGTGTATTGTTAGTTTTGGCGATATTCTCATACATATTTTTTGTAAACCCCTTGCATACGATACACGAAGACATGGACCACTTTAGAAGAGCTATAAACTACATGCATACATTTTTACCTCGATCAAAATCGCCTTCGCCAAAACATTTACCAACATCTCTACCAAGCGAAACCATGCTGAAAACAGACGAATATACGTGTAATTTGGACTTTTACAAGAACGGTAAGTTAACTGATGTGGAAATATGCATGCAGGAATAAACAACCAAACTAGAATAAGTTTACTAACATTTCCTTTTGCCAAATCGAGATTTACACAATAAAACAACGAATATTATATAGAGTAATTTTTTTTTAAAAAGGTGTTATATAAGAATAATGCTTTTGTAAATAATCAATAATGTTTTCTTTAAATTATTTGTTAAACCCGAAATGTAAGAATAGTAAACAGCTAATAATATATACATCGGTAGTTATACTAATCATTAACATACTCTTGTTTATAGCAAGAATTAAAATTTGTGCGGAACCAATCACCGGGTTGTAGATTATTTTTAATTGTATCTTGACAGTCTATCTTACAGTTGCCGCCATAAAACTTTCCAAACCTCTAAGTTGCGAGTTATAAAAAAAATAAGGATAACCACATAACAATGTTGAAGGCTCTTGTTAAATTCACCGGTAGTGTCGACAAGCCAGGTTAACGTGCAATGATTCGACTTTCGATAGTCCCAAATTTACCAAAAGATTCAGTTTTCAAAAATATTTTTAACAATCATTCTTTGTATGGCTTGAAAATGATCACAAATGGAAAAAAAAAAACATTACGAATTAGCAAACCCACGATTGGCTGCTTTCCGTCAAATCGATCCGAGCATCAGTCTTTTATCGTGCGAAATAAAAAATTTACCAGGTTATGTGCTGCATAAAATTCAGCTCGGCTCCAAAAAAAAAACTTAACTAGTGGATTCTGGCATTGAATAAAGCCACTAATTCAAACAATGTTGTAAAACTAATCATGACCGATCCCAACCTCACAAAAGTAAAAAAAAATATCATTTTTTCTCTCGCAGAACAAAACTTGTCGGTTACACCGTTCTTTCTGTCATAGGTGTTTCGTGTCTGGGGGCCTACATCGATAGGTACAGGGGAAGGCAATAAGCGGATGCATTCGCTACGAAAACGACAATGGAAAACTCAAAGTGTGTAAAGTCAATCATCTCAGTTATCGGACGTTTTCCAACCATAGTTACTTGGATTTATGCGACGATAAAGTTTTATGCGACGAGGTAAAAAACGCCTGGTGTTTGGTGGATGGTGACGTTGCGTGCGTTCATTGTGACTGTGTTCGAAATGATCCTCCTGTGACCGACATCAATGTGGAATATCGAAGTGACAATGCCTCGTGGATGGATGCAATCGCCGATATATTGGGCAAAGACGTGGAGAACGTTGGGGCTTTTGGCGGTGATGTATTCGACTATACGAAAAACATATTTCGGTAGTTGTATTATGGATTAATTTTTATCGGTGGGGTCATTATTTTGGGTTTTGCTGCCTACCTAATAATTTTTTTTTGTTTGTGGTTAAAAGGTAAAAAAAAAGAGATAAGTGGAAACGACGAGCACAGACAATGGGAATTCCATACTCAAGCTGTTTGAGGTGTACGAAATCTTGTCGCAGATACCAAATTTAACCGCTCGGCATTTCAAATTATTCGCAAATATTTTGGCAACTTATCGTATAATTGATTGCCCATTAAATTCCCTTGCCGACCTTTCATTAACCGACTATTTAACCGTCTATTTTGCAAATCACTTTCCACGCGATTTGAAAAACAAATAATTATTTACAATCAATGCTCAAAATAAATCTCGAGCGGTTGTGGATGTCGTGAACAAAAAACTAATAATTCCACGCTAAAAAAAAGTTGGATTTTATCTCACAAGCATATCGCCGGTACCGTAATTTGCCGCTAAATTTTGTGCACCCCGTCTATTCTTTCGAATTGAATCCTGAGTTGGATTGTCTGCTCGGAGGAATCGATGATTTCAACGAGCAGTTTGCACGCATAATGCCAAATGGCAAACCGACACTTTCGCTTTTCACCAAGATGGACCACGGGATATTAAATCCCATTAATGTAAATTTATTGACCGATCTCTGATTGAACACACACACCAGACTTTCTACACATACTTGATATCTCACACTCAATTATTGCTGACTAGTTTGCAATTTCCCATGTTTTTGTCCGTGACTTCGTCCTTAAGCTGTTTCATCAACGTTTCCTCGTATTAAAAAAACTCGTGTAGTTTATCGCCGAAGTAATAGTGACTAATCTCGTCGGATCTCTGAAGGTAAACACTAATCAATTTCAATTTTATTTTTGTCCGGCAAACCACAATGTTGACATAATTGACGTATGAATGAAATGTGTCTGATATCTGCTTGCTTCGAATAAAGTTGTCTATCTCAGTGCACAACTCATCAAGTCGCGATTTGTCACCCACGCACGTTTTCGGAAGTTCAGCGTATTTCGATTTTATCCTATTCAAAAACTCTCCTTCGAAATTTATTGAAAGGATTTGACCCATTTTTAAAACTAGTTCTTATTAATATAGAGTATGTCTGATTTACTCAAGTTCTAATCCGTATTCTATAGACCGTATTTATTACGAGTATCAAGATTTTGCGCATAGAAAAACTCTAGACTATTTTATTCGAAAGAAGCAGAGTTACGATGAGACCCGATTGGACCAATTCCTCGACAATGACAAGAGGGAATTGTTACTTTATTTAAAAATGTCGACCAGACGTCCGATAGATATAGTCTTGAAAAAAGTCATCGAGTTATACACTTTTAATTTAAAATCAAAGTTACTCTCGTTTTACAAACAGCTCGAAATATACGAAAGTGTTCAAAGATCAATTTCTTTGGTGCTACGATTGAACAATGTTTGGTGTTCGTTGCGAATGGAGATTGTGTAAACTTTTAAACATTTTAATATTTTTCACATTCTTTTGTAAACGAGGAAAAGGATATTCTTTACACTTTGTTGCCCAGAAAAAAAATTTAAAAACAATTTTTTGAATTACAAAAACAGCAAACGGGTATATAAAGAGACGAGAGTGCCTATTTGTTTCGCATTAATTGTTTTCCTTTCGTAAGAGAACAACAATGTTGGGCATATAGAACTGGGAGATTTGTACGATATGGTATCTCTAGAGGTAAAAACTCACAAGTATGCGGTGCGCAATGATCCGCGCAAAACCTTTATCACTGCTTCGACATGTGTTCCAAACACCTTTCCAAAATTTCAGTAAAAGAAAATGGCCTTTTACATTGTGAATTTGCTCAAGTTTTCCATCGGGCCATATGCTGATTTCTGAACCTATGACGATCCGGTAGCTGCAATCGAGGAAAAATGGAAAAAAAATCAGTCACAAAGCTATTGCTTTGGAAGTTCAACTTCATACAAATATCGGAAATTACTACAAATCTAACGAGAAAAAACTACCTGATGCGATAGACGATACGTTTACACAATTTTTAGATTTCGACCGTGATTTTAGACAAGCCAATGGCTGGATTCCTTATGCGTTGGAGCTCAGAGTACGAGATGTTGATTTCGCTCTTTGTGGAACCATCTACATGCTTTTCAAGTCCAAGCTGGGTGATTTGGTGATGGTCGATTGGAATCATTTGCCAAAGAATTACGAAGAATCTCACTGCGATTATGGACTGGGACCTCTAAGTAACGTATTAGCATCACAACTAAACAAGCACTCGTTGTAGCAAAACATTTATCGTTACATATTCAACAGGGAAAAAAATTTATATTCGACCACGTGCGAATGGAAAATCACCGAAACGTATCTATTGCAAATGCACGCAGACCTGTCGAATTTCAAGTTGTTATCGGTAGTTGATTTTGATGAAAATGCGATTGAAAAATGTTTTATTTACACAATCGATAATCAATAAAATTGTTTGGTTTTTACGTCTTGTCATCTTGAAATTTGTTATATTCTTCTACATTCATTGTTATTGTATTAGCAATTGATTTGTTGAAATGATCCAAGTTTGGCGGGAAGAAAATTTGGTCGTCTTTCAGGATGCTGTTCCGGTACAGTTCGTAGATGGTTTCGCGATGCAAAGTCAATACCGTCGATTCGTTTGAAATTTCAAGTACTTTTAGCACCGCTTCACACGTAATGTGTTGACCCGTGTAATTCTCCTTTGGTATCTGTATGAGTAGAGATTGATTGACGATCGTGAACGAGAGTGGCTCGTCTTTAAAGTTTTCCAATCTCGCTATATCATGTGTGGCCATGGCGTTTAGAAAAGTGAGGTATTGTGGTAGAGAAATATTATCAATCACCCGACGTTGGTATTCTTCATCCCAATACTTAAGATGGCGATTCTTAAACAGTAGCATGAGACCTATTAATGAGCCACGACATTCTTCCTCCGAGGGCATGTTGACAAAGTAAATGGCATGGGTTCGGTCGAGGATTATAGGTCTTATTATTTTTTTGTAATTGGTTGCAGCTACAATTGAAACATAATTTTTCTTTTGAACACCTCCTTCGAGACCAGTTTGTAGGATAGTTGCCACACTTCGTAAATGAGGTGGAATTGCCAAGTTTTGCGAAACTATCTCGTCGATTTCGTCCACAAATATCACGAATCGCTGGTTCTGGTTCTCGATGGTCATCTTGAACAAATTGGCTAATATGCATTCGGTATCACCAATGGTGGGCGAGGATAACTGTCCGATGTTGAGTTGGTATAGTTTTGCTTTTCCATTCGGACACTATTGTGTGGGTAAGCGTACTCTTAACCATACCCGGAAGACAGAAAAACATTTGAATCGTGCATTAAACACTTGCGTATAAATTAAAATTTTTAAGTTCAGCTTTCAACTGGTCGCGGCCACGTACATCGTTGAAAGAAAATTGGGGTTCGATTCGCCAGGGGTCCAGCTCAGATGTAATCTCCGAATTTGATTCTCCCCCAAATTAAATCGCTCGCATTATTGGGATTCCGAATGTAACCCAGAAATAAATTTTCAAACTGGTCCATTAAATGTTCGAGGTTATTTTTTGATAGAAGCACACATCTGAAAATTGCCAGTTTTTGTACCAAGTACATCCACGATTTGTAAATAGTGTATTGATTTTCAACCAGTTTAGATTCCCACTCTATTAAAATTTTTGAAAATTATTCATCTAAACCAAAGAACGTAGTCTTTAAATAATTTAAAAGTCCGTCACTTTTCTGCGAAGTGATTTGTGTATTTTCTAGCGAAGATGACAAAAATTCCACACGTTTCAGCATTTGAGATAATTTCTCCATGTTTGTGTGTTCGCCAAATGCGATTTTCGGCGCACATGTAAACAGAATCAGACTGGCTTCTACGATGGCGCGAACATTTTCATTCATTGTTTTTTTTTTTAATCTGGGTTTTCCGCAGTACTTATACGATTCATTTTATTATCGTCAGGTAACCCCAACAACAGCAACAGCAAAGAACCTTGTTTCCATCGTTGCAACTTCAACCACTCAGACCACAGTGCGACGACTCTGACATTCTCGTAACTAACCAGCAAACTTCTTCTCAGCTGCTAAATTCTCTCTCCCCCCCCCCCTCCACAACAAAACATACATATTCATTTACAAAATATAATGTAAATACCATGACTGAAATGTCCATTCCTCTCATCGACATGCGAATAGGTCCAGATGATGGTCACGACCATCACGCAAACGAAAAAGGTAGTCGGTGATTCTTCTTGTGTGCTAAATACCTCGGTGGCTATGAAACGAGTGGCTATACATTTCGCCGAGCTCGGCCGACTAGAATAGGAAATGGTGAATGATAGAGCGGTCAGTCATCAGTACGTGGAAATTATAAAATCCATTCTCGAATCAAAATATGAAGACATGCCGGAAAATTTAACGCGGTTCGTTCGAGTCCTCGAACAACGCAATCTCCTAACCGCATACACTCTCGTTCAAATGTGACTGAACGGATCCATCGAAGCACAGTCTGTACTCAACACCCACTCGTTCATCAAACACATTAAATTGGTTACACCCTTGCAATCTCCATTCAACGTATTTATGAAAGCAGCTTTGGAAAAATGCAACAGAAAAAAATCGACAACTAACTTTGTCATATAATATCGGACAATTTGGAAAAGAACAAAACGTATGTCGTCAGCGAACTAAAACTCGAATTTCTACCACTGAGTGAATAACCATTCAAGAATGCATCATTCAACAACCTTCAAGGAACAGTTCGATGGATTTTATAAAAAGTCTTGGTTTTTTCTCGAACCGATGAACTAAAAAACTTTCGATGTATCTAATGTATGTGCAAACATTCAAGTTTCATTGAAAAATTATTAATAAAATAAACTTTTTTACAAGTTGTTTTTTATTTATATATAATTTGTATATGTATCTAACCCATGAATTTGAGTTCTGTGCTCTTGTCATCAGACATATTTTCCTCATTATAATCGTTTTTTCACAACACGTTCAAATACTTCCCGTTGGGAAAACAAATGTTCAAAATTATAAGCTACCATAGTACCTAATATAAGAGCGAAATTCATGTCTCGCGAAATCGTAGGTGAAAGTGTTCTTATTTATAACGACAAGATCCGTATTCACACCTTTGATGTTGATTTACCGATTTGCAACATCCTTAAAACTTTCGATTTAGTCCTAACGGATATAAAGAATAATTTCTTCTTAAATTTAAATAAAGCCGATATTGATAATTTGCGATATTTGTTTAAGAATGTTTCACTTGTTTTGAATCAATCAGTTAACTATTACGACTACGACTTTGGCTGGTGCTCGTCGAACGAAATTGGTGAAGCGATGCACGATATCGACCAATACGAACAGCATATTTAATTCACAGGCAATGAGAATTTCGTATTCGACTATCACAACAACGCCAACAATGCGCGTGAAGTAAAACGTCAAAAGACTCCACCGCAATATGATAGAACCTCGATAATAAACCAGGTTCAGACATCACCCGTGTATTTAAATGAACTATTGGCAATCGACACACCTCCCGTTTTCGACATGGATATGGTGTTTCAATCAGATGTTTCAAACAACTATTCATTCGAGAATCTCGTACAAGAAAAACAGCAATTACCAGAGCAAAACCAATACACATCAAATTTCGTACCTAATAATTACATACTCAATAAACAACTAGAATTGCCAAAGTAAGAACAGCAAATTATTAATTACATACTTGATGAGCAACGACAACAACAATTACTTGAGCAAAACCAACTTACCCCAAATTATATACCTAACATACAAAATATTTTAGAAAAAGTACAAGAGAGGTACACTAGAAAACCAGGCCGGCCACGTGACAAAACTTCGACAATAGTCGACCAGTGGATGCTTTTGGTTGAAACACCAAATATTTCCGAACAAGCAATGAATTGATTGTATAATGGTGGTTGTGAGCTACGAGCTTTCATCGAACAGGCACTAAATTCGGAAACTTTCAAAAGTAGTGGCTGTGCAGAATACATAGTTCTAAAAGAACAACTTCCAACACTGGATTTTAAACTTGACGAGATTAAACATAAATACAACATAAGTTACTAACGCCTATATAGTAAGATTATTTGATAAAATGACTGATTAAATCGTCGGGGAAAACGTATTACCGTCCAAAAACCAAATCCAAGTTATCAGTTTCGATCCCCAGCACTAATTCGAAACATCATTAAAACATTCGATATGGGTTTGATGGTGTTGCAAAATGTTTTCGTGTTTAATTTTTACCTAGCCGATAGCCACGAGGTTGAATATTTATTCGAAGTGAAAGTTCCGGTGATTGACAAATGCCATTTTGAAAATTACGAGCACATGCAATAAGCAGGCAACAGTCGCAAATTCGTGCACAAACGATCCCACGGGCACAATGACGAATGGAGTAACTTTGATACCATAATTAATCTTTTATCAACAGGCTACGAAAATTTCACGTTTGATTTTCCAAATGGAAAAGTACACCAGCTAACCAAAAGAATAAAAGTCGCGGATTCGATCGGTGCGAATACACCGCAACATTTTAAATTGCAGCCGGTAGAAGAGTCCAGTTTCAATTCCACGCATATTCCGCATTTGCAAGATGTCTCCTCGATCGATTTAGACATGATGGAAGTAAAACCTCAAATAATTCAATCGACTTTAACAAGAGTGGTGACAGATAATCCGCAATTATAACAACAACAAGAAGAAGAATTAACCACATCCCCAACTCTGCTATTTTCGATTCAAAAAATTTCGTCCGATTACAACCTATCAGATTTTTTAACCTTCCAGTTTCCTAAAATCTCGTCTGTGTGTTGTAATCAACAAACATCACTCGATAATCTAATCCCTTTGAATGAAGATGTGATAGCTGGGGGAAGCGGTAACGGGAACGATCCAACTCGGATAAATGAGGTAAACACGCCGGTCGGAATCCACGATGACTCAAATTCAAATAAACGTACTTCCTGGGGGGAATTTAACCCTTATTCCACAAGTCGCTACATTACCGGATGAGTTGCAATTTGCCACGAGGGAAGAAAACGATTCATCGCCATCGTCGAACTAAACGGCCCCATTGTCTGATGAATTCATCATCAATTTGGCAAAGGAATGGGGCAAAAAATTAGTAAAACCATTAACCCCAAAAGAAATTACTTTATAGTATTCACTTTTGCAAAGAATTCATGGAATGAACATACAACAACAATCAAGTAAAGCGGCCTTTTCTCTCACTGGAATGCATTTGCTTAAATAGGCTGCCGAAAAGAAAATTATCAGTGAAGTATGCGACAGTCTAAGAATCGCGATCGAATCTTATCAAAAAGCCAATGCATACCTTACATAATTTACCCTTCCGGGAAAAAACGCGCGAAGATTAATAATTCTGTAAACGTGGATAGTTGTAAATAAATTTTTTGCCCAGGTACTGTCTCATCGCCTCGAGCCAACTGGGAAAAAATTTATAAGGCTTTGAAAATTGAAGGTACGATTTAAAAACTTCTGGCGTATTTCTCACAACAATAAAGTAAATTAAATAGCCATCTTCCACCTTCTCGGCCAAATTTGCAACATCTTTATATTTTCGCGTATATTTTTGGGTATAAAATTTTTTGTATTTTCTAAACCCCTTGTATAAAATCGAAGAAAATTTCTTCTTGGCATCATGATTTCCGCAAAATCCATCAAGAAAACACCTGCGAAAAATGTCGCCTAATGCAACTTTGATTCTATGATGTATTTCCTATATTCTAATTTTAGCTTAGGTTTAACCGAAATTATACTTTCTTCGAAAGGAACTTTACTAAAGCCAAGTTCTTTTTTTTCGTGAATCAACATTCTTACATTTCGAAGCACTATTTTTCCGCTTTTAAGAAAGATTTTTTTATTTTGAATGACTGGTCGTAGTGGTTTATTCCTATCGTATTGTGTGGATAAAGTCAATTTGTTCATGTCCGGCACCATTTTAAACCTTAACGACAGTGATAGGTATTCGGGAAAATTATAGGGAACAGGAAGGACATGGAGGGTGGGATTTTCACAACTGCCTGTGTCTACATTGAAAAATTTATCGGGCTAGGGATAAGTCAGGCGACATCTATCACATTCATAACACAAATTTTTTAATTTTTGATCACATTCCTTAAAGTGTTCGACTTCTCCATTTCGCCAATAATAAGCATTTATCTTATACGGATGCACAATATAACCATTTTCGTTTTGCAAACATTCGGGTTGTAGATAGTTTATTCGGTTTTTAGAAAGCCCGTGCTCACATTTGACGATTATTGGTAATCCGTAATTATAAACAATGCAGGCATCGTCCTCGTAAGGCAATCTGATTTTGTTCAATTTGTCGACAGAAATGTTGCCAACATCCTGTTCCATCCTAATCGCATCATTATTTGTATGGCACGCTATGCCATCAAAAATCATATTTTTTGGGCATGCTTCCAAAATCCATTTACGATCGCACCCGCATCTCATATACATATCCTCAAGTATTTAGTTTTTGTTTGCGGATTCGGAACCATCGATTTTCATCAAGTTGCAATACTGTTCGTACGTTATGTAATCGACTTGGTTCTGATTACTACACTCGCTGTACATCAACTGCAGGCCTTCGGAAATGCTTAGTTTCGGAGAGATCAGCGCAAAGTTTAGGGGATTTAAATTACAGCATAGCTGGATTTTATTATCTATCCCGACTTTGATGAGTTTCGGTGAATGTGTTTGCGTGTGACTACGTTTGAACCATTTCTGTTTCTCGAAATTCCATCCCTGTTCGTGAGATGTATTGTTCGATTCGCCGATAAAATTCACCTCGATTTTCGAGCTTTCTGCATTCTCTGCGCCCGTTAAAAAAAAACTTCGTACTCGCAATACGTATTGGTTATACACAAAGTGACAAATTTAATTTTTTAATTTTTGAATAGGTTCAACATAAACAAATCTTTACCCGATTTCACGGGATCGTATTTTGGAGTTTTTGCATGCAGTAAAAACCGATACACCAACAATATTACAAGCGATAATACAGCTCGAACAATAATGCTAATTGTGCAGGAATCCATCTAGGCATTTCTTTCTCTCTCACAAGCACACTCTCTCTCTCTATCTCTCTCTCTCTCTCTCTCTCTCTCTCTCTCTCTCTCTCTCTCTTAGGGAACAACAAATTATAATCAAAGAATTACCTTCAAAACCAATGTATTTTTAATATACCAGCCAATATCGGCTGCTTCAACACAAGTAAAATAGTCAAAATAACCACCCATGAAATAAGGTAGAAATAATCAAAGGCCTTTTAAAGGTATTTACTAAAATTCGATATTGTAGTTCACTCTCTATGGCTTCCAGATTTGATGGTAACTGGACCATTTTGCCAAATTAATCCACTTAAATGAACCACGACGAATCGATGGAGAGGAGTAGATTGACTAGTCTAGATAAATAAATTTAAATTTGAGATATGTATCAAACCTATTCAAAATAATCAGTTTCCATACGATTTCATTCATGCTTTTATCCAGCGTGTATAAAACTCGGCCATCGGCTGTGTAGGTCTGAATCAGTTGTGTTGTACCGTTTAATACATAATTCAAATGCTCGATATTGAGCAAAGATTTTTTTTTACCAAGCATCATATATTTTTTCTAATTATCGGTCAAAGTCATCAAAGAATCGAACCACATCCACTCTAGAATAAGGTGCATAATCTCCGTAAAACCAGACATTTTTGCGTAAACTGAGTGCCGTCTGTACCACAAGTTCCGTGAAACGTTCGACGATCGCCAGTTGACGATCGTGGGGGATGTGGAAATGACATTGGATGTATGGTTCACTGCTGACAATTTTTTTTTTTTTTGCGACATGTTGAAGTTGATCGAATGCAAGTGTCTCGTGCCGGTTAAATTCCAACCGCTTGTACCTACATTCCAACAACCGAACAATTTACGCACGCATGAAATTCATTTCGAGAAGTGGAAGGAAGAAAACACGATCGTTGTTGATAAACATGCTCGTTTGGTCGAAATTCACTACCGCATTGACAAACATCAGGAAACACAAAGGTCCCGATACGCACAGATGAGCATTTCTCAAGGTTTTGACATTGTTCAACAATCCGAGCAAAATGTGCGCAAAAAATTTTATCTGTATTATCTGATGACAACAATTTTGATATTTGCCTATCGATAGATATTTCTTCGGACATTCTCTTTTTGTGCGAATAATCCTCATATTTCCTTATTTGTTTTTTTCTCCATTAAATGTAAGAGACATGTTTTCCTCTGTTTTACAAATCAGAAGCGATGATGTAGATTCTGATGTGGTTGGCGATTCCAGATACAGTGGTATGAGAAAAGGATTTTGTAATCAGAAAATCGCCCGTGGAGACGAAGATGATTGCGAACTGGCCGAATAAAAAAAAAAAAAACAATAAAATTCTCAAAGAAAGGCGAACTCAAGGCATCGCAGTCATAGATTTAGACGGTACTTTAATAGACGAGTGTAAAAACGAATTTCACGGAGCCAATCATTTCATAGCGACATTGGAAAAAGACTTTGAAGTGGTGCTGTGGATGGCGGGCAACGAGGTGCACGCGAAAATGTTTATCGAACAGTTTCTGCAAGCCAATAAATTTGCAAAAGTGTTGTACGGGTTGCATAGAAAAACGAAATCTGTATCTATCGTTGGCCAACAACTTCCGATAGCGACGGGCCTGTACATTTTAATAGACGATTAGTTTGCATAATTTGAATACAGGCGGTTACGACATTCCGGTCGATGTTAAAAAGTACACTTATGTACCAAACACCAAAAATAAAAAGAAATAAATAAAATTATCAATTACAACTCATTACTGAATGATTTATACGATCTGGCAGATCTATCAGTTAACTCACTCGTCCATCAATGTCGCATTTTTTTCATAATCGTGCAACAGATGAATTAAAAAAGTTTCTTGAATAGTTGTCAGATGCGATGGTAGTTTCCAAGTAGGCAGTAACTTTGTAATCAACTTCATGTATTCGTCAATGTTTCTATTCGAGTTGCTTCTACACATCCAGTTCTTCTTGTAGTGAGAATAAACAAATTTTTGGAAATCTAGAGTGTCCATTCTGTTATGCTCCCTGGGAGGGAATATACCTTATATATACATGGTTTCAATCCCAATCTTTTTTTTTTAAATTTATGTGTTTGCATTTGGTAATTGTAACATTTTTTGTATCAAGATAAACATCAATGAAAATAACAGACTACAACAAACCATGATAAATAAAAACGAATGTGTAATGAAAACTGTAAAGAGACGACACGTGGCCAAAGATAACGACGTAGTTTCCCAATAATAACAAACTATTTATTCGCAGTTGCTGGTAAAAAAATTAAAATCTTCATCTCGTTCAAACAAATTTTTAAAGTAATGATATGTGTAAAACTTGCAAAAATTCCTTAATTTCCACTACAACACAATACGCGTCGGAAGAATCGACAAAAATTTGGGCAACTTCATGAGTACTGGGATGCCATTCGCGGTTATTTACGCTGATGAGCCAATGTAGAAAGTTCATGTTTAGAAAATTTACCGGGCGGTGTTTCACCAACAGAAATTCGGTATTCTGTTGGTCGCTATCGTAAAACCTAGATTCGATGGAGTTATCTTTTGTCTCGGTCTTGCAAAATGTTTCCCAATCATCGAAATCATTACTAACAGCCACATCGGAATATTTTTCATATATATCTTTCATGTCGGAAAGAACAACGAAGAATGATCTTATGTCATTGTTTTTTTTTTTTTCAATGAAACTTTTTTTTCCAATTAGTTACGCAAGACATCCACCGAGGCATTAAAAAAGAAACAAATCACGACCACGGTGGGTATATATACGATAGAATCGGCCAAAACAAATCGCATGCTTCTAAGCCTGCACTTGATACACTCGCAAGTATCAACATACAACATTTTGTGCAATCTGCATGGCTTCTGTAATAACAATGGCGAATATGTGCTGAAGGAACTGACAGTCACCAACATTGATGGTTTCACCGAAATGTGGCTCATCAAATCTCCGTATCAGTGGAAAGCATTGGCTGATGTAAGTAAAAAGACAAACTATTGGCTGAAGGAAAATATTCACAAATTGGCATGGCAAAATAGCGAAATTCCCTATGACGAAATTGAAAGGGAAGTATTTCAATTGATGAGCCATTACAACAAATATATAATATTTGTTGCGGGTTCACATCAAATACAATGGCTAAAGAAGTTGTGCAAATTCGATCACTATCTCGAAATTGTGGATTTGCAAAAAACTTACAAATGCACATAATTTTAGACTCTGGTAGATATATATGGGAATGCAGGCCATTATGATTGTTGGAGACACATTCGTGGATTTACGTGTGCAGATAGAAATTCGAAATTCGAAATTATTTCGTTTGTGGTTCCGCGATAATGTAGTGGCAAAATCGGAAGATTGCCAAAAACAACAACAAAATTGAAACAAAATGTACCAAAGACTTTACATTTAAAGATTTTGGTAAGGGTTCACAACAGAAGAGATAGTTTGACTGAATTGCTGCAGGTTAAATCTCAACATCCGTGGGCCAGCTGAAGGAAAGTTTCCATGGAGTGGAGTGGCAAGATGGAGAAATTCCCTGCAGTGATATTGAAGATGACTCACAAAAAAAAATCACATTGTCTATAACTATATTACATATTTTACAAATGAATTTTTGTCGTAAATAAAATATGTCTATATTTTGTTCGTAAATAAAGTTTTTTTCTTCTTCAATTACTCGAGATGTAGTAATTGGTTACATAAATTTCCAGACCTAATAAAACAAAACCAGATATTACTCTTATGTTTGTCAAAGTATCAGAGTAGGCCAACATTAATGCCAAAACTGTAAAAATAACACTTAAACCTATCAAATAAGCTTTTTTTGTTTGCATCTTCTTATCCCTTTACAGCATAATTGTCGTGTTATGGTAATGGTAAACTAGTTAGAATTCAACTACGATTTTTAATTTTAAAAATACATAAGTTGAATTTTGAAAGGGAACCAATTACAAGTTACCAGCCAAAAGTCAATTATTTTTATTTACTTGTCTTTTGTATATATATAAGCCGTTGGGCTTTTCACAAAACCATTACAACTGCAACATCGTTGGACAGGAGATCTCTTCGGTTGTAGAATTACCAAAAAAATGTGATTGTAGGATTTAACAGGTATTGTGAAAACGGCTCAAAAAACCCAACTTAAAAAAAATAAATCATGGGGAATAAAACAAGCAGTTTGGAAAAGAGCTGGATTCGATATTCTAACGAATATGAACTCACGAAACATAACATCCAGAATACAGAACTTTATTAAAAAATATATTGAATTGAGGGAAATGGCAAAACAATTAAATATCGGAGGATATTTCTGTAAAAGAAAATGAGAACTTATAGATAAGATTGACAAAGTTGAAACTAAACATCAGGATGTAAAAACAATAACTTATCAAAAAACCTAAAATTGAAACATTACATAAAAAAATGTAAAGCTATTGGAAAAGTACAAAAAAATATTATTATCTAAACAGCGATACTTGGGTCGAAAAAACGGTTAATTATAAATTTATTTCGGAAAAAAATATTCCAAAGAATTCAGAAGACTTGAAAGTTTCACAATAGAAGAAAATTGCTAACGAATTGAGAATAAAAGGTTATGCGTACATGAATAAAAATAAAAGCATAGTAAATATAATTGGATACGACTCATACAAAATGAAAGGGATAAATTGAAGAAAATTCAAGAATTTTATTTTGATACAAATAATTTTGAAAATATCTGTGTTCTAAAATCGTTGTCAAATGCCAACTAATAAAATAGCCCTCTGTTTGTTATAAGGAATTAAGCATAATCTCACAAAACCATTTCAAGCGAAATGTCGTTGATTAAAAGAACTTCAGTTGTCGAGAAATAAGAATTTTGACTTTTGGATTTTTGTTGTCGTCGATAATAACAGCAATGGAAAATTATGGTTCAAAGGGAAAGATATAGTTTCATTTCTCGGATATAAAAAACCACGTAATACAATTTTAAAATTGGTCAAACCAAAATGGAAAGGAACATGGGCAGATTTGAAGGGATTGGCGCTCACCAGTAAAATCCCCTTTAATTGGCAACAACATAAGATGTTCAAAAATAAAAAGGATTGAATTAATTGTTACGAAATTCGAGAATACCCACATCGAAATACCTACTACGAAAACTGATCAAAGAATTCGACTTGAAAACAGAATCTTGTTTCGAGAACAAAGGGACATGATTATACCAGCAATTTGTGAATTGTTTCAAACATCTGAACTACAGGTTTCAGTATACAATCAATAATTACCGAATAGATTTGTACTTTTTGGATTACAAAATTGCAGTCGAATGCGCCGAGTATAATCACAAGTTCAGAAACATTGAATATGAAATCGATCGACAAAAACATTCGAGAAAAAGCTAAATTTCATATTTATCAGATTCGAACCAGATGCTGAGAATTTCAATGTTTATGATGTTATAAACATTATCATTCAATTGATAAACCAAAGGAATTTAAATTTATAAAATGTATCAACAGTATCATTTGAATGATTGAACAACAAAATAAATCATTTAAAAAAAAAACCTTAGTTCATTAGATAATTGTATAAAAAATATTTTTTGTAAACAATTTGTCTATATATAAGCAACAACAATTGCACCTACAATGTCATTGGTTAGGAGATCATTTTAGCATTCGAATTTCGAAAACTTTGACTGTTGGATTTTTACACTAATAGACCCTTTGTTGGTTAGGGTCCTTATACGAAACGGACCTCCTTTTTAAATTCAATTTTTTTGTCTGGAAAATTGGTACACATTGCTAAGATTCAATCTGGGTGTGCAGAAGTCCCCCTTTTAAAAATTCGATTATTTCTTTTTCACCATCAAATTTATCTGACTCTTCTTGACCCCCCCCCCCCCCTTTCCAATTAACACCATCAATATGAACCAACATCACAGGTTACTTTGGAGGAAAATTATATATATATATATATATATATATATATATATATATATATATATATATATATATATATATATATATATATCTGTGTGTGTGTGTGTGTGTGTGTGTAAGTGACTGAACATAATTTCACTCGTAATGTCGTTGGTCAAACAGTCTTTTCCATTGTCAAACTTCGAAAGTTTCTAATGTTGGATTTTCATGTTGATCAACCATAATGGAATCGAACAATTTTTGTTCAAAGGGAAAAGTTATAGCATAATATATTGGATATAAGAACTCATGTAAAATAATTTTAGACAGCGTAAAAAATAAATGTATGAGAACGTGGTTGGAGCATGTTGTATCGTTTGTACGTAGCATAATCACATTATCGAAAGTCGAATAAAATGTAATTTGAGTGAAATAAAAAATAAAACCAAAAAATTATTATTATAAATAAAGTTACATTATTTTTTTTTGCTTTTCACTCACAATGTCGCTGGTTGAACAGTCTTTTCCATTGTCAATCTTCCACAGTTTCAACTGTTGGATTTTCATACCAGTCGACCATAATGGAATCGAACAATTGTGATTCAGGGGGAAAGTTATAGCATAATTTATTTAATATAAATACGCGTGGTAAAGTAATTTTAGACCATGTAAAAAAGAAATGGATGAGAATGTAGTTAAATTTTGAAGGGATTGTCGGGAATTGTCCCCTTTCCAAAATTCAATTTGGGGTCCTCAAAATTGATATATGCCAAAATTCAATTATTTATATAAATTATTAATAAAAAGTTTATCTAACCCCCCCTCAAACAACTAAGACCTTAATTTCAAACCAACATCGTAATAGGGTTACTTGATGTGGACATAGTTGGTTTAAGCCCCACAAATTCTCCCTTTAAAGTCTTTTTTTTATTTATAACAAAAAGTTTATCAAATTCTCTTTGACCTCCACAACAAACTGACACATTCACTATATGCCACCATTATAGTAAGGTTACTTTAACTAGACATTGTAGGTTTTTCCCTGCAAATGTACCCTTTAATATTCCATTTTTAATATTTATAACAAAGTCTATATAACCCTCTTCTCTCTCCAATAACTAACACCATCACTACAAACCAACAACCAAAAATAAATTAGGTTACTTTAAATGAACATTATGGGTGAAGTCCCTTATCCAAAACATTACCCCTTTTAAAAATCAATTTATTATATTAATTATCAAATAAAATTAATATTTATTATAAAAATAAATAAAATCGCAAAAAAATAATTATTTCTTTGTTGTGGCAGAACTAATAAAACCTATCTGTGATTAGGTAAAATGTTGTGGAAGTAATAAAACCTATTAAGTATTGGGCAAAATGTTGTGTAACTAATAAGATCTATTCATAATTATACAAAATATTAAGTAACTAGTCCTGCGGAATTTTGCCAGAGGGCTCCACGAACGACATTTCTTCCCCTTCCCATGCACACATTTTCAACAACCAATCAGAGTGATTTATTTAATTTCCCCTCCCAACCCCTCTTTCAAGTTTGCCTATATGGCAGATAAATCTGGAAAAAAGACTTTAGTCGATGGCGAGTGCTAGGCAGAGATACATCAACATTCCTCCACTCCAGAGCAAAATGAATATGACAATTATAATAACAGTATATATATAGAGTATATATTATATAGTATAAATATATAGTATATACTGTATACTATATAGTATATTTACTATTATTATACTTGCCTTTTACCTTTTGCTCTGGAGTGAAGGGAGGTTGATGTTTCTGTGTCCAACGCTTACCATCGACTTGTCTTTTTTTCCAGATTTCTTGGCCATATAGGCAAACTTTGAAGAGGGTAAGGGGAGGGGAAATAAATAATGCACTCAAATTGATTGTTGAAAGTGTGTGTGCATGGGAGGGGGAAGGAATTTCGATCACAACACACTCTGGTATAGTCTCACAGAACTAAACAAGGGTAACACAACTCATCCAAAGTTACATTATTATCAATTTCACATTCACAAAATGATTTTTGAATACTAATTTTCTATATGAGGATGACACACACATTTGCAAGTTTTATCCGAACTAATCATACTTTACACTGTCCTCCATTCCTTGCGAGATAAATTAAGTTAAATACTCCCCCACCCCCACTCCTAATTTGAACAACCAATTATATTGCATTTCATTTCCCCTCCCAACCCCTCCTTACAGTTTGCCTATACGGCAGAGAGATCTGGAAAAAAAATTCAGTCGATGGCGAGCGATGGACAGAGAAATATTAATCTTCTCCTCCTCTTCAGATCAGAAGAGAAATAAGGTAAGTAAAAACAGGTAAGTTAATATACATAGATGAATATATATGTATGTATAAAATATATTAATTAACTTACCTTTTTATTCTTACATTATTTCTATTCTGTTCTAGAGAGGAGGAAGTTTGATGTTCCTCTGTCCATCGCTCGCCATCGACTGACATATTTATCCAGATCTCCTTACCATATAGGCAAACTGAAATGAGGGGTGGGGAGGGGAGGTGTAATGAAATGCTGCAATGTGATTGGTTGTTGAAAGTAGAAGTGGGGGAAGGGTCGATCGTTGTGCACTCTGGCAAAATCTCGTGGAACTAAGCAAACTTATCCACTGGTCCTTATGCAGATAGTTAGTATTCAAGGTTCGTCTTGTAAGACAAAAATTGAATATTAATAAGGTATATAGGAACCAGTCGACAAGTTTGCTTAGTTTTGCAAGTGTTCACCAGAGTATTCAAAGATCGATATTCATTTCCCCACTCCCACTTCCAGCAACAATCACATTGCAGCATTTCACTTCCCCTCCCACCCCTTTGTTTCAGTTTATCCTTTATGGTGGCGAACTCTGGAAAAAAAGACACAAGCCGAGGTACCAAGAGCTGAATGTGGAGACACCATTCCTCCTCCCAGAGTAGAAGAGGAATCTGGTAAGTACAAAAAAGTTTATGAATGTATGTACATTATAAAACATTTATATTTTATAAAGTTTATTTATTATATTACATTATTATACTTATTCCTTACTCATCTTTTGCTGTGGGAGGAGGAGTGATGTTTCCACATTTAGATCTCGTCTTTGCTGATCTCTTTTTTCTAGATTTAGCAGCCATATAGGAAAAACCAAAACGAGCAGAAGAGACTGGATGTGAAATACTGCAACTTGATTGATTTTTGAAAGTAGAAGGGGGAGGGATAATATCGATTACAACACCTACAAGTGGGTTATCTCGAAACTAATCCATTTTTTATAAAAACTACTTTTTTTTATCAATCATTACCGCAGTTACATATTAGCATCACCTCAGCGTAAATGTATTCTACAATCGCACTCGAAAGGAGACTAATTTCGTTCGCTTTCAAAAGCCATCATGCCGATATTCGATGACATGTGGGAAACTGATCTCTCGTGATTGGACACAAAAAAAAATTGTTTATGTTTTCCACAAGTTTCTCTTTTTGTCCTGAATCCCAACTGCTCGTGAAGTAGGTTTCGATTTTTTGAATGATCGGCTCGGAAACATCTCTCTGTAAAACATTTTTTAAAGATAATAGGGATAAGAAAAATTTAATTGCAGCTGCAAGTACAAGTTTTGTAGTGGTGGGCTCATTGTTTTTCCATGGACAAAAAAAGCTGAGTAGTGTAAAGTAATTAATGAATTTAGTTTTGTAGCCGATGTTTGTGCCTTTGGTTTTGTAGAGGACATCGAGTCCTTTTACTGCTTTATTAGAGTGCTCCGATTCTATCTGGAACTCCGTTACTTGATTATCATAATACCAGTTTGATTGAGTTGCTGTACGTTTCAGTTCAGGGTCGCCATGTTCCTCTTTTCCACTGGCACCAGGAAGAATTTCGTCGGATCGTCCTGCTGCACTCCTCCGAAAACCCATTGGCCGTGAACTTAACATCCTTTGGGGTTCTTGCTTTTGCCCAATTTCGACTCGTTGATCTCGACCACTTTGCCTGGCCCGCCGATGCATTTCCTGTACATCAACACTTGGCGGCAGAAACTCGACCAGGCGACGACAGTTTTTCCCGAGCACAAAAGTTCGTTCACTATAGTCTGCTGTCGAGGGTATTTGATCAGGCACCAGAGTAAACACAACTCGACTATCTTGCCGTAGACAAGTTCGAATTTCCCACAGTAGTATATAAACGCCGATTCGAGCACAGCCCCCAGTTATCAAGAAACAATGGCAAAAGAAATGCTCGTGCCATCAGAAAACAATCAAATACCGATTCGAGCACAACCGCAAAAATATGCGTAAAAAGTTGCGTTTGGGAGCAACTGCAAAAAAGTGACTCAAAAAGTTGCATTTGGGAGCAGTTGCAAAGAAAGGAGTGGCTCAGAAAATTTTAATACGTAAAAATAAAATATTGTATATAATAAATGAGATGAATAAAAATCAACTGATATCTAATATGATGACGACCATGGCAATGAAATAGGCAAATGCAACTGGTAATGTTTGGAATGAACATAATGTTTTTGTGAAAAGAAAGAAGAAGAAATCTCAAGAGAAGTATGTCAAGTATAAAACGTGTAGTCACTATTACAAACCATCTCTCATAAGGAGTCATCTTAAAAGTATATTGCACAAAGGTCTTACACCAATACATAATAAATCACATGAACCAACAAATGTATGGGAAATTTTTAAAATATCACAACATTTAATATCAAAACAGATGTTCCCAGTAGAGAAACAAGTGAAATGTGAAACGTGTAGTTACTATTACAAACCATATCTCAGAAGAAGTCACTTGAGAAGTAAAATTCATAAGTACACACCCAGATTCAGAGTAGAAGAAATCGAAACAGCATTTCAAAGTAGTATCAAGACTTATGCTGTAAAGAATGTGAATCCATACAAAGACCGAAAATATTTCCTAAACGATGTAAAAGAAACTGTCACGGAACTAATTAGTAAACATTTAAAATCACTCAAAGTGAACATGAAACTCTTCACTGAGTACAAAAGGGGAATTGGTGCGAATATTGAATATGTAGAACGCTCCTTCAAAACAAAGAACAAAATTATACTGAAATCGACTAATCTGGAAGAATATTATGCCAGAAAATATCGAAAATCATAGCTGAAATGGGGGCTTTCGAAGCAAAAGGATCTCAGTGGATACTAAACAGAATATTTAAACTAGAAGTGCGAATAAATAAATATGTATCATTCAAGGGCAGTTCTTAAGTTGATCTCCCAGAAAAAATCAAAGATAAGCAGGCGGTAATTAATGTTAAGAACAATGATAAAAAATGTTTTTTTGTGGTCTGTTCTATCTGCATTGCATCAAGTACAAAGAAACCCCCAAAGAGGGAATCAATACATAGCTTACGAACATGAGTTTGATGATGCACTTAAGGGTTTGGAATTTCCAATGAAATTGGATAGCATACCAACCTTTGAGAAAAGAAGTGGAATTTCTATTAATGTATATGCATACGAAGAAGATGGTGGTAAGAAATATATAATCTGTCCTTTAAAACCAACAAAAACAAGATGGATAAACACATAAACCTACTCTATATCAAAGATGAAAAGAACGACCACTAAGGCTGGATAAAAAGTCTTTCGAGTCATATCACATCACAAGTAACAAATAATGGTCACAAAATATGTATATGCAATAGAGGTTTGTAACATTTCTAATCTGTAAATAAGCTAAAAGATCACGAACAAGACTGTCGAGATCACGATGGTGTTAGAGTTGAACTACCACCTAAAGAAAAAATGGCATATTAAGATTTCAAAACTAAAATCATTCTTTGAGAGTTCTGTTTGTGATATATGCTGATTTTGAATGTCTGTTGACTAAAATTGAAACTTGCCAACCAAACCCCGACGAATGTTACACGAAACCATACCAAAAACACGAGCCTATTAGCTGCTTTTACTATGTAAAATACGAACATGGATACTATAAACCATGCGTAACTTATGAAGGATCTGTTGCATCTACTGTATTCGTTAAAATGCTAATGGAAGAAGCAAAATCTATTGGTGATATATACTCAAATGAAAAACTAATGCTTCCACTAACTCAGAAAGAACAAAATGTTTATGATACAGCTACCCATTGTCATATATGTGAAAAGCCTTTGAATAGCGATTCTGTGAGAGATCATGATCATCTTATGGGAAAATTTAGGAGAGCTGCACACAGAGATTGTAACTTATCGTATAGAGATCCATGTTTTGTCCCAGTGTTTATACACAAGCTATCTGGTTATGACACACATTTATTGATAAGAGAACTTGGCATCGATGAAAATAAAATTGATATAATTCCCAACAACAAAGAAAAATATATTTCTTTTACGAAACATGTATGTGAAAGTGTAAATCTTAGATTTATTGACTCATTTAAATTTATGGCTAGTAGTATCGATAAACTCTCTCAAGGCTAAAGACGTTGCGAACATACTCGAGTATGCAAATCTGTGAGAAGCAATCAGAGAACATGTTAGAGAAAAGCATAGGCAATCATACGCAGATATAGGGAGGAGCGAAACGCTCCTTCCTTTGAATATGCAGCCACACGCTGTATTTATCAATGAACCAGGCTTGTATGCATTGATCATGAAATCAAAGATGGCAACGGCTGAAAAATTCCAGGATTGGGTCTTTGAAGAAGTGTTACCATCCATTTGCAAGCACGGTGAGTACAAGATCGAACAGAAGTACAAAATGTTGTTGGACGACTTAAACAATAAGCTTATAGCAGCTAAAGACGTTATCTACGAGCAAGAATAAATATTGAAGATGTGTGTGTTGCCGTTCACTGGCAACCTTGATACGCATCACCGCTTTGTGCTAATCTCACTTAGCGCAATGACTATTACGCCATGAGATGTCAAAAGCGATTGGTGAGCATATGACTCGATGCGATTCGACAAGTATACCCCGAGATGAATGTAGTGTTATCTCTCAGCAACGTCAATCCTGTAACACTGTACACCCTAATGAAAGAGCAGTTGCCCATCACGTCGATGATAGAGACATCCTTCAAAACTTGTATATACAAAGGGAGTCCGTGCGAAAGACTCCCCTTGATTCCCTACCAGACGTGGTTTTCATCAACGAATCTGGTCTGTATTCGTTAATATTGTCTTCCAAAAAGGATGAGGCTAGATAGTTTAAGAAGTGGATGACAAAAGACGTGCTACCGCCCATACACAAACATGGCGAATACAAGTTAGAGCAAAAGTGCAAACCGCTACTGGATGACTTGAATAAGAAGCTTACAGTGACTAAAGATGTTATTGACTAAGAAGGCAATCCGTGGTTCAAAGCAAAAGACGTTGCGGATATAACAATCTGAAAAAAGTATTGCGAGTGAATGTAACAGGAAAGTATAAGAAGCCGTTGTCACAATTAAAAGGGGTCCCTCGAAGGACCCATCTTAAGAATGCGCATCCTCAGACGGTTTTTCAGATCCCATTTAAAACACTCTTATAGTGGTAATTATACAACAGTAGATGTTTTTAATGGATAACCATCCATTAAAAACTTATAACAATACATCTTTGCACGCTATTGGACTTTGTTGATTCTTTCACTTTTAACATCATCAATTAGGTTTCTTTGGCTTTCTAGTACCACATTACAAATAGGAGAGCCGATATTGGTTTATTAAAATCAACAGTAAGTTTCAGATTAGTTCGATCTTTTACAATAGCGGTTTTTTCTGTAAGAACAATCAACAACATACAATGGTCTTCGCCCAATAAATGACACAGAGTTGAAGAGCAGGTCATTATTATATAAGGGGTATCTAGTTTCTTTGAATTTCTAAAATCATTGTAAGCAATATACATCTTATCGAAAATTTTATCATCAATGTTTAAATTCCAATTCTCTTTGGGAAACTCTTTATTCTGTCCATTCTTAATAGAAATATTTTTGACAAAACAATAGTCAAACATTGAACCATGTGTGAATTGCCCAGGATCTTCTTTTCTGTTATGCTGAAAACCAACAATGACAAAGACTGGCATATCGAATTGGATTGAATTGAACTGATCTTCTATATGAAACTGAAATGAGTTTGCATTAGTAGGTAATGGTTTTTAAAGACATTGCCAATAATTGAAACCAATTGGAATTTGGGGTGTTTGTATAATTCTGCTTAAATTTCGTCTCCATAAATAGGATCGTATTCAACAATTGGCCATAGAATTTCCAATTTCCCAATAACAATTTTACCAGCATCTGGTATATCATCTACATCATCAGATCCATATGCTTTCTTTGGGGGTCTTCTGTAAAAAGGAGCATCATCATTAGAATTTAGAATGAATATAATCTTGTACCCACCTTTCCAGAATATTTCATTACAATCTCTCAAAAACCCCAAACAAATATCTTAATGGATAGGTAATTCCGTTACACTTATCTTTCCTAACATATTTACCTAGTTCTATCCCCGAAATTTGGAAGTATGCTGATTCTGATTCCGAACCTAGCAATGTATGCATCATTGTTGAAGTGATGCCAGGGTTGTCAATACTTTAGATTATACAACCATGTTTAGAGATCTCTATTCTTGAGAACTGGAATGGGAAGAAATTCTCACAAAGATCAATAGTTGAAGTTTTTTCATTATCTGCATTTGTATCTCTTTTAGTTAGCTTATACTGTTGGTATGCATAAGCTTCATTCATTTGTGAAAATGCATCGCCAATAGGAATATCAAACTCAATGTGCTTGTTGTATTCATTCAAATTATTTTTTGTTTGGTCGTTTGGCGGAAACGACTGACGCTCATAACTTTCAATTTATTGTTGATCAATTTATAATATAGAAAAAAATTCTTAAACAACTATACTTTTCTTTTCAACACAAGAATTATGGCTACTATCAAAACCTAACCATTTAATTAGCAGCTTATTTACTTTTCTTTGCAAAACTTTTTCCACAAAATAGTCTTTATAATATTTGGTTTTAAGCAGCATTACTCATAACAATATCTTTAATAAGTTCAATTTTAAAATCTTTTATTCTGTTATTCTGTATGTCATGGGGTTTGTGTGCAATACTTCTCACACCTCAAATACTTCAGTGGACCAATTTGGTGTATATCCTTTTTCAAACAAATTTTTACATTTACTTATACAAACTTTATCTCCTATTGCAAACTTTGGTTTAACCATTTTTCTTTCTCCTCCATGCATGTTGATTAGAATAGAACTTTCATTCTTTGCATTTACATTGGTGGGTTTCATTCCAATTGTACTGTGAACAGTGTTAGTGTATTCACTTATTAATTTAGGTAATATAGCCACCCATTTATAGTTTCCCTTCATAGTAAATATCTTCCACATTTTCACCTCCAGTGTTCAATTAAATCTTTCTAAAACACTAGCTTTCTTTCACTGTACGTTGAATAGTGTGTTATGTTGTTATTGACCATTAATGCATTAAATTATTTATTGTAAAATTCTTTCCCTCCCTCTGTTTGTAAATTCATGGGTTTGCGATCATTCAAAATAGTTTTAAATGCTAACATAACATTTTCACCAGTTTGATCTTTGATTGGTATTGCCCATGCATATTTGGAAAAAACATCTATAATTTCTAACATATATTTAAACCCTTTGTTAATTCTAGGTATACCTTTTAATGATCCAGAATTCATCTCAACTAAATCAGCTTGCCAAAAATCATCGATACCAAAAGATAGAACAGTTCTTCTGGGGAAGTTTTTTCGTATTGGTTTAAGAATTTCATTTACAATATCGTTTTTATACTCCCACCAGTGAATATCGAGTTATTGGTAACACATCTACAAACACATTTAATTCTTACTCTGTTTTTATTTCAAAGTTCATATGAACTTAGTGTATTTTTCATACGTTTGAGACAGTATACATTTAAGTTATCATTGTTCATTTTATTTGTTTATATAATAAATGAAACAGCAAAAAATTGCAAACAATATAGAGAAGAATATAGAGAGAACAAGATAGCTAATTGAAAAGTTTAAAACTTTTAGAAAATTTTGCGAAGATGAATATGATAAAAATAAATAACACAATCAATCATTGATAGATGTGATAGAAGATTTGGGGCAAAAAATTGGACACATAACAAATGAAAATAAGAATTTAATAAAAGAACTTGTTCCATTTGCTGTTTAGAATTTAGACTACCCACAGACATCAACAGGAACAATTGTTGCCGAATTTGGATACACTAATCAGAATATTCCATATATGCTAAATGGCACTAGACTGCAAAGTAAACCATTGAGATGGATACTTTATAGTACACACTGAATGTTTGTATGGTTTTCCCATTACGATATGCAATATGGAACAACTACCTAAGCGGTTCTGCGGTGGTCTTATGTAATACCGAGAAAGACTTAACTGGATCACTGGTTTCATTCACTTACTTCTCCTTCCAACAACATCACACGCTTGTTTTATCTCATCGCTATATTTGGAGAGTGACCTCCTTCCCTCTCTCCCCACTTTTGTTTTTTTTTTTACTGTTTCCTCTCCCAATCAACATGTTTGTTTCATTTCATTACCATATTTGGAATGTGGCCTCTATCCCTTTTTCCCATTTAAAAAGAAACCAAATCTCTCACCTCGGCATGCTTGTCCCCTCTTCACAATTCCCCTTTCCAGAGTATTTATTTAATTATTCAGTTAATTAATTTGTATCGATGGCAGAGAAACTTGTAGTGAAAATTGTAACAGAACGTGTATTCAGGAGTTGCAAATAGGAATTACAAACAGTAAGTCAGTGTGTATTTAAAAAAATGTATTTTGAAACTGTTATTGAGATGTTTGAAATGTACATGGTGTATAAATCCATTATTTCAGATCTGTTTTGCAGTGTAAAAATAACATGTTTATTGTATGGAAACTAACTTCGCTGAATATATTTACATCTCAAGCGTGGTTAATATTCGAATTGGTTCTGATTGCATATTTATCACGCTTTCTTTCGGTAAGGTTAAAACTTGACAGGTTATATAATAATTTGAGGCCGTGTCCGAATATACAGATTTTGTTGAAGATGATGTGACCCAATTTCGTATACAAAATTGGTGACGTATTTGGTTATTTCGTATTTTGTATCTAGCAGATATTAGCAAAAATGCAAAATGACAAAATCAGTGCAATGTTTGTTTTTACTTTAAAAAACATGTGAATGTGTAAATAAAATGATTTTTAAAACAAATAACTGTACATAAAATACACTATATTCCATTCCCGATTGGAATTCAACCTTGGCACTACGCCCACCTCTGCTCCGAGTTCCGACATTTTAACTCACTCACTTTATTTCATTTCATTGCGGTGAGAACAACATTATCACTTTGTGCATCGTTACGTGCATCGGTCTAAAATGCAGAAAACAGAATTATTTATTATGTGCAGATCACGATACAGCAGTTACATGTAAGTATCCGTGCATTATTTCATCAGTAGATACATCATTTTTTTTAAAACTCATTTCTCGTGATTGTGTATGTTTGTGTGAAACAATGGTTAGTAAAATTATATTTCTAATGCCGGGGATTATATGGATCTTCGCCAGTTGCAGACAGTAAATTTAAAACTAAATATTTCCAAACAAATTGTTTCCTTTTGGTAAAATATCGGATAAAGATTTTCAGCGACTATTAAATGACGATTCCTTACTACCCGGCAAAGTGCTATGTTCCATGTGTGGAAACTCTGTAAATTCGAGTTTCATTTCTCATTTATATAGACATTTTCCGAAAGTTAATATTAAAGGCATCGCGTACGATTGGCGTAAAGATTTATTGCAGTCTGCATATTCGGTAAAAATTTCGATGGAAAAGAACTTGTCAAAATACTCATTTCCTTTGGATATTTTCATAGTGGGCCATTCTTTGGATGGTTTACTAGTGCGAATAATATTGGAAATTCACAATGAGGCAGAATGTTACAAATATTTGAAATGTGTATTTTTCGTAGGTGCTCGTTTATTCGGTTTGCAAAATTTCAAAAATTTTTCGATGATTTACTTTTACTCTTGCTGGTAGAAGATACAGCTAGGATCAAATAAAATTGATTTTGCAAAGATCAATTACTAGCACTCTACGGGTAATTTAGAAAGAATTTCGTGTTGTTGTTACCGTGCAAATTTTTTAAAACTACTGTAATAAATCACGAGTCGTCGACGACAGTGAACAAATATCACTGGATAGTTGAAAGATTGTTCTATTGCGCTAATGGGGAATATTCAGTCGGTATGTAGTCATTACAAATTCATATTATGCTACAATAACGAATCTCGAAATGAATTGCGTGACAAACAATTTTCTTCCACTAGATGCGAGATCGCCTGCCATTCGCGAGAAAAATAATTCAGACAGGGTCACTTCATGTTTCCAATTTAGTTTTTTTGACTGTGGCGACAGGACGGTCTCTATACGAGATTCGTGTTTGAATATCGCTCTAAACTAAAAATACTCTCCAAATAAACGACCACACTCCACTCGGCCACACTTTGTTACTAAACAGCAAGTTTATAAAAAAAGTATTACAAAATTGATTATGCTTGATGTATATATAAGATCAATTAAATAATTGGACACAAAAACCTAAATGGCTCCTACTGTCGACATTGCCTTGAATAATTTTTATATATTTTGCGCTTTGTAGGAACCGGTCGATTCAGACACAGCAAGTAAAAAATATGATAAATTGAGCGACGAATACATTAAACTTTTGGATATTAGAGAATATAAATAATCAAACATCAATATCATTTTCACGTACAATGTAAAAATGTATATAAAACTTGTCAAAATCAACTTGTTTTTACTCGATGGTATAATCAACTACGAATCTCTGTTGAAACAACCCAAAACAAGAAATCGATTCCATTTTATCTATAGTTAAAGCTCTAAAGAATTCTACAAAAAGTGGTTTTTACAACATGTTTAAAATTCTTCCAAACTTGATGGACGAACATTTGGCGATAATCAACCAACAGAGCCAAATTTTTACAAGTTACCTGACGAATAAAATTACCGTAAAATTATCGAAGACTTTACTGGAGTTGTATTCAGCCTCGTGAAAAACCCAGCCAATAAACATGGTTTCCCTGGTCAAATTAATGTTCCGATTCTACGTGACTGAATTTGAACAGTTAAGCTCGCTATTTCATATATTGTTGGTACCAGTGATGGGTTTCTTCCTAGCGTTCGCGCTTGCCGAACATACACGCGTTGAGGTGCAAAAACAAAACTATTTTCTCGCGAGTCCTGAAGAACAAAATACACCGGAATCGGACCATGTTTTGTGCAATTTGTTATTCAAGTTTTTGAAAAACATCTTCAAACCCGATGCCAAAATTGAGCATTACATTTCACCTCTGCTCGGACACGAGGACAGCGTAGCGTCCACGTTAAACGTACACAAATTCTTTTACCGATGCTGGAATGGCGTTTACCAGAAACTATTCGGTCCTCGGGGCAAAGAGTCAATTATAACAGACCAAGTACACGGCTTGTGCACAAATCTGTTTGATAAAAAAAAAATTATGTACCACTCTTAATCGAAGTCATCAACGAAAAACTACCATTTGACGATTTCAATCAACGAATGTTCCCGTTCATTTTCTGTGGGAAAAACGACCGGTGCCAGAAGCTGGCGATCGTCTGTGGTTATTTCCTCATCTTTGGTATTCAAACGATGAGCCCAAAAATGTATATATCTAAATATATCGGTGTTTGATCATATTCTCTGAGTTAATTTACCTAGTTATTCGTTTATGCAAGACTTTTTTACAATAATTTGCGAGCACGACTCTATTGCGGAGGTAATCATAGAAAAATTAAAGGGAAACGAACAGTTTATGGAAATAATTTCGAAAGAATTTAAAGTCTAACAATGTGTTGCTCGGTACCATAACATGCCAAATTAAAACAATACGTATATAATAAGAAGTTTTAATTTTTGTTAAGGAGTTATAAACTTTTGGATATTTTTGCAGCAATTTGGGTTTGAATCTCGATACCAATATTCACCAGCAGAAAAAATGTTTGAGAATAAAATGGTGTACTCTGATTGGTTTTTGAATAAAAATAAGGGGGGTGGGGGTATGTCGATCGTGGAGCACTCTGGTAAATAGTCGTCAAAACTAAACAAACTGAATGATATTTGGATAAATGAAAAAAAAAAAAACATAAAGTAGCAATTTATTTCGGTTAAAATACATACTTTTTTTTATTTAAATTGATGATATTTTATCATTTTCATCAACTCGTGTTTATTACACGATAAATTACACTGTTGTTTGAATTCGTGTTGGCAATTTGTATGTTCACTCCACAAACATCTGGCGGGACGTACTGGATCTTTACGTACCGTAATGTGCCTAATTTGATCACAATATGTAACGTGCTCTTCTCTTTCGTGTCTTTCCATGGTTTCAATTACTACAGCACAATTTTCCGGATCCCGAGGACTCGCACAATCCATATATGTATAACCAGATGGTAATTCTTTCATTCGGTCAGTTTTAATATACATGGTTTCGATAATTTGCCAATCAAAATTATAGTAATGAAGTTCTTCCCATTTGACAGTTTTAAAATACGTTTCACATTTGGCGTAGCAGTGAATGCTAAAATGCTGAAGATGCATCATCGCCGTATGTTTTCAATACGTAAAATGTTCATATCCATTGCACTGTTGTACATGATTTTTCGACTCGTGAGTATAGTACGCGTATATCCAACACCGATAATAATTGGGAACCCCACAAGTTAGTTCCGAAGCCAATTCTCGATATTCTTGATTTGCACCATATATTACAATGATTTTTTCGAAATGTTTGGTTAAAATGCTAATCAAGTTTTGGGTTTCGTCTTAATAACGTATTGCAAACCCCATGGTTACCGTATTACTGACGATTCGCATAATGTCTGCCATACAATATATAGGAATCGTTGCAAAAAATATTTTTTTGTAACGAAAGGGGCGGGAAGGGTGAGTCTACATTGTATATTTTTTAGGGGGAAAATAAATCACCTTCCAAGTAAATTTAATTTTTGAGGGGACCGAAAATCCCTCCTTGTACAGAATCACATAAAAAAAAGTTTTTTTGGAAGGTGGTTTAAACCCCCTTTTGTTATAAACAATGTAATACATGCATTTTTTTTGTTTTTGTTTGTTATGATCAATATTCATATAGTGATCTGTAAACACGAGTTTAGTTGGTCTGTTTTAACCATACAGTGTAAATCTGTTCGCTATTCGCATAATGCCTGCCAGTGCATAAGTAGGAATCATTACAAAAAATTGTTTCTGGTAACTGCAGAAGGCGGGGAAATTAAGTATACATTTAATTTTAACCATTTACTACATAATGTATCATATATCTGATGTCAAAAAAACATGAGGCGATTTATAAAAAGGAGGACTGAATCGCCTTCCAAATAAATCAAATTTTTTACAGGGGGACTTACGGCCCCCCTTTCCCAATAAAAAATTCGGGCAATTTAAATGTTTATTCTGTCCTCCCTTATTCATTGTATGTTTTTTACGTCTTACATAATGATATTTTATTGTCATATTCTACAAGATTTTTTAGTTTTTCAATTACTAAGTCTATGGAATTCAGTAAGTTGATGAAATAGTATTTGGATACATATTCAATGTTGCATCGTCTCAATTCGTTTTTAGACAATTGACCACATTGATGCTGCTTGGTACATAGATGGAGCGCATCATTTCCTGAATTTTTGGATTGTTTTTATATAGTTTTAAACCGTTCAGTACAATGCCGTTGACGATTTGCATAATGTCTGCCAGCATATAAGTAGGTATATTGGGAATTTTCGTAGACATGTAGGTAAGCATCGCAAAAAATCTTATAGTGTACGACTTCTGACGAAATACCCGCCTGTATATTGTTTACATGGATAATGTTTAGTAATTTCAAGTAAAACTCTTCGGGGTTAATACTTGCGTCTATTTGAGCCAATTCGTAAAATTTCTGAAGAAATGTCGGTTGAAATGATTTGTTTTCCAGTTTTGTTTTTAGTTTGACGAGTTCATGCAAAGTTTGTTTGTTTCGCTGAACTTTATTTGGACTTGATTTAGAAAGGTATCATTTTCCAAATCTGTAAACTCATCTTTGATTAAATATTCTTACGTAAATTCGTGAGAGTACAAGTTCTTTAAGGCGAAATCTATAGACTAGTTCATACCGTCCAGTCTTTTTATCACCTGTTTGTAATAATCAGTTTCCAAAATATTTACGAAATATCATTCTTTCGACCGTGGGCTACCATCTTTGCGAGTTTTTAAACACGGTCGGTTTTTATTTTATTCATGTATATTTGTTTATTACCTTAGTTACAAGTTATAGATTTTTCTCAGAGGGTTTTTCTTCTTAGAAATAATAAATTTGTTTGTTTTTTTTTTTGTCTTGTATGTCAATCTCGGAATCATTATCGTATAAAATAAGGGTACCATCCTCGCTCTCATCACTTTCGTCGAAGGGGGGAGCCGAAGGTTTTATCATTACCGTTTACAGCAAGACTCGGCCACCATCGCAAAACTGAAATAACACGCCGTTCTCGGCGACGGAATTTTTAAAATGGCCAAAAGTCGAGTGTAGGCACACCAAGCTATCGTATTTCTTATAGTCGAAATGTGTAAATACGCTATTCACTCGTAAAATTCCCTTCAAAGGATCCACATTGTTTCGTTTTTCCATTGCGAAAAACACTGCGCTCTTGAAGGGAGAGGAATCGCCGTGTCTCGAGCCACATCCATCGCGAGTTGTTTGACAATATTTTGAACTATCGAAAAAGTAGAATACAAAGTCCATTTCGATTCGGCGACGATGTTTATTAGTGCAAAATATATAACACAGTGATGGGTTACTAAGTTATTTCTGAAAACAAAATAAATAGATATTTTATGGTTGGAATTATATTCGGTTGTCAGCAACGACTGAAGTGATGGAGGTGGCAACTGAGGTGGAGACTGATTAGATATCTCTAGAGGTTTTACAAAAGTTCATGTTTGGGTGCATTTAAAAACCTTTCAGTTATTAAAACCAACAACCCGACTATAATAATCAATAATATTATCTGTAAAAGAAATAAATACATCTTATTATGGAATATAGAAATGAAACACTATAGAAAAAATAATCATTAATTTTTATTTTTATTAGTAATTGTTGCTGTATTACCAGTCCTATTTTTAAAATAAACAGTCTTAAAACAGAATGAAATGCCTGGAGGGGGTAAAGGTACCTGTAATGGTATCTGCATAAACCCTCCAAGCAGCCATAGTTGGTGCAAGAGGTGCCGTTCCCATTACATGCGCACCAGCAGAGGGTGGTACTGCCGATGGTGCCGATTATACCTAAGGTGCAGGCGGTTCCGAAGGTTCCAACGGTTGCTAATGTTCCTACGTTTCGAAGGTGTCAACGGTTACGAAGGTGGCGATGGAGCCAAAGGTTAATTCCTTCTTTCAACAGGCCTCATTCTCCTCCTCTGAGAAGTAGCTGATATCCTTGATGTTGAAATAGATGACATCCTTAGCATCGAAGGAGACGGAATCCCTGACGTCGAATGTGATGAGATCTTCGGCGTAGGAGGGGATGGCCTCTTCGGTGTCAAAGAGCACGCCATCGGTGTTGAAGGGGATTGCATCTTCAGCGTCAAAGGGGATGACCTCTTCGGCATCGAAGGGGATGACCTCTTCGGCGTCGAAGGGGACGACCTCTTTGGCGTCGAGGGAGATAGCCTATTCGGCGTCGAGGGAGATAGCCTCTTCGACGTCGAAGAGCATGAGATCCTCGGCATTGAAGGAGGTGGCATCTTCGGCATCAAAAGCGACGAGGTCTTCGAAGTTGAAAATGCCAAATTCTTCAAAGTCAAAGGTGTTTGCCTCTTCAATGCTGAAGATGCCTCTTCGTCACCGATGTTGATAGCCTCCTCGACGTAGACGGCGGCATCATTGGCGTCAAAGATTGGAATTTCGGCCACTGGCAACCACTACACATAATGCATGGTCGTTGGCCATCAGCTGATTGTTGATGTTGTCTGTCGCAAAGTTCACTGCTTATATACTCTGGCTTCGACTGGAACACTTAGAAAAAAAAATGCACTGGCTTTTATCAGAAAACTAGGAGAAAAACATACTCTGGCTCCTACCCAGGGTGCTAAGTGAATAAATATAAGGAAGAAGGAAGAATGGAGGGGAGAAATGTGAGAGGAAACTCCTTTTCGCATTGTAAAAATAATTTTTTCTGCTCCGAGATAATTCTTGCATAACAATGAGGCCAAGTTGTGTAATGTATGCCAGTCGCCTCACCGGCCCATGTACGAACACTAGTCATGACTTTGAACGAGCGAGTGCATATCAGATACACAGATGAGAAAAAAAAATGAACATGAATATACGCGTACGTGAAGCGAAAAGAAAAAAACTCACTTATAGAGTGATCCCTCCCCACTACCCTGAAATATGAAATAAAAAATTTACTCGATGCATATTTAAACACCATGCACTTTAGTCTAGCGCCAATGTACTAAGGATAGCAAGTATAGGACTGTAAAGATAGCTGTCGCAAAATTTTTATATTTGCAAGAATGGTTAAAGTTGTTGAAGCGAATAAGGTAGAATTAAATGGGTTATTTGAAGGAATAGGGGATAAATTTAGAAATATTTATGATAGGTTTTTAATGCACTGTAGTACAATAAAGGAAATACAATCACTATTAGAAAAATATTCAGAAGCAAAGAAGAATTAAAAAAAGAATGATATAGGTTCAAAATAAAATAGGGAAGGAGTTGGTTAAGGAGTATAAAGAGTTTCGGGAAGAATGGCACAAATATAAAACTTCATGAAATGGAAATATTAAAAAATCACGAAAACATTGCCAGTGTAATGTTACACAAAAGTGTAAATTTTGTAAAAAATTAAAAAGGTCTACTTTACTTAGAAGCAAAAGAAAGAAAGGGTTAAGGGTAAAAATAATTATTTTTCAGAGTGTTGTTTTTGTTTTATTTTAGGATAAAAAGTATTATAACATGTTTTTTTTTGTTTACAGCATGTCCACTAACCAATGCTGGGAAAGAAGGTGAGGGGATTGAAATTCCAACCCCCACAGAGTCAGTGGCTCTGGCGGCAGCCATTGGAGTATAGACTTTGGTTCCTCCAACAGCCACTCCATCTCCAGCAGAAGTTCTATCACCAGCAGGAGTTCCATCTCCAGCAGCATTTCCAACCCCAACACGAGTCCCAACCCCAGATGGAGTACCAACCCCAGCAGGAGTTCCAATCACAGTTGGAGTTCCAGAACCAACAGGAGTTCCAATCCCAGCAGGAGGTCCAGACCCAGCAGGAGTTCCAGACCCAGCAACCCCAACCACCACAGTCCCAGCAGCCTGAAATCCCAAAATGCATCATATGCAATATAAGGGCGATTGCATGCGCAGATAAATGTTTCGCAAGTATCCAGACTTCTCTAATTTCAATTCAACAGCGGCAGTTCCCACCACACACTCCCCACTCCCACAGTCACTACCAAAACCCCAACGACAGCTCTTAACCAAATTTGAGCAGTATAAGGATTGTGCTGGGGGCAAAGCGGTGTTTGAAAACAAGTGTTTGGATTGTATTTATGAAGAAAGTATGGTTGATTTTTTTTTAATATCAAGCCATACACAAGAATTAGGTATCGCGGGGCAGATGGTATGGGCCCTGATGAGTGGAAATTTTAAAAGTCTGGAGTTTAATAATTATTTATATATTTAATGCTTGTTATATTTATAATCTTTCATAGCATTGTATGCGTATATATACATTGTAAAATAAATTTTATTTATTAAAAAAAAATTGTATATTTTTATTCCTTTCATTCCCTTCAGAAATCATCTGTCTCTTTGCAGTTGAATAAAGTGTCTAAACTCATTCAACCGAGCTGAATTTAAGAAAACGTTTGGCGAGCAAAATAAAGTGTGCATTTTGTTGGAACGGCTAAACACATTGCAAAAAGCTCGTATAAAATGAGGTTCGAAATAACAAGAATGGTCGTATATTTTGGCAGTATCCTTTTCTGCCATCTGTTCTATCTGAGCTTGTAAAACGCGATTGCCAATCGCATTCATGATTAGTGGATTTGGAGAAGTGATTATTTGTCCCATTGTATCTGAATTTATGGTAACATGAACACATTGAATGTCACTTGCATTTGGTAAAGTGTGTGAACGGTTACTCTTGATTGAACAATGCCAAATTATGGACTGGTGGTTTGACAAAATGTCTTATGCCGCACGACGTGGCAGTTTTTGTTTTTACAGAAGTTGTAAACTCAGTTTTCATATTTCCCGCATAAATATCGAGCAAGTGAAAGAATACACTTCTCCAGCTAGCGACATATTCTTCTACAGCGAGAATGTAAAAAGTTGGACTGGAAAACAGAGTATCAAAGTTTTCCAATTTAGGTACAAAATATACACCGGCTAAATTTTTTGCGCTAATGTACTCTGTAAACTGGTTGCATATGAAGTCTCCCAATTGGATTAGGCTATCAACTAAATGGACATATCTCAACGGTGATGTCAAGTATTCGTTTAAAGATAGGGCATTAGGCGGTATTGAGACTGACCGATCCTCGAATAGAGTTGCGATTACATTCGTATATAAACACATTGTGTAATTTCAATTTCGTGAATAGAGGAGTGCCGTCCTTGTTCCTTGTCATTCCTGTCGAATTATACGTGTGTTCCATCGTGGTTTGATTGGAATCATAAATCAGGGAGCAGTTGTGCGATGGCTCATGAATAGCATTTTTGTACTTGCATGTGACCGAAAGCCGATGTTGGTCGTCAATTTAGTTTTTTTCTGCAAAGGAAACCCGATTATCTCTTTTTTTGTTTTGTTTAGAAGTAGGTATATAAAGAGTCGCTGTTCCCTCTATGGTCTCATTGTGAAAGTAGCAGTTGTTGTAGCAAGATTAGTTGATCTTTCGAGTTAATTTCAAAAGTGCGAGAGGACGACAGTTGTTTGACAGTATTGATAGTTCGATTGTGGTGTTTGGGAACTTGAATCGAAAATCTTTAAACTTTAATGGAATATAAGTATTGTAATTAAGATCAGTATCAAATTCCTCTTCGAAATCTTCGTCAGAGTGTTTGTCATCGTCATTTTGGCGAGTGTAAATGCATTCCAAGAGACAGTTACCAAAATACGCGTAAAACCGTTTAAATTCGGCCAAAGTTTGCAGTTCTGGGTCGTTGTAGATATTTTTTAATATTTCCAATACTCTGCTCATTTTAAAACTTAGTATGTTAGCTGTGACGAAAGGTTCTTATAAAACAAAAAAATTTAGCCCTCCACAATATTTAAATCTACATAATAAAATATTTACAACGAGGTCTTTCATCTACAACAATCAGAAAAATGTGGTGGGCATCGATGCGAAAACAATGAAGAGGCGTCACGAAATCTTGACTTACCCCCTCTCGATATACTTTCTAGTTGCTGAAAACATGAAATACGAATTGTGCCAACTGTTGATTGAGTTATATGAACCATAAATTAATTCAATCGTCGGCACGACAATCTCTCTGGAAACTAATTCAAACTCGTTGTTGGAAATTTTGACACAAAATGCGGCATGCACATTGTAAATTTCATATATAATTTGGAAAAATTGAATTTCTCACCGCGAGTAACTTGAACACAGTCTACAAATTTCTCGAGGAAAATAATTGTGAAAAATAATACTACTTTACCCCATCCAGTCGACTGATGTACATATCATGTTGCAAATGGAGCTGTACATCGATACTATAACTTCAGAAGGGGATATTTCAAAATTCATCCATCAAACTGAATCAACTTGCAAAACTAAAATTTCGCAGATCGAAACATGGGATCGGTAATCTCATGGAAAATATAGTTCGTGCAAATAGTGTGTACTCAGTCACCGAATCTAAGCATCTGATCCTGGACATGTCTTACGATTACATTCTTTTTATTTTCATACCAAAAATGTCGCGGCATTCCGGATGATTTCGACGTGGAAATGCGGAAGAAATACAAAAGACTGCCTGCGAAAAGCTTTTGGATCCAAGGTTTCTCACACGAAGAGTATCTCATTAGTAATTTTCTCTTTTGTTATAGTCAGGGATAGTTGCTGAAAATGCTAACGGGATACCAAAATTACCCACATTATTTCGTCGGAAACAACATTATCGAATACGATTTGAAATTTATTTTGACTCGCTTGTGTGTTCTCAATATGCAACGCGAAACAAAAGCATTTATAAACCTCAGAAAATTAGCCACAGCTGCGCTCATTTGTTTTCACCGAGATGGTATCATAACCGATACGTTGACAATCTTGATAAATATGCATTTGTGAGTGGGAAATCGTCGTTGGGGAACCTGTTTAAAAACTATCTGAGACAAAAGTTTAGGAAAATCGATTGGAACTCTGTGCTTGTGCGAATTTATTAGATTCTAGATGACCCCTATGACAGGCGATGACTTTCGTCAAGAGTGTATGAGAATTATCTTTCACACCGAGCCCTACAACAAAGAAAAGTTCGATGCAGTGAATGATCAATACACAAACATGCAAGTGCGTCACAGCGAGTACATTGATGGTAGCATTTGGCCTAATTTTATGGGTGAAACAAACACAGACTCTTTCATTTTGTACCGCATGGAGCAGGCTTTAATTTATGAGAGTGATTACGTGGCCGTGGTCGGACTTTACAACAAATTTAATTTGGCAATTTTCACCAACCAATTGACCAATCTATTTAGCTGCGGACTCGAAGACAGTTCGATGAGTGCCATTTCTCGCCGGATCGCAAATTCGTTAATGTATCATGTGCTATCCTTTGGTATGTTCCGTGATACCAGAGCAATGATTCCGTTTTACTGGCAATGCCCTATCTGACATTTTTGTTGCTCGCTGAAAGAACATCTGCGACGGACGTTAGACCAATTACACCAAACAAAAGTTGAAGTACACGTAAAAAGATTATCCTGGAGCCGTGGTGTTTGGAAACTATGGTCTTTTTTTGGAACGTTGTTCAATACGACGTCAATAGTTTCTACCCAAACATCATCATCAACAAACGACTTTCCAGATCGACCGTCGGTTGTTGCTGAGCCAAAGAATTGGATCTATTGTTTTAAATGCTCCGATATCCCACGACATGTTCGATGAAATGTTGAGGAATGATGTAATTTCTCTGTGCGCGATAGAAGATGAAAACCAAAATTATTCGGAATACATGAACCTGATGTATTCCGGCCAATCTATCGGTAATATGATACTTTCTGTCATGGAACTAGAGTTGTTGACTGGCGATACTCCCATTCTGATTCGTTTCCTCTCACGTGACTAAACTCCATTCTCTATAAACTTTATAGAGTCTTTAATCGACCGTAGAAAAACTGTAAAGAAGCAAATTAAATATCTAAATTCTGAAAAGCAAAACAAACAAGTCTCTGAAGAGAGGATTCAAAACATGAATCTAGAGTACTCGGTGTTGGATGCAAAGCAATTTTCGCTTAAAATTACGGTCAACTCAACCTACGGGCTTTTTGGCACTTCATCTTTTAAGTTTATCAGCATTTCCATAGCCATAGCCACAGCATTGTTTGCACATAAACTTCTTATATATTTATGTAGAATTACACCTGTGCTGTATCTACTACACGCGTTTCCCGATCACAAAGAAAGAATAAACAACCTGATGGAAGAGGAGCTCATGCAGTTGTTATATTTCATTAACCAAGATGCCTACGATACCTACTCTAATCTGGAAGAAAATAAAAAACTGATTTTGTAAGGCGAGATGAAAATCCGTGCAGTTGTTTGCAAAATTCCGCGAGAGTATAGCGAAATGGTCTTTGACGCAGAAACCTATGAGTATCATTTTACAAATATTTTGAAATTTGATGGTTACTGGTTTATCGAACTCATAAATGAGGAAGAGAACATAATTAATGGAAGGGGTATCGTTCTCGAAGGCACTGAGATAATCGCATATATTTCACAAGTGAAATTTGACAAAACTGATTGACTACAGTGTATTTTGCAGTAATCCAATCCAAGATGTGTTGAAACTTTGTTCGATTGTTCATAAAGGATACGAGTGCAATTTATCATGTTCGTGAAAAGAATCTACGACTATGTCGCCGCTTTTGCCTTCTTCTTTGCGAATATGACCAAAGTAACCAATTGTTATAAATTGGAAAAATTCCTCAGTTTCGAAAATGTATTGTTTGCCATTTACAACTACCTCTATTTGATAGATCAGACGGAATTGTACGAAAATGTAAAGTTGTTTAGGCTCAAAAATGCATCTGCATGTCACAGGTACATTGATGGAATCGGTTCTTCCTACATTAGCCGTAAGAAAACGGTGCTCTTGTACGATCCCGAAGACTGTCAGGCAGATCGATACTTGACCTTCGAAAAGTATTCCAAATTACCACCGAGACAAAAAATAAACAATGTGCCACAGCCCGAAATGTATCAGATTAATTATGGTAAATATCTACACAATTACGTAACAGTCATACATGCAATTTTGAATGCAGCCAGGCCTCAGACTTCCATAAAAACATACACAAAAATCGGCAATGAATTGTTTAATAAATGGTTTGGAAGTCATGAAATTTATCTAAAAGAATGCAGAGTGCATTTGTATATCGCAAATGAGAGATTTCCAAAAGAATTTAGTGAATTTGTCATTTACGACAAGTCATTCATAGACGGTGTGAAAATAAATTGTAAAAAAATACAAATAAAAACTCTTTTTATAAATTTCTTTCATTTGATTTTATAAAGATAATATACATATGAAGTTATTTTTTAAAGTACAGTACTACATCTTGCTCGACTTGACCACTCTTTAGATAAATCCACATCTACTACATGGTTGATAACTGATTTTGAGTAACTCCTCTGCGAAGGTTCCATTCGTATGAGTTTTTTTTTTCAATTTCATAAAAAAAAAACAGATATGTCAAAAACCTCAGCGTTAATGGATATATTGATCCTATCACTAATAGATGTGTCAGATGCACAATTGACGGGTATGTTGGTTGTGTCGACTGCATTATTCCCACCCTCACTGTTGAATGCATTGACTACTTTGTCTACAGCCTCATCGTTGATTGATGTATCGACTGCAGTGTCACCAACCTCGCCATTGATTGATGTAATGACTGCAGTGTCACCAACAACACCATTTAATGATGTATTGACTGTAGTGTCACCAACCACGCTGTTGACAGATGTGTTGATAGCATTGTCCACTACCACATCATTGAAAGAAATGGGAAAATAGACAGTGTTGTCATTCATCATTTCATGATTGAAGGATGTGTTGTTCGAAACACCATACTCCACACCTTCTACCCTCATCTAGGTCGAATGCGTCTCTCCCTGTTCTTTAGATTGAATGAATCTCATCAGATTAAAGTACCACAGTGTTGGTTCACGAACACAGCAATTATTCTTTGCATTTTTTATTTTCTTGCACTCCATTAAAGAGGAATCCCGTAAAGACTTTATCTGTCTACTGATGATGTATTTGTCTACATCATGTTCTCCATACTAGATGGAAATGCAAGTAATTCTCGAAATCCCTTATACCTTGCATTTGCATATTTATACAGCTGTTTATCTCTGTTCCAAAGAGCATCGTGTTTTTCATATATGTGAATAAACTCATTTACATAGTCTTTACTAGCATACAATTTTGAATCCATACTTCCAGACTCAGTAATAGTAGACTGTGCTGACTCTTTGAAGTTGGAGGTATGAGTGCCTCGGGAACTGTGGTAGCATTAGCAACAATACACAGTCTTTTATACCTGGCATCATAGGAGATTTCTTTTTTTTACTTCCCTCCCCCAAAAAAATAACTCCATGTACATTTTTAAATTGTTTATTCCTTTTTTATCAATGGATACCTATATAGCTACTTGTAAGTAAAAAAAAATAACATTTCAAGCCATGAACTACAACTGGGTGGATGTAGAGACTCTGTTGGTGGAACGGAAATATTATTATGCCTCGTTCGATACATGTATGAAACCGGCAAGTAAACATAGGGGCCATTCTCATAGTAACCAACTATATCCACCACAATTGGCTATATTTTACAAAAAAATAAAAGAAACATTTTAGCTTATAACATTGTAATTACCAATAACATTATACATTTGCCATTATCATTCAAAATGCAATACATGCATGACAATAACATTTTCATTTAAATTTTAAATTTTGATAGTATTTCTTTGTATGGTGCGAAAATAACAACAAAATCGAATTTTGGGGATGTAAATTACGATTCAGGCGATCAAATCTGGCAAACGACGACAGATTTGTTTGTGCCGGAAGACTCAACCGATGAGGTGCTATGGCTAGATTGTGAACCTGTTTACATAATTTAAAAAATGTTTGGCCCCTTATTCCAATAAATTTAACATTTTGAATCTGTTCAAACAAGATGAAAACCAAATAAAACATTTTTAAAAAGTTGCCGCCGAGTTGAAGAGCATGATAAAATAAATAAATACACAGCTTGTGGTGTTTTTTCATTATTTGTACACACTCCCAGCTATAAATATGTGGACTGTTTCAGTAGCCTGCATTACAAAGCAAGCAGTTGAGAGTGAAGGATGGTGCCAGCAAGATCAAAAATGTTCTTTGCAGCAGTTTTACTGTTTCGCTGAACAAACATCCATGTGAAGAAATTGCCATTTTGTATGCCGACATCAACTACAATAGAAGATTAATACAAAGTGAAGGCAATTGATGATATTTCATTTTTGGTACAGCAGAAGCGGGTCAGCAAAGAAGAATTAATTTATACACAGCACAGAGACGGTATTTCAGATCTGGTAAATTCCTATGGCAAGAGTAAACAGTTATTTTCAATCGACGATGAAAGCGTATTTCCTTTGGCATACTTTTTCTGCCTCTTAACAGAAAAGCATTTTGAACACGGGCGCCATATCAATCTTATTACCAATATTCACTATTCTGTGGAAAAGTCTCTAACACAAGACAATAAGTGGATGTGTACCAATTCGACAGAAGGAAAAGACATTCTCATAAACATGTGAAGTGGAGGAATACTAATGTAAAAAACACTATATATATATTATTATGAAAATGAATGTTTTTTTAAATTGTAGTGTATTGTGTAACAAAAATTGCAATCCATTTCTTTCTTTATTTCGGTATATAAAACCCCAAATTAAAATATGGAATATTTGTGTCATTAAGTGTATAAAATTTGCTGATGACACTATATTACTTTATAATTCGGTTGAACATATGCTGTATTACACATAAATATGTGTTAATTTCATTTACACTGAGATGAAATAAATTTGCATGCACGCCGGTAAGAGAGAGCACACATAACTTTTGTTGTTACATACCTGAAGACTTCTCTCAATAAAAATTTTGCTGTTTTTTCTGCAAGTTATTTACAAACATTTTCCTCTGTTATTTATAGTAAACCGATTATAAAATAAGAGGTGAACAACAAACTAAACACTGTTGTGTTTCATGTGAATTGTATTTATATCAAAATATGAATTTTCACTCAATAATTTTCAAGAGAAATTATATTGGTTGTAAACTACCAAGAATTATTTACATTTTAGCACTACCTCTTAGGTGATTTACGAACTAAATTATTGAAACCTTTTTTTGAAAAATTAATTAGTGTTTATGATCTTTTATTTCAGTATATACAACTGTAAGAATCTAATAAATTCCTCACATTAGCCAGTTAACACTGGTGGTTATATTATTCATAAATTAAAACAAAAAGTTTAATTGGAACATTTACATAATTTTCAATTAATATTTTTTTAAATGATTGTACAATACCTAATTGTACACAGTCTCAAAAAACAATCGGTTTCTCATACCAGTCAATTTTTTTATAATAAAGCTCAGCAATAAAGGCCTAAAAGGGTTTCGTTTTTGTTTCGAGTTTCTTATCGAATATAGTGATGTCAAACAAACACTAGAATGTGCTTAGAATAACTTCTTACTAGGAACCAAAAATTCGAGTAATAAAGAATAATTTTGTCGAGAAGAAACAAAACAAATAACTTAGAATAAATCCCCCCCTTGTGCATGCTGAAAACTGAAAAAGTGGATTTCGTGTGATTGCCAGAAACGAGTGTAAATTTGTCAACTCATCAGTTAATGTAAGTCTTTGACAGAACCAAATAATGTTAACAAGCAGGCACAACCTGATATTTTGCATAATTATTATTATTCCCTTCACAGATGCCTAGTTAAATGATTGTCATTTATCACATATGCTATTGTGAAATTACTGAAAAATCTTTAAAAAATATTTTTTTATAAAACATATTACACTATGAAGAGTAAATTAGTACATTCAACTCAAGTTAAAAGAAGTTTGCTTATTGGAAAATGCTTCTTGAAGTAGAAAATAGAAACATAAGTTTTCATTATTACAGCTAATTGTTTGCTAAGACATAGCACTGGGTTTTTATGCACAAAATATTAAATAAATTGAATTATATGATTTTACTTTCAAACCGAGTAGATATCATTACAAGAATTCATTTAATGTATTTGTTGCTGTTTTCAAAAAACATTCCATTTTTTTTATAGTTAATCTAGAATATTTTATGAATTAATAAATAGAAGAGACTATTTAATTTAGTTTTACATATATATAATGTACTTTATAAATTTATTATTACACAAATGGTAATATACCCCTGTTGTTATTCAGACAATGATGAGACTAACTAACCTGCCACTATAAGGCAGTTATTATTGTTCAGGTCAGAATTAAGATTTCTTTCCTAAGTATAAATACATTTTCAGTTAGTTATGTATCAATATTTGTTCGAATTATGTGACCACTATGTTGATCTATATTATACAATAAATGTTCTGATCTTTTTCCCTTAACATCGCGAGTTCGATATTAATATGTACGTGTGTAGTTTGACTGGCAAGTTTCTGGAGTTCAGATTCTTTGTTATTTAAAAAAGGTTTGTAGCAATATTTATTCACAATTTTCTTTGTTTTCTCGAGATTAATTATATTTCAGGTTTTACGAACTTCGTTATTTAGGCCAGGCACATTTTTTTCCATAGAATTATAATAATTAAGCAAAAAAAGTATTTCAAGGAGAAACTTTATTACAACTGTTGTGAAATCACTTCTTTCTATGTTGGCAATATTGATGAGTAGTAAAATGTTTCTTTGCTACAATATGAATATAAGTAGCATCATATATTCACCAAGAGATAGCGCCAAAGGTGTTTTAAATAAATTATAAAATGATGTTAATACAATTTTCTTTTTTTAATAAATGTAAAACACTTTAATAATGCTATTATTTTATGTTTCTCACGGTCCCATATGGTCAACACTGATTATAAACATCCAGACATACTATGGTGTAAACATGTGAATAACTTTAATGTGTAAAAATGCTGCAATAAAACAAATATTTTATGTTTTCAAGGTCCCACCTGGTCAATATTCGTTATAAACACCCAGACATACTGTGGTGCAAATACGTAGATAATTTTAATGTATAAAAATGCTTCAATAATTCAAACATTTTATGTTTGCAAGGTCCCACGTGGTCAATATCGGTTATAAATATCCAGACATACTGTGGTGTGAATACATATATAATTTTAGTGTGTAAAAAAATGATTCAATAATTCAAATATTTATGTTTGCAAGGTTGCACGAGGTCAATATTGACTATAAACATAAATACATATGGTGATGCAAATACATGGATAACTTAAAAATGTAAAAATATTTCAATTATACAGATATTATATGTTTGCAAAGTTGCACATGGTCAAAACTGATTATAGACACCCAGATATATTGTGGTGGAAATATGTACATAACTTTAATATCTAAGAATGCTTCAATAATACAGATATTTTGTGTTTGCAATGTCCCACTTACTCTGGTTTAAAATTTGGATGTAAGTGTCAGTTATAGGAACAAACATCATTAGCTGGCACCCTCATCACCAACTAACACCAGGGGCAATTGCGGAACCATACACAAGTAATGTTAATTACAAGGGTTTTCTCTTCAAGGAGAATGGCCATGCAAACAAGACATGAAGGAGACATGCACCTGCACTGGACATTTAGAGCCAAATATGGTGACAGTCTTCAACACAGAGGTGGAATGGGACCTTTTTTTAAAGTCAGTCCTTTAGTTCACAGTAACTAACACCAGTGAGATTGTGGTGTACTCTGATTGGTTGATCAATAAAGTGAAAAAAAAAGGAGAAGAATTACCATTTTTGGAATACTCTTGCAAAATCTCATGGAACTAAACCAACATATCCATTGGGCCCTATGCATGTAATTAGGATTCATAGTTGTTCTTGAAAGACAAAGTTAAATTATTAATAAGGTATATAAGGACCATGGTTAAATTTATTTAGTTCAATGTGATTATACCAGAACACTCCACTATCGATAAATCTATCTCCCCCCAAAAAAACTCAGACTTTCAACAACCAATCAGAGTGCACTATTTCATTTCCCCTCCCTCACCCTCTTCAAAGTTTGCCTTCATTCCAGAAAAATCTGGAAAAAGACCAGTCGATTTCTATATATATATATATATATACCCTATTCCTTTTGCTCTGGAGTGAATAAGGATTGGCGTTTCTTTGTCCAGCTCATGGTATCGACTGGTCTTTTTTCTAGATTTCTCTGCCATATAGACAAACGTTGAAGAGGGGAGGGAGGGGAAATGAAATGCTGCAATGTGATTGGTTGTTAAAATTAGGAGTGGGGGAATTCAACTTCACTCACTACTTTTCTCGGAATTAAATTATAATAACTTTTCTCTGAATTAAACAATGGAGATAACAACATACACACTTGATGTTTTTATTGAAAGTTAACAACTGTTGTTACAAAATACACAATTGTAATATTTCTCAAAAGTAAACAACTGTGTTTACAACACACAGTTTTGTGTAACATCATAATCCAAGCTGGTGATTGGATAAGTTTCTCCCCCTTCTCCTGCAATCAACAACCAATCATAGTACAGTATTTTATTTTGCCTTACTTCCCATCCTTTTGGTTTAGCTTATATGGTGGCAGGATCTGAAAAAAAAGACCTCAGTCAATGATGAGAGCTGAACGTGGAAACATCACTCATTCTCCTAGGGCAGAAGTAAAGGGGACAAGTATAATAATAAATGTTCTGTTATATTAACTTGTTCTCCAAGTAATGAAAACATTTACATTATTATTTTATCACCCACAAATATATAACTAAAACAACTCTTTATTTATATTGAAAAAAAAAAAATTCTTGCTGGAGAACACCTTGCTTTGTATGCCCGTTTACCATTTTGATGGTACTTGTAGCAGACTTGACACATTATCCAACTCTGCAAAGGTTGTTGTGTCCAAAAAAGTCTAGGTATATCAGTATGTTAAGCTTGATGTTGCTGAAGATGCTCTCGCTTCGTAAGCCCATTTACCATTGTGATGGTACTTGTACCAGACTTGACACATTATCCGACTCTGCAAAGGACGTCGTGTCCAAAAAAGTCTAGGTATATCAGTATGTATAGCTTGAGTAGATCGCTTTGTATGCTCACCGCCATTTCTGTGATGGTATTTGTACCACATGTTTGTATAGGTGATCCACCTCTACAAACAGTGTTGGTATCAAGAATCTAGGCAAATTAGTACATTAAGCTTGAGTCGATCTTTGGCTATCTTTGGCTTGAGTTTTTGAAATACATAAAAAAAGTTTTTTTAATGAAAGCATGATTAAAGTGATAAAAATCATGTACCTTATTTACATTGCTTGGTGTCGGGCTGACAAATAAATACGTGTGAGCGTTTGTGGGGGTGCGAACAGAGTTCTGCCAATAACTAGCCACTTATTGTCAAGAATATACAGGAAATTTGAATGTTATTAAAAAAATTATTATTATTTTTATTTACAAAAGCACAATATTTTTGAAAAAGACAATAGAACATTGTAGGTTCTAACTGATTTATCAAAATGTTTGTCTAGTTTGTCGCAAACTTCCTGGTAAAAATCATTAAATTTGGTTTCAGGAATCAATTTTTTTTAATTTTCATACCACATTTGCATAAATTCCTTTAGTCGCCTTTCCGACACATTTTAATTGGCCATGCATACCTTTACCATCGAAAAGAATTTCGAAGTAATGTGTGAATTCAATATGCATTCTTGATATTTTGCATCGACGTATGAGGGCTTGGTCATGGAAACTGGCCTGTTTCTTTTGAAAAAAAAAAAAAACAAGTTGATGAGTAACATCATATCGAGAAGTTGAATTCCCACATATCTTGTCCTTGAGTAAATTCATATACACGTCGAGTCAGTAATATGCCGCCCAATAGAGGGGTCGCTTTGCTGTAATTACCTATTTCCACCTTGCCGAGCAAGCGATCAACTAGCGGGTTATTGGGATTGAACTGAATGTATATTGGAAACTTTTCACGATGGGAAGTAATCGACCCATCGCAGCCATGGCCACGACCGAAAGCATTTTCTGTCTGGTAATTATATGTTTGGCAGTTATTGGTAATTCGACTGACTTGTATGAGTACATGAACCCCATAGGCATACATCCCATGTTAAAAAACACTTTGAAGCATATGGCATTGTACGATTCCAAATCGTCGATGCGTACACATGCTTTGTAACTCAGGGAAACTAATAGGGGATCATGATCATTGTGTGGGATCTTGGCCGAATTCAACTCGAGATGGCTCGGGATACCCATGTTGTGTAGCTTCAAAGAGTATCTGAATGTATGTTTATTCCTGCACCTGTCTTACCATAAAGTACCAGGGAATTTCGCAACTGATTACTTCAGAAATTTAAAGATGCCATAATTTTATTAGAGTGACTATCAAATCCATGTTGAATTCGCCATATAAAATTATGGATGCAAATCCAATATACATGTGATCCAAGTAATCGGTGAGTAACATGTCAATTTGGCTGTGGTTTGGTACTCTCTTGGGTAGACATTCAAGTGTTTGTACAAATGGTAAAGTTCTTTGTGATGGTACCACTCAATCTTTGGCTCAATGTGAAATGGAGGGTGAACTCGCGAATTTTCACAAAATGGTAGCAGTAAATTAGCGATGTCCTTTACATGATTCATGTACACGGGTTGGCCAACGTATTCAATAACAAGTTGTTTCATATCATCGTAAATTTCGAAGCAATTTTCACATGAATATCGAACAAAAAATGTCCATCTGCATAAGAATTGTGAAACCCCATACGCAAAACCACGAAAATATGACGAATGCATTACATACGAATACATCCTCGAACTCGGTCAGCTCGATGGACGATTCGAAATGCCCTTATCTCCAACCTTCAAGTTTTGCACCACAAATCTAAAATTATCCTCATTGAGCAGAAAGTTACCATCGCCAATTGCGGACATTGAATTTGACAATTGTGATACTTGAAAACTGGACTCCGGACAATCTGGCTGTTACAACACTGCGTCTATCGGCAAGGAAGTTGTAGCCACAATTTTTGCAATTTGTTTAGCATTATCTTCGGCAATGAGTTGTTTTTGCTTTACATGCAAAATCTTCTCGAATGTTGCATAAAAATAATTCATAGGTTGCGAAGTGTTGAACAGCATGGTCGTTCTTTTATCGTCATTGTCAATTTCCATACCACAATCATGTTCATTGTCCGAGTCTCCTTCTGTACCGCCAACTCCAATTTTGTTTCTTATGCCATTCTTTAACAAAACACAAAACTGAAGACTATTTTTCGAGTCGAATAAAAAGTTGGACAAACTGAGTAATTTCGGCATGTGTTGTCTGAAAATGGAATGTATAAATAGAGTAACTGGTTTCAGGTTTACCGCATATATCTGAGTTAAAATATACAGCAAGTACACAAACATCTTGAAGGCAATCACCAATTTGGTGCCAGTAATAAGCTTTAAGTATTCTACGAATGTTGGAGGCCATTTTCATTTAGAGTCAAATCATTTAATGTAACCACAAAATTTTCATCGATGTACTCAAGTGGTTTGAAATCAGGTTCGATTAATGCATACTGCTTAGCCACAATGTTTGAAAATATCGGCCAGAGTAACATCGCCATCAACTTGTTGTATTGCAACCATGATAAGAAATGTGGTAATTTAAGGTAGATGTCGAAACACAGGTCTTGTGTATGAGGGAAATGGACCAGAGTGATTATCGGTTTTGTAATGTTGTAATGGTACTTGATCGTCACCAGACATGTCAGGGAAGGCGAAGCTGTTTCAAATAGATTTAGTAATATGTTAAACACATGCCCATCACAAAAGTCTTGGTAACCTAGATGGTCGAGATCCTCATCTTACTCTTGTCTTTCGAGACTAAAGTACAACTCACTTTCGTGAATGATCGAAAACTTTCCATTGCCAAACAACAACACGAAGTCAATAAAATGTCCGAAAAGAAGAAATTAGTCACCTTACAGCTGTCACTGGCGACAATTTATTTTTTTTATTCGAGGATGTTTCCCTATTATCACCACCACCATCTCTACCATTGGATTCACTAAATATGATGTATTTTTACATGTTGAACAGGTTTATCCAGTCAAGAGGTCCTTCGCATAAAGACAAAATCAAAAAAATTGGAACGTTGGTCTTGTAGAATCCTGCGTACAATTGATTTATAACAGTTTCGTCGGTGCACCAACTGGCCAAGATGAATTTTGCATACCAGTTCGGATTGAAAAACTTTAACACACATCCCACCGACTTTATTAAATTTTTTCTATCGACATAGCAAACGAGTAATGACAACACGTTCGTCACTTAACCGCGATTCACCATATCCGATAAAACAAAGAAGAACAAGTCGTAATTTTCTTCAAATGTATGTGATGATACAGGTCCACATATCCGTTCTTGTGGAGGATAGTATGAGTGCATGCATGTAATTTTTCTTGTAGTGATCAAAGTCAATGTCGGGTTGTCGTATCGCATCCTTGAATCGATTAATTACATACAATTGATTTTTACTAAAGGGGCAAAATTCACGATCGTAAAAAGGAACCTGATGTTTGGCACTTCCCAATGGGTACTCGGAAAAGATGACGTCGGATGAAATGTCCAGTTTTTCCACGTTAAACTAAGCGTTCTCCAACTGGTTGGTCTCAAACTGAAAATTTGTCTCGATCGTGCTGATTCTATACAAATCGTACATCTCGGTAATTATACTCTCATCGTCACTTCCACTTAGACTTTCAATTTTGTGAGCAATTTCTCCATCAACACACACGACGAAATACCCAGCGACATATTAAAACCAAAACCAGTACTCGGTCGATCCGATGGATGGCTTTACCATACCTTCCTCACAATAACCACCACTGCCTTTCCCGTTTGCACCCAATGGTCATTTACCGAAATCGACTCCTCGTCATTTCGCACTTGCCTGATCGATGAACGTGTATTTTCTGACATATTCGTTGATCCAATCGAGTTTTAAAGAAAAAACTTCTCGCGATGAACTGCAAGTTATGGAAACTACGATGGCTTCACTCTCCTTGGAGGGATCGTAAAAGGGAATAGAAGACATGAGCTCATCCTTTAGAGGCCATATATTGATGGGATTTAGTTTTTGAAATGATCATAGGTGCTCAGCCATTCGGGAATGTGATCTCGGACGTTGGGCAAGGAACGCTGTGTCGGATTGTCCAATACAAACTTGAATTCCAACCCCTCGTTCGATTGCGAGCAGATGTGAGAATGATGGCAAAAAAAATACATGTGCACTAACAAAATCCATCACTATGGGTAGAATTAGGTGGAAGTTGGCCTTTTCGGGCCTATGTATCACGAGACAAGACCCCTTGATGTAAAATGAGAATGTGGCTGCAGTAACATTCTCGACAAACTCACACACAGTCGGACCAAACGAGGTTCTCTTCTTACCAGTCGAAATTGTATTCATCGTGGGCATCAAAGTTCAAGATTATGCATTGGTAAGCTAAACTTTTTTTTGTGCAACCAGCCCACAAGCATACACTGCTCCGCATTTTTTTCCCGACAAATGGGCAAACATACACTTTAATAAAAGATCATAACCAAAGGGCAAAATTTCCTGAGGGTTGATTTTACTGAATTCACTGTATCCGACAACGGAGACGATTTTGTTTCGATCGTATTTGCTATCATACTGGCTTACGAGTTGCATTATTATGCGATCCAGATTCGTATCGACAGTTACTAGGCCAATTTTCTGAATGCGTTTGATAATTTTCCCAATATGTTCCTACTCCTTGTCCATTTTACTCGAGTCATTAATCCTTTTCGCTAAATAAGACATATCAGAATACTTACAAACAAGAACGAGACAAAAATGTTGATCAAGGCGGTATACAAGAAAAAAATTGGGCCATATTCCCTCGCCAGATGTGCAGAATACAGACAGTCGAGATTATTCTGCAAGTGTTCGTTTGTCTCGTCCGACAACATCGACTTGTTTTTAACTGGAAGGAAAAAAAACGTATTTTTGTCTTATATCCAACATTACACTGGTAAATAAAAATACTTTTTTTTTTTTTTACTAAAGGTGGGGGGAGGAAATGTATATATATACTGTATATTAAATACTATGTAGTATATAGAATACAATATATATAGTATATATAGTACATATAGTATATAGCTTATATATTATATAGTATAAAGTATATAGTATTATATATATGTATTTCGTATATATTTTAAGTACAGTGTAAAGGAAGTATATAGTATATAGTATATATTTAATAGAACACTGTATATATTATACTAATTCCTAAATCCTCCACTTCTTTAGGAGGAAAGTTGAATTGTCTCTGCCCATCTCCCGCCATCGACTGATGTCTTTTCCAGATCTTGCTGCCATAAAGGCTAAACTGAAAGTAGGGGGCAAGTGAAATGCTGCAACACGATTGGTTGTTGATAATAGGAGTGGGAGGAACTAACAACCAGAGTACACCATTTCCCTTCCCCACCCTTCCCAACCTTTCAGTTTGCCAATATGGCAGAAGAATCTGGAAAAATGACATTAGTCGACGGCGACAGATGGACAGACACATCAACCTTACTCCAAAGCAGAAAAGGAGCAAGGAATATGTATATTATTTTCTATATTTAGTATATACTATATAGTTTATATGTAGCATTTTAAAAAGTATATAAATACTATATATTATATACTATATAGTACATATTATATTGAATATATATTCATTTCTACCCGACATTTTCCTATGGGTTTGCGAGTCGAGAGCTTGATAGTGAGATTTACCATCCGGGAGATCCAAAACATCCTTCACCGCATTCGCTCGGACTGCGCGATGTGGTCTCCTTTTTTGACGGTCAAATTCGGCGCAATGTTCCAGAAGCAGATGTGTAGTTCTCAGCGATAATCGGAATTGCACACTCCGGCGTAAAGTTGAAGTCCTTGTTTTCCTGTCGATGTATGAGGAGTCATTTACCCAAAATGACCAGCAGAATACAGTAATCGAAGACCCAGAGATAGTGCACGTTGTTGTCCCACAGCTATTGTGATATCTGCCATGGTGTATAAATCACAAGCAGCTAATCCCAGAGTTGAATTTTTTTGAGCTCTTGTTTCTGGATGAATCTTCTCGTAACAGAGAAGAGGACCATTGTAAGGTAATGTTCGGATCGGTAGTTTAATCCATACTGAATAACATTAGTTACTCGACTTAATATTATATATGCTAATTTCTAGTCTTGTTTTTTTGTTTTTATTCATTAACTTTTTTTGTTTGTTTTTATTCATTGACTTTTTTCTTTTAGTCGACCAACATTAACTCGTTTTTGTAAGCCTAATTATGAGCCAGATTTGTGGAAATGTAGTGGATACAAGCATAGACGAAATTGATAAACTCTGTGTACACCATCTTCTTGATCGAGCAACAACATGCACGTGTTGTCCCCCTAACATCACATTCTCAGTATCGACCATTGAAATGATTATACATTGATCTTAATTTATCCTTGATGATGTTGGTGATGTTAATACTGCTGCCCACGTCGTCGTACACCTACAATTTCCACAAAAAAAAAACATTTTTTTGCTTCGTTTTCTCCGGTTTTGTAATTGTCGATTTGACACCGTATGAAATAACAAGCGGTAATGACTCGATTTATCAAATGATCGACTTGCTTCTTTTTGTTTTTCATTTTTGAATGTGGTAATTCATAAGGTCTTTTTGAATGCATCTTTTGCCTCCTGTTTGCTATCGAAATGGTACACAGAGATACGATTTAGCTTACATGTAGCTTTGGGACATGGTAAAATAAACGGAGCCACTATTTCGACCAACAATCTGTAGTTGGAGTGTGAAATGTTGGCAATCTTGCATTATTGTTCATGAGCATGTTGACATTCCTGTTCTGCTTTGTTTTTCAAGTTCGAATGTGAATAATCATTCCTGTCTTGCTTTCCGACATTCCTGTTCGGCATTTCTTCCTTATTATAAATGCACGAGTTGAAAAAAAATGAAAAATATATCCTTTAAAAAATTTTTATTTTTAATTTGTAAAAATAAATTTTTATTGTCATCTTAGGGTTGTGTGACATCATAACCAAAGTCGACAGATAAAGGATTAATCCTATGAACGAGTGTGATCTCATAACCCAAGTCGACGGATATGGGATTAATCCTATGAACAAGTGTGATGTCATAACACAAGTCGACGAAAATGGGTATGATGTAATGACACATTGAGGCATCATATGGGTGCGACATCATAACCTAAGTTCACGGATATAGGTTTAATCATATGAACGAGTGAGACATAACCCAAGTCGACAAATGAATATAACATCATAACCCAAGGAGATGAAAACTGGCGAGAATATTTTATGCAGATTAGTTGGTCGAAAATTGCAATGTTAAAAAAATTCAAACTATATTTGTAGATTTTATTTGTTACTAAACTGAGGGACAGATTAAAAAAAAAAACATTTATGTAGCATAGATGACTCAATCACACTTTGTCGACGAAATTTAAACAAAAAATGGCAATCTATCGAAATTGCGAACCGGCACATTCACACTCAGACATGACACATTAACATTAATCATATTGCACTGTTTCAGATTCCCTTCCTTACCAAACCTTTCAGTTTGCCTTTAGAGAAGCAAAATCTGAAAAAAAAAAAAAAAAAAAAAAAAAGACAAATTATAACCAGACACATGCAGGCAAGTTTATTTTACTCGGAACCAAACAGAATTTACTATTATTAAAATGGGGATATGAAATTTTGTAATTTGATTGGTTGTCCAATAAAGTGTTAGGGAGGAATCAACAACAAATCAGAGTGCACAATTTATTTCCACCTCCCGTCCCCTCTTCAAAATTTGCCTATAAGGCAGAGAAATCTGGAAAAAAAGACTTCTGTTAATGGCGAGAGCTGCACAGAGAGACATCAACCTTCCTCCACTCCAGAGCAAAAGGACTAATACAAGTATAATAATAAATGTTAATATTATATATACTATATACACTACATATATTATATAAATACTATATATACATATATTATATATCATATACTATATATACAATATGCTATCCAGAATATATACTATATTGTATATATTATACTTATTCCTTGCTCCTCTTCTACTCTAGGAAGAAAGTTGATGTGTCTCTGTTCATCTCTCGCCATCGACTGGCATCTTTTTTCCAAATTTCTTGGCCATATAGGCAAACTAAAGGGATGAGAAGGGGGGGAGGGGAAATGGTTTATTCTGATTGGTTGTTGATTACCCCAACTCCTAATTTCAACAACCAATCATGTTCCAGCATTTCAGTTCCCCTCCCTTCCCCTCCTTCCAGTTTAGCCTATATGGTAGCAAGATCTGGAGAAAATATGTCAGTCGATGGCGGGAGATGGACAGAGACACATCAACCTTCCTCCTAGAGCAGAAGAGGAATAAGGAATAAGTATAATATATAATATTTACTATATACACAATATATAGTATATATATACTATATAATAAGGTATATTTATTAGTTTACTTACCTTTTTGTTCTTACTTTATTTCTCTTCTGTTCTAGAGAGGAGGAAGTTTGATGTTACTCTGTCCAGCTCTTGCCGTTGAATGAAGTCTTTTTTCCAGATTTATCTGCCATATAGTCAAACTGAAGGAAGGGAAGGGAGGGAAAATTAAATGCTGCAACGTGATTGGTTGTTTAAATTAGGAGTGGTGGGGATTTAAATTAATTTATCTCGCAAGGAGTAGGGGACAGTGTACAGTTTATACAAGTCTGTTTAGTTTGGAGAAAACTTGCAGATGTGTGTCTGCTCCTTATACAAGTAATTAGTATTCAAAATTCATCTTGTAAATGTGAAGTAAATAATAATGTAACTTTGGACGAGTTGTGTTACCCTTGTTTAGTTCTGCAAAACTTTACCAGAGTGTGTTGAAATTAGCTGCCCGGGAGGGTAGGGGGGGTTATCGATGGTGATATACTCGGACAAAATGTAGTGGAACTAAACAATAAAAGATGCCTTTTTCTCAATATTTTTTTTAAATGTACATGTTCATTTGTTTATTTTCAATGCAAAATAATTATGTAACAAATGTCAAATTCCATTCGTCATTGTCATCTCCATCAAGGCCATTGTTATCATTTTTCATAGTACCAACATTCTTATCATAACCATTGCTGATTGCCACCACCATCATCGTTATTGGTATCATCGCCATAACAACCAATTCGCTTGTGAAGAATGACGATTGTAGAGCACTCGAATGTTTTCTCTACTTATAAAAAACCAAGGCATTATCAAAAAAATATTTTTTACAGCAAAACTAAAAAACTTAACTATAAATACCCAAACTCAGATTCTTTTAATACCTAGTTTGAGTAGTCTGTTGATGATTTGCACTGCCGAATACTGAGTGGATGTTATATCATCAAATATGTAATCAATTTAGCATATGTTGGTATTTAGTATTTTTAACAGAGTCTGGTGTTTAAGGTTTATAGTTTTTTTCACAAAACTCTGTCCCTCACATTTACCATCAATTTCCACTACTCGAGTCATGTTGGTTTTATTGGATTTTTTTCAGAAGCTGAATTAATAGTTTTCCATTATAATTCACCATCATGTGCTGTAGGGTGAAATTAGCAAATACCGAACATCTCCCATCTCGGTCCATTTGACACAATGTCGTCCAAAAGAAAAATTGTGTATAATTTCCATCAAGTCTAGAAACATTATAATTATTTTTATTCCTCTTATCATGTATTCAATCAATATCATTGAAAATAATAGCCGTGGTTTTTTGTGTTCGGTGATGGATGTTTTAGTGTCACAGACTTTGAAAAAAAATGATAAACAGCATTGGGTGGTTGCCGACTTGTATTTTCACACGACTTTCTTTACCTGTGGTAACACAATAAACATTAAATACATTTTACGTGATTATTGCTCATTTAAAAACAAATTTCGTTGGAAAATTACCTACTTGGTCAACTTTTCGGAACCATTTCTTAAACTGGAGATGTGCCGTTATGGAAACATAACTCAATTGATAAAAATCCAGCAGATTTTCGATGCAGATTCGTCAGGATCGCCTATAAAATAACTGGCTATAGACTCGGATGTTAAATACACTGTCGATGCCCTGGGAAACAAAGAGGGTAACGATGCCGACACAGGATGCTTTTTTTAACACCATCAATTTGCATCACGGGTCGATTCACAAAACTATGTGAGTGAATGAGTCTAATCAGAGGGAATGAGAAGGGAAAGATGAGGCAACCTCAACTTCGCCTCACATCTTTCTTGAGGCAATCTTGAGAATGCCTTAACATTGCCTAAAAATTATGCTGCAATAAAATGAAACATTACAGGATAATCTTGAGGCAAATTTGAAGCAATTTTCAAATTCGCCTCAAGATTATGCCAAAATTTATGCTTCATTACCCTCAACTTTGCCGCGGGTAATTTTTTTACTTCATGCACTTTTTTGTTTGAAATATTTTTTCCAGTTTTGTGAGTGTCTCACTTTATTGATGACAAAAAGAAAAAATAAAATAAAAAACCAACAATATAAAACATATAACCCTTTTTATTGGGCGAAATACAATTACAATAAATAAAGAATAAAAATTAATTAATTAATTGAGTAAATAAGTCTTTGTTTCTCAGGTGAAACATACACACACAGTAAAATGAAGTACCAAGTGTCAGACATAAGCCTGGAACGAGCAAAAAAAACAGGCCAATTGTTGGCACAAAACAAATTAGGTGTATATCCTCAACAGTTGGTGGTTCAGGAAAAATTTTAAAAATCGTGCTTAAGTTGAGATGCAAAACAATATTGGTATTTACCTCGTGCAAATAAAATTTCCATTAATTTACCGTCGGTCGAATCGCAGGCCCATGAAACAATTAAAAAACAATTTCGATGATCTATGCTGTTTTGTTATTCACAACTTGAAAATGCACTCGAAGGAATCAATTTCCAGCTTTAAAAACATTCTGGAAACTGACGAAATGGCCTAATTGGTCATCCTGTTCAAGATGATTGGTAATCACCAGTATATTTCGAAAAAAAAAAAATTGCATTCCATTCTGGATTCGTTTGATTCCCTTATTGCATTGTTTCCAGAATCCCCTGGAAAATGGTACCACGATTTAAGAGATCAAATAAAGATGTGGCAGTACAGTCAAATGTATGCCAACTGGAAGAAAATATATACATTTTTACTCTTGTTAGAATCGTGCAAGGTCGGTGAGTCATGCATAGTTGACGAACAAGCTATTTACGCCTTGGACGAGCAAATTTTTCGCTGCATCAAGCAAACATTTGTCGAGATTCAAATGATTTTCTATATTCCATTTTGTAATGGGTCGACAAAATCAATGTTGCCAGATGCACCAGAATTTACTGTCACCACAAATAATATGTTTGCGCAGTCAAATCGTTTTATGAGCTGATCAACATCCAAACGAGATCATTGTTCCTCACACGTGGATGACATCGCTAGGCATCGACCTGAACATCTCTCGAATCGTCCTCTTCGACCTGACCAACATTGTGGATGGACATAAGGAGAAATTCATAAATCTAGGGTGATATACAGTAATTTTACTCAAACGAGATCCAGTGATACATACTGCCTCGATCGTTGTCATCGATCGAGTGGCTTTTACGATGACAGATTTACTGTTTGTCTCGTCATTGATCCTGAAGAATTAGATTGCCGACATAGACGTGGTTTCGGATGCAGTCGCCGTCAAGGAAGCGTTAATCAACATGTCTCCCATTTACAGTATTTACATTCTTTTTGATAAATTGAGGTTGAAATTTATCGAAGCTCGCATTCTGTACAGGCATAAACGAATCTTACCCAAAAAACATGAGTTTCACCAATTATTCGAATTGTTTCGAAACATTTACACACTGATATGGTTCGATGACGAGACGAATCGCGAAGCATTGGACAAACTGTTTGTCGACATGCCCCATGTTTACGACATGGTCGAACCAACTGTGTATATTTTGAAAATTTTTGTCTCTTTATTTATTTCTAGTACGGCTCGAGGAAAACATACAATATCTTTTGCGAGGTGAACCAGAAAACTTACGAGTTGATAAATGGCATCATTAATGTTTTTCATGACGAATCGCTCCCATTTCTCCACTAGTTAAAATCACTGAGTTAATTGGACGGAAATTGAATTTTCATCATTTTGAGCGGCGCCAAAGGAAACATTCATCATACCTCGGACTCAGGGATAAATTGGTTTCGCTCGATGGTACGCTCGAATTTAAAGACACAATCAATTCCTCGAAACTTTCTTTGAACGAAATTGCGGCCGAAATCGATAAGTAAATGTACCAAATGGGTATAAATGCGCACATGGTTCCTGGACTCAGTCATAATTCGTTTATCTAGGCCATCGAATGGAATGGTTTAACTTTGAGAAATGACGGTTTTTATTTAAATGAAAAACGAATGTTATTTCCCAGGCAACGATTCACCGAATCATTCATGCAATACTTTGTGCATACTTTGTGAATGCTTCCATAAATATATATATATATATATATATATATATATATTCCGCCCACCTTTTTAGAGAGGAGTAAACTAATTATGGTTAATTTCGAGTATACTTTTCACGAACATGGGCGACTGCCCACCAATGCCATGCAATATGCGTTTATGGGATTGCAAACGGAGTGTTTCGAAGAGACGGGCATTGTGGAATATATATGTTCGAGGTATCCAGAATATAATTTGTTTTAATCGTGGTTGGCAACGTACGATTTTTGGACCCAAGGCAATGAAACAACGACCGAAACAACTTAGCCAAGCTGGATTCTTTTACACAGGGGACAATGATACGGTTATCTGCTTTTATTGCATATGCAAATATTATCACTGGAAGGAAGAAGCTGATCCTTAGATAGAACACATTTATAATTACTCGATGACTCAATGTCTGTATGTTAACCTGATAAAGGATAACACATTTCCTATCATGGCTGCAAATTTCGAGGATGGTATAAATGTTTGTAAAATCGACATCACAGATGACGATGTCGATGTTGATGCCATATCTCAACATTTGCAAAACAATAAAGAACAACATGCCTTTCCTGAATACAGTACGTATGAAGCACCAATAAGATCGTTTAAAATAGAACAATGTCCTCCATCTCTAGTTCAAGACCCGAAACGGGTAAGTAATGCGGGGTTCTTTTACACTGGTTTCGGTGATCGAGTGACTTATTTTCATTGCGGTAAAAACATTATGCATTGGGAAGATGAAGAAGATCCTTGGGTAGAACATGGTTTTTGGTATCCCGAATGTAAATTTTTCATTTTGGCAAAAGGAAAGAGTTTCGTCGACAAAATTCGGATGGAAAGAATACGACGCTTTAAGCAAAAAGAGAACAATGATATGGCAAATTCTGCAAACAACGATTTGGAGAAATATGTGAGCGGCAGCAGCAGCTATAATTCCACAAACAACGATTTGGAGAAATGTGTGGGCGGCATCATCAGTGGCGATGACTAAGATGAACAACAAAATCCATTTCTATGCAAGATTTGTTACCAAAGAGAATTGAAGGTTTTCTGCCTTGTGGTCATTCTATTTCATGCATCAAATGTCTATTCACACATTCCAAATGTGCAATATGTCGTAAATATCATTGCTTTAAGTAAAATATTCATATCGTAAATAAATATATATATATTAAAAAAACCATTTTTTTATTTTACATTTATTTTTGTCAATTCATTTGATACATATTTTTTCACAAACACAACCTCATCAAACAGGGAAGCAAACCAAGCAAACAAGAAATTTTGATTAGTAATGTAGTTTTCCTAGTTGAACCCATTGGTGATTTCAAATGTGTTTCTTCTCTTGATCAATTCCTTCATAATGGAATGTCCGGGGCGAGACACCATTTCATTATTTGCAACCCAAAATGGAAAATTTATGCAGGAACCTTTTATGTATGTGAAGTAAACGTTCGGCACAAAGTTGTAAGACAGGCAACACATTTTGTTTGAACGTAAGCGGGTCGGTGTGTTGGCAATTATAATCGAATAACAACCCATACACACACTGCGAGTATGGAGAGTGGTCTAGAAACAATTGACTTTTCTTCAGCATTTGTACGTAGCACATTAGTTCGTTTTCCAAGTCGATGGTATACATCGATTGGAGTGGGTTATTCTCGTTCTTGTTCTTGTATGGGGTATATTACACCAGAAACTGGAGAAAATCAAACGATCGAGCAGACACTGTAGTCTTCCCCACACCCGAAGTCCCTTCGAGAAAAACAACTTGTTTTTGTCGGGAAAAAACTCGCAAAGTGATAAACATCAAGCTGCTTCAAGTCAAACTAAAGACCGTCGTGATGATTGTAGACATCATTTCATTTCCAAATATGAAATGTTCATAGAGTTGTAAAATTAGTAATTCCAAACAGCCGATGCATAATCCAATCAAATAGATTAGAGACAGTAACTGTCTTCGCCAAACAATCAATGTTAGAGTTTGAATGATCGAACCCAAATTGATTGTCAGTCCTGGTATGATGACAATAATGTTGTTGAGGTATTCTTCGTGTAGAAATCCATTGCTGATTACTATCAAAATTGAAGCAATCAGCCACATGATATACGATGCGGTGAAACAGTTTTCGAGAACATCTTCTCTTTCCGACATGGTTGACAATGATCTTCTGATGAGTTGGTGGAGATTATATATATATATATATATATATATATATATATATATATATATATATATATATATATATATATACACATATACACACACACGAGTGTTTAAAAATATGAAAACGAAAAAAAAAAAAGAAACCTCTACAAAAAACAAAGTTATATAGTAAGGGATTTCATTTTTTTTCTCAGTCTCAAATCATTGTTCTGTGAGTGAAGAGCGTGTAATGTAGGCGAATAAATTTCGCAGGAAAGAACATATTAATGTTCAGAGTTCCTCACACTCGCTGACTGAAAAGACGATTAAATTTGAAGATAAATTGTCTGCTAAATGAGGGTGAGTTGTAATTATACATTTTATTAAAATTAGTTGGTGATCAAGTTCCGATCGGTGATATTCTGATTTATTCCACCATGCTTTTCTTTGTCCACAATTTTCGAAAAGAATACGAGTGTAATGTGAATTTCGAAATGATATATTTACTGGCAAAGAAAAGGTTCGTACTTTACCCGACAAGTAAATTTGAGAATGAATTTGATGACTTGATGAATCACTATCTCCTTAATTCGCTAATGTCCAAGGGATTGGATCCGATCTTGATGGAACAATTTCTCATGCTGTGACGACCATATACGAAAATCAATGCGATGGCGAAAACTTGAAAGAGAAAATACGCCAGAGTTTACAGGGGAAACAGGTCGACGAGGGGACGATCCGATCGTGCGAAGCTATGATTGAAGGATGTGTTCGATTCTTGACGCATCCATCGCGAACCCCGCGAGATTTGGACAAAATCGCCGACAAGTTTGCAAACATGGATGAAAACTGGGTTCGGATAATCAACCAGTATTACTTACTGTCCGACATTGACCCGAGTTCGTCTCTAAACATCATCGTCGTCAATTACTTGGAGTCGAGGCAACAGGGAGCGCTCAACATTAAACATTGAAACATGATAATTTCTGAACATACTAACGGAGTTGAACTGTTTGACTGGATGACCAACGATTTGGTTTTCACACGCAATGCGATGTATGTAACCGCAATTGCATTGTACATGTGTTTAAGTACCGAGTGTGTATATAAAACGACGTGTATGACAAATTTCTCCATCGGCAAAATATTATGGCCTACGAGTTGGACTCGAAACATCCTTCGAGTTCGGTCTCGGCGGTGATTTATGTACACCACGACTGCAATTATGCATTACTCGAAGAGATGTCCGAGATGCGAAAAAAAGATGTGGCCAACGAGATATCTGTCGACGAATTGGAAAAGACAACGACTGTAAAGAGGTTAGCCGCTATCTCGAGCAAATAAGAAATTTCAATTTTTAAGATTTTTTTAAATTCCATTTTTTGTTCTTATTTTTATGTATTCATTTCATGTTTTTTTAAATTTTTTAGTCAATATTTTTTCTAAAGCCAATTGACTATAGGTATTAGTCCGAGTAAAATTTGCACGTTCACATGCATTTTCTGCAGGGTATTTAATAGTGTTAAAATACCAAGGTATTTTTAATTGCTTGTACAACGAATTATCGGTACTGAGCTCCTTGTATGGTCGGGTCACTTCCAGCCCATTTTGAAACACATTTCGTACATGGAAATTTGGGGTCAGAATTCAAATTTAAAATCTGCGGGCCACAGTCACAATTACCGGTGGAGTAATCGGGCATCACATTTTCTGGTGCATTGAATATCATCGAAGCGCATTTATTTGGCATGTACTCGAGCTGCTATCCATTATTCAATGGAATCAGTCGATTTTGTAAAGTGTCTGATTGCTCGGCACACACGATATGGTAATCACTATCATCCCACTTTTCGTCCACATCCAACTTTTCGTCCAAATCCTCTATCTTAAACGTGCTGGGTACCATATCGGTGTAAGTTGTATTCGTCGCTCTATCCACTATCGATGCATTACAACCGACAATCAGGTTGGAACCGATCCCTCCAAACAAGTAAGGATGGCACAGAGGGCAAATGTATTTGTCATCCATGTAAATTATTTTACCCAGATGGGGATTACAAGTGGCTGCTTCCGAAGGCATACAGTAGGCATCTCGATACGACATGTGATTAATGATTGTTTCGGTCGGAAAGAATTTGTATTCGAATTCGCCATTGTTGTCTTTACAAATCGAGGAGCAAGATATCGGCTTGTTTTTATCGCCTAGGCAATGGCCGAATCGGCATTTATCTTGTAGAAACAACTCGTTGCCTTTTTCGCCGTCATGTGCTCTCACATTCTCCTTCGGTAGTTTTTCTAAACCAGTCAACCCGTGTATGTAATTCATACCAGATTCTAGGTATTTTTCGCAAGAAATTGGATCGTCTGTACACCAACGATATGCGAACGGAAACTTGAACAATGAATAGTACGAAAGCAAATAAAAAAATTATGAATACCAATTTTCCTTTCTTTGCATAATTTTGCAGAAAGCTTATGATTATATTGTCATTTTTTTCTCCAGTTGCAAACAATTTTACTTTTCAAACTGGAATTCTTTTGTCAATCGTGTGATTTCACCATTCAATCATTCGCGATCGTTTTTTGATTCCTCTGCCGACATTTTGTTGCCAGTTTTGTCAACGGTTGGTAGAATCTGGCGTACTACCCAATCTTTAAAATATTTTCAAGTCGACAATCGAGATTTCATAATCAAATAATATAGGCCTATTTCCGTGATGAAAATGGTTCTCCAATTCCCATGATAGCTCGATGATGGTAAACTGTTTGATTCTACGAGTTGTCTGTAGTTTGACCGTTCATCTAAGGGAATGTGTCTCCAAATAGCATAGCAAGTATCCTTGCATTCTAACATTTTTGCTGCAACCTTTCCTCGAAACCACTGCTTATATTATCCTTGTCTAAAAGAAAAGAATTTTTTTTATCATTATATAAAATATTCCATATTTTCTTATATGTGTGCGGGGTTAATTCCTTATATATAGAAAGAATGGGTTGAATGAAAAAAGAGAGTAACTATTTTATTTTATAAAATATATAAACTTTTTTTAAATTTTGATATTGATTTCAACAAATACTCTTGCATTTTGGCTGGCGACAAGTGATGCCGCTCGGGAAAGGAAATGGCGTCCACATGGGTTCTTCTCGATGGGTCGCAGGATTCACTTTGATGGTTTGTGTCGGTGTAGGTGATGGTGATGATGGCACTGGTGGTGATGAATAAGATCCAAATCCCGAGGTGCCTCACCGTGTATTGTAAAATTCACCATCATTTTCATCTGTTGGTACAAACGATACTATCGTGTGTGGCATTATGAGTAGTTGAGCTATATGAAATCCTTTCTCAGCTTTGAAAGTCGAATTTTCTCGATTATCCAACTGCAAAAAGATATCTCCTATGTAGTCTGAATCTATAATTTCATTATAGGCGTGTATTCGATGGTTTATTGCCAGCCCCGAATGGCTCATAACAAAACCGAAATATCCTTTGGTTATTTTACACGCCAGGCCGACATCGACATTGGCCACTTCGCCTGGTTGAATTTCAATGTCGTGAGTCGCCTTCAAGTCATACCCAGCTGCTTCTTCACTACCGTGGACCAACTGGTGTTTGAAATATGCAGGAACAATGAGAACCATGGTGTGAGACAAAATGGTTCTACACAGACAATTTATACGTACCCCCCAAAGCAAAAAAAAAAAAATTTGTTGCCGAAGCGTGAAGGGGTGTATTGGAAATCCCCCTTTTTAAAATAAAAATGCTCTAATTTTACTCTTGATCAAGGGAATGTTTGGGATAGATTCTTAATCTCTTTTTGTAAGATATAGTTGTTGAAAATTTCCGTAAATTTTGTTTTACGGTCATTCCACGTGACAAAAGAATTCAAACCGGATTTGTCATAAAACTCGTATAGTGTTACGTAGTCGATATTACCTCGAGACTGATATATGGAAATTAGTTTGCATAAATTTAGTGAATGATTTTCCATATTGGGTGATTTTTTTTTTTTTTTTAAAGCTTATTTGTACACTCTATTCGAGTTGAGACTCGCCCGCAGCATTATTATCATTCATCTTCATCTTTGCATTTTGCAATTGATGCAAACATAACTTTAACATCATTGCATAAATTGTTTTGATTGCTTTCTGAACATTGGAATCGTTGAAAATCTCAAGGAATTTCGTTAAAAGGTCATATCGTAAATCAGACATTTGTGAAATAAATGCATTACATGATTTGTGTAGGGAAACAAGTTTGGGTTCATTGTGATATCTATCGATAAATTCTTCTATTCTGCCCTCTTTGATATTGGAAAGAATCATTTTCATCAACTGAATAATTTCGAGCTCGCAGAGCTTTTCGAAACGCTCCTCTTGCACACGATTTCAGATCGAAACATAATTCTTTTGCAAGTTTGCAAATATAAAATGAAATGATCGAGATACAAAATTTATAACACCTGGCATCTTTGGTATATATATACATATACAAACACAATTAACCTTTGTTATGAGTAATAAAAGGGTACTAAAATATATGAGGTAAAAGAATTTTAAAAAAATTGTGTATACTTTTGTTTTCTGTATTTCTAGATTTTTTATTTTTACATCTCCTTTTTTCTAGACGATGTTAATTGGATTTTCATCTCAAAAGTATTTTTCGTGCATGTTTACAAAAATCTTTATCAAATTACAACAATCTGTTTTCAACAAGTATCGTACATAATCAAAGAAATCAAAGTAATTGTTATTTTCATTGTATCCGTGCAATTGAAAATCCAAAATCCACTTGACATACTCTTTCACAGATAGTCTCAACACTCTGTGACACACGAAATTATTTCGTAAAAACACGTTTGTGGGATGGTGTAAATGTTCAATTTGTTGACTCAACTCATTGGTAATTCTAAAATGGTTTTTTTTTTACTGTTGTTAATGATGTCCGTGAGATTGCCACCATCGTTATTTCCTTTCTCGTTGCCATTTTTTGAGGATTTTTATTGTAATTTTTTAAGGATATTTATTAAAGGAATTTGGAACTCATTTTTCCACCCGACCACAGACATTTGCCATCAAACACCTGTTCTTCACGAGTCTCTATTAGTTGGTAAACATTACGAAAATGTGATATTTCCAAGTACTGTTACCGTACCAGTACAGATCATATCTGTTCAAGTCGACCAAGCATTCACTGCATGGAACACTGTGAGTTTCCTCGACGAATCCACAACAGGCGGCAAAAAAACAAACTTTCCTTTTTTTCAACACATCCTCGTGGAATCTGAAGGAATTCAAACATCCTGGCTCGCTATTTATATGCGGATATTTACAAGAAATTAAATATGTGTGTTTTAGTGATTCGATGACGAATAGACCACTTTTTTCGAGTGTCTTCACTTTTGATAATTTCATGGCTTAGTTTTTATTTTTGTTGATTGCATAATTTACATACGAGTGTGTTGGTTTCAATCTCGTCTCCCCTCTTAGTTTGAGTGACGACATTTACGTACTGGTGATTACACTTGATGTGTAAAACTATAGCTATTTTCGGAATCAGCAACTGTTTGACCAATTCTGAATCGATGGCTTTGTTTTTACTCGAGCGCTCTGATGCGTTCAACTCGATCGATGATCCATCTGAGAGAACAGTCGAATGATCATCCTGGTTTTCTAGCTTTTCTGTTTTACTCGATTTCTTGTTTTTTTTCTCTATGGAACAACATCTTTCAAAGTTTTTTTCTTTTTGTTTGCAGGAACTATTTTCCTCACTGCTATGATTGGCCTGGATGGTATCTTCTGGTGATGATGATTGGGTTGATGATGGCTATGACCCCTCATAATTTTTTATGGACTGTTTTCATTTGTAATTAGTTTTTGATTTTTTTATGGGTTCGGCAATGATAGCGGCTGGGACTTGAACATCTTTAGACATTTTCTCTGCAGCAACCTCTGTAGTCGATGTTGGCACGGTCGTCTCTGACGCGGTTGCCGTAGTCTCTTTCGACATGGCAATCTTTACAATTTCCAGATACTGGTTTTGTAGTTTACTCAAACATTGGTCCACTTGAACGAATTTCTGTTCTAAGCTATCGATATCCATTTCCGACAGATAACTAATCTTTGGAGTTTGTATTTGTATGTTTTCTTATATACAAGTATGTATGGGAAAATATATTATTTTTTCACTTTTTGTTCTCACTTTTTTGCCCCTTCATAAAAAGGAAGAAATTTTATCATTGTGTTTTTGGTACAACTTGTTGTAGGTGCTGGCGGTGGGAATACCATCGTGATCGGTCGTTAACTTGGCCAATTCTCGATGGGGCATGGAATCGGCAGGCGTCCTTTCGACAAGATTGATATTTGGGTAAAGAAATCGGGGTTTGGTCGTAAAGATGTCTGAATAAATAGCATTTTTGATTTGTTGATTTTCAAATAGGGTGTTGACCAAGTCCTCTTCGCAACAGAGAAGATTTATGTGGTGCTCAAATTCCCTATTTGAGCATGAGTGTAAAATACGAGGCAGAACAGAGTAATCATCCCTCAACTCTAAATTGGCAGTTTTATTGGTGTGCTGGTAAAAAAAAGTTTCAGCATTTCGAGGTTAATTCGTTCTGTGTTGTGCACATCATCGTCAAAGGGAACAAATGTGATTAATGATTTTTGAATCTTGGAAATTAACTCTATCGAATCGAAATGGCAGTGGGTGACATACAGTGTGAAACACCTGTACAAGACACCAGAATTTTAAAATGAACTCTTGATTATTATAAGGGATCGAGATATGTGCAGAGAGAGTATTATTTCCAAATTTGATTTGTCAATATAATTACACAAGTAATAATGCGCTCTGTACAAATGCGGCTAGAGTTCTGAAAAATTGCAGTTGACAAACAAAATGTCCGATTAATCGTCGAAAATTGTATAGAGGGGAAGGATACTGATGTATTTTAAATTGCAATTTAAACCAAAAAAAGAGGGCTTCTCTTTGTACAATTTCTGACAAGTGAGCCAACAACAATGTGTTTTGGCTCTGTCATTTTTATCGATGCATAGATTTGTATATATACAAAGCTTGGTCTTATTTCAAGAAGTATATATAAGGTATTACAAAAAATACACACCTATGATAAAAGTATTAGTGATATGGGAATGTTGAAGGTAAATGAATTATTGTTTAATTACATCACTGTCAAACTTGTAGAGAATAAATTTCATTACTTGGTTCTAAGTTTCGGACCTTGGTACTACATTGGAGTGGATGATTTCGAAGATCTATTTAAAATTTTGTGTGCAAAACACATTTTTAACAACTGGTATTAAGATAATCAAGTGACAGAGTTCCATATAGAATCGTGCCACTCCAATAAACCGGTAAAAGGACTCGGTGTTCTCTACAAAACCAAAGGCATGAATGTCGGCTACAAAACTAAATTCATCAAATACTTAGAACTACACAGCTTGTTTTGTCTGTGGAAAACATGAGCCCACCACTACAAAACTTGTATTGCAGCTGCAAATAAACTTATTACCTTTCAAAAAATGCTTTACCAAGAGATGTTTCCAAGCCAATTGTGCAAAAACTCGAAACCAAACTCATGAGCATTTGGGGATCCGGGACAAAAGGAGAAACTCGCAGAAAACTTAAACTATGATTTTCTGTCCAATCACAAGAGATCCATTCCCCATATGTCATCGAATATCGCCATAATGGCTATTAAAACCAACAAAATTACTCTCCTTTCAAGTGCTATCGTTTAAATCGATGATGCCAATCAGTAACTGCGGTAATGATTTACAAACTAATATTGTTATTAAAATGGATTATTTTTCCAAATAACCCACTTATGTGTGCTGTAATTGGCATTACCCCTCTCCAACCACTCCTACTTTCAACAAGTAATCATGTTGCATTATTTCACCGCCCCTTTCTTCCCCTCCTTTCAGTTTGCCTATATGGCCCCGAAATCTGGAAAAAAGATGTCAGTCGAAGGGGAGACCTGAACATAGAAACATCACACCTCATCCCAGAGCAGTAAAGGAATCTGGAGTAAGCATAATAATATTATAGTTTATATAATAATAATCATTATTATTATACTTATTCCTTATCCATCTTCTGCTCTTGGAGGAGGAGAATTGTTTCCACATTTTGCCACCATATAGCCCAAACTGAAAAGAGCAGAGAGGGAGGGGAAGTGAAATACTGCAATGTGATTGGTTGCTGGAAGGACTAGAGAGGGGGTGTCGATCATGGAGCCCTCTGACAAAATCTCATGGAAAATCGAAATTGAAAGGGATAATTTGCGGGGCTTAAAACCTCAATGTCCAATTAAAGTAACCTTACTATGATGTTGGCTTGTAATGAAGGTGTTAGTTTGTTTATGGTGAGAAGGTTTAAAGGGAGTGAGATGAACTTTTTATTAATAATTAATAAAAAAATTGAAGACAAAAAAATTATAACTAATATTTTTTGTGGTTATATTTGTTCTCTAATAAATTTTAATTTTTATTAATAAAAAACATATAAATTGAATTTTAATGGGAGTGACTTTTCGTGCATACCCAAATTGAATTTTGGAAAGAGCCCTTTTTTGGACTGAAGGTGTTAGTTGGAGCAGATGTCAAAAATACTTCCTATAAAGTAATATATGATGTTGGTTCATAATAAAGGTGTTAATTTGGGTGGTAGGAGTGTCAAGGGGAGTCAGATAAAATTTGTATTGAAAATATAAAAAATTGTATTTTAAAAGGATGGACATTTTGTGCTCACCCAAATTGAATTTATGTATTGTACCAATTTTCGGGACCAAAAATTATATTTAAAAAGTAGGCCTTATTTGTATAAGGACCCTTGTCCACAGAGGGTCTATTAGTGTAAAAATCCAACTGTCAAAGTTTTCGAAATTTCGAATTTAAAATGTCATCATATCCAATGACATTGTAGGTGCAGTGGTTGTGGTTTATAAATAGACAAATTTTTTACAACAATATTTTTTGATAGACAATTATGTAATGAATTAAGGTTTATATTTTAATGATTTACTTTTTTTTGTTCAGTCATTCGAATGGTACTATTGATAACATTGTATGAATTGAAATTCATTTATTCTATCAATTGAACGATATTGTTTATAACATCATGCACATTGAAATTCTCAGTATCCTGTTCGGATCTGACAAATGTGCAATTTAGCTTTTTCTCTCTGTTTTTTTGTTGTTCGATTTGATATTCAATGTTTCCCTATTTGAAATTACATTCGTCGCATTCGACTGCAAATTTATAATCCAAAGAGTAGAATCTATTCTGTAATTATTGTTTCTATATTGTAACTTGTAGTTCATATGTTTGACAAAATTCACAATTATGCTAATGAAATCTTGTTCCTTTGTTCTTGAAATGAAAATCAGTTTCAAGTCGAATTCTTTGATCAGTTTTTGTAACAGGTATTTCGATGTGGGTATTTTCGAATTTTGTATCAATATATTCAATCTTTTTTAATTGATGAACACCATATGTTGCTGCCAATTAGAGGGTGTTTCACAGGTGTGGGCCAATCCCTTCACATCTGAACATGTTATTTTCCATTTTTGTTTGACCAAATTTAAAATTGCATTGTATGGTTTTTTTATATCCAAGAAATTAAGCTATTTCTTTCCCTTTGAACCATAATTTCTCATTACCATTATTATCGATGAACACGAAAATAAAAAAGTCAAAATTCTTATTTGTCGACAAATGAAGAGTCCTTCTAATCAACTACATTTTGCTTGAAATGGTTTTATGAAATTATGTTTAAATCCTTATAACAAACATAGGGCGATTTTATCAGTTGACATTTGACAATGATTTTAGAACAGATATTTTCAAAATGATTTGTATCAAAGTAAAATTCTTGAATTTACTTCAATTTCTCCCTTTCATTTTGTATGAGTCATCCAATAGTTTTAATGATGCTTTCACTTTTATTCATATATGCATAACCTGTAATTCTCAATTCTTAAGCAATTTGCTTCAATTGTGAACTTTCAAGTCTTCTAAATTCTTTGGAAGTGTTTTTTTCTGAAATAAATTTATAATTAACTTTTTGTTCCACCAATGTATCTCTGTTTAGATTATAATATTTTTTTTATTTTTAGTACTTTTCCAATACCTTTTAATATTTTTCTTTAAATTTAATGTTTCAGTTTCAGTTTTTTTTATAATTTATTGTTTTTATATCCAGATCGTTAGTTTAAACTTTGTCAATACACTGTAGAATCAAAGGTGTATTTGGCGATGTTTTTCGAAGGTGTTTTCTTGATGGATTTTACAGAAATCATCGATGACAAAAATAAATTTTCTTCGATTTTATACAAAGGGTTTATAAAATACAACAAAATTTGACACCAAAAAGTATTTGCGAATATATAAAGATGTTGCAAATTTGGCCGAGAAGGTGGGAATATGTGTATTTAATTGACTTTATTGATGCGAGAAATACACTATAAATTTTTAAATCATACCTTCAATTTTCAAAATCTTTTAAATTTGTTCCCAGTTGGCTCGAGGCGATGAGACAGTACCTGGGCAAAAAATTTATTTACAACTATCCACGTTTACAAAATTATTAATCTTCACACATCTTTTCCTGGAAGGGTAAATTATGTATGGCAAGCATTGACTTTTTGATAAGATTCGATCGCGATTCTTAGACTGTCGCATACTTCACTGATAATTTTCTTTTCGGCAGCCTATTTAAGCAAATGCATTCCAGTGAGAGAAAAGGCCGCTTTACTTGATTGTTGTTGTATGTTCATTCCATGAATTCTTTGCAAAAGTGAATACCATAAAGTAATTCTTTGGGGTTAATGGTTCTAAGAATTTTTCACCCAATTACTTTTCCAAATTGATGATGTATTCGTCAGACAATGGTGCTGTTTGGTTCGACGATGTCGATGAATCGGTTTCTTCCCTTGTGGCAAATTGCAACTCATTGGGTAATGTAGCGACTTGTGGGACAAGGGTTAAATTCCCTTGTGAAAGAACGTTTCCTTATTATTTTGAATCGTCTTGTTGAATTCGACTGGTGTGTTTACCTCATTTATCCGACTTGGATCGTTTCCATTACCGCTTCCTCCAGCCATCACATCTTCATTCAGAGGGATTAGATCGTGTGATCGTAAGGCATTGACCATTAAATCATCGAGTGATGTTTGTTGATTACAACACACAGACGAGTTTTTAGGAGACTGGAAGGTTTAAAAAATTCTGATAGGTTGTAATTGGGTGAAATGTTTTGAATCGAAAATGGCAGAGTTCGGGATGTAGTTAATTCTTGTTGTTGTTGTAATTAGGGATTATCTGTCACCACTCTTATTAAAGTCGACTGAATTATGTGAGGTTTTACTTGCATCGTGTCTAGATCGATCGAGGAGACGTCTTGCAAATGCAGAATATGCATCGAATTGAAACTGGACTGTTCTACCGGCTACGATTTAAAATGTCGTGGTGTATTCGCAAAGATCGGATCCGCGACACTTATTCCTTTTGTCGCCTGGTGTACTTTTCCATTTGGAATATCAAATGTGAAATTTTCGTAGCCCGTTGATGAAAGATGATTTACAGTATCAAAATTACTCGATTCGTTATTGTATCTGTGGGATTGTTTGTGAACGAATTTGAGAATGATGCCTGCTTCTTGCACATGCCCGTAATTTTCAAAATAGTAATTCTTAATCACATGAACTTCCACTTTAAATAAATCTTGAACCTCGTGGCTATCGGCTAGGTAAAAATTATACACCAAGACGTTTTGCAACACTGTCAAACCCATATCGAATGATTTAATGATGTTTCGAATTGCTGCCTGGAGATCGAAACTGAAAACTTGAATTTGGTTTTTGGAAAGTAAAACGTTTTCCCCAACAATGTCATCAGTAATTTTATCAATTAATCCTAATATATAAATAGGCATTAGTAATGCTGTATATATGTTTAATCTCTTCAAGTCTGAAATCTAGTGTTGGATGTTTCTATTTTAGAACGATGTATTCACACCGTACTACTTTTGAAAGTTTCCGAATTTAGTGCCTGTTCGATGAAAGCTCATAGTTCACAACCACCATTATACAATCCAATCTTTGCTTGTTCGGAAATATTTGGTGTTTCAATCAAAAGCATCTACTCATCGATTATCGAAGTTTTGTCGTCTGGGCGGCTTGATTTTCTAGTGTACCACTCTTGTACTTTTTTTAAAATATTTTGTTCGTTAGACATGTAATTCGGAGAAAGTTGGTTTTGCTCTTGTAAGTGTTGTTGTCGTTGCTCGTCAAGTATGTAATTAATAGTTTGTTGTTCTTGCTTTGGTAATACTAGTTGTTTGTTGGGTATGTAATTATTAGGTACGAAATTTGATGTGTATTAGTTTTGCTCTGGTATTTGCTGTTGTTCTTGAACGAGATTTTCGAATGAATAGTTGTTTGAAACATCTTATTGAAACATCATGTCCATATCGAAAACGAGAGGTGTGTCAATTGCCTATAGTTCATTTAAATACACAGGTGATGCCTGAACCTGGTTCATTATCGGGGTTCTTTCCTTTTGCAGTGTAGTCTTTTGACATTTTACTTTACGTGCATTGTTAGCATTGTTGTGAATGACGAATGCGAAAGTTGCATTGTCCATGAATTGAAGATGGTTTTCGTATTGGTCGATATCATACGTTCGATTCACCAAATTCGTTCGACGAGCTCCAGCCAAAGTGTAGTCGTAATAGTTGACTGATTGATCCAACACTGGTGAAATATTCTTAAACAAATGTCGCACATTATCAATATCAGCTTTATTTAAATTTAAAAGGAAATTATTCTTTATTACCATTAGGCCTAAATCGAAAGTTTTAAGGATGCTGTGAATCTCTAAATCAACATCAAAGGTGTGAATACGGAGCTGGTCGTTATAATTAAGAACACTTTCACCGACGTTTTCGCTAGACTTGATTTTCGCTTTCTAATTAGGTACTAGGGTAGCTTATGATTGTGAACCTTTGTTTTCCCAACGGGCAGTATTTTAACGTGTCGAGTGTAACGAATATGACGAGGAAAATATATCTGATGACAAGAGCACAGAACTCAAACTCATGGGTTAGATATTTATACAAATGGTATATAAATAAAATACAACTTGTAAAAAATGTTTTTTTTATTAATATTTTTTTTATGAAACTTGACGTTAGCATATACATTAGATAGATGCAAGTTTTTTATCCATCAGTTCGAGAAAAACGAAGACTGTTTATAAAATCCATCAAACTGTTCCTTGAAGGGGTTGAAAGATACATTCTTGAATGTTGATTTACTCAGTGGTGGAAATTCGTATCTGAGTTTTCTGACTTCATACATTTTTATAATATTCTAAATTGTCCTATATTATATGACAAAGTTCGTAGTCGATTTCTTTCTGTTGTTGGATTTTTCCAAAGCTGCTTTCATAAATGCATCGAATAGAGATTGCAAAGGTGGAACCAAATTAATGTGTTTGATGAACAAGTGGGTGTTGAGTACAGTCTGTGTTCGATGGATCCACCCAGCCACATTTAAATGAGAGTGTATACGGTTAGGAGATTGTGTTGATCGAAAATTCGACCAAACCATGTCATATTTCCTGGCATGTCTTCATATTTCGAATCGCGGATGGATTTTATAATTTTCATGTAATGATGCCTGACCGCTCCATCATTCATCATTTCTGATTCTAGTCGGCCAAGTTTGGTGAAATGTATAGCCACTCGTTTCATAGCCACCTAGGTATTTAACGCACAAGAAGAATCACCGACCGCCTTTTTCGTTTGTGTGATGGTCGTATGGATTCCCATCAAAATTTCCATGAATCGAGATATGTAATTCTTAAGTTTTTGCACCAAATCTTCGTGTCCATCATGTGGCTCTATTCGCATGCCTATGCGAAGAATGGACATATCAATCATGGTGTTTACATGAGGCATTTGTACACGAATAGGTGGGTGTTGTTGTGGCGAGGAGGGGGAAAAGAATTTTGCAGATGAGAATAAGATTGCTGATTCGTTACGAGAATGTCAGAGTTGGTGCACTGAGGTCTGAGCGGATGAAGTTGCAATGATGGAAACGAGGTTATTTGCTCTTGCTGTTGTTGGTGCTGCATGATGATAAAAAATTATCTCACAAGTACTACGGGAAACCCAGATTAAAAAAACTATGAATGAAAACATTCGCACCATTGTAGAAGCCGGTCTAATTGAGTTTACATGTGCGCCGAAAATCGCATTTGGTGAACACACAAACATGGAGAAATTATCTCAAATGCTAAACCATGCGGAATTTTTGTCATCTTCACTAGAAAAAAACACAAATCACTTCGCATAAAAGTGACAAACATTTAAATGATTTAGCGACTACACCCTTTGTTTTGGCGAAGAATAAAAAAAAAATTTAATAGAGCAGGAATTTAAGCTGGCTGAATATCAATACACTATTTACAAATCGTGGATGTTCTTGGTACAAAAATTGGCCATTTTCAGATGTGCTCTGTTATTGAAAAATAATCTCGAACATTTAATGGCCCAGTTTGAAAAGTTATTTCTGGTTTACTTTCGGAATGCCAAGTATGCGAGCGATTTATTTGGAGGAGAATCAAATTCGGAGATTACATCCGAGCTGGACCTATGGCGAATAGAAACCCAAATTTCTTTCAAGGCTATGATGGCTGTGACCAGTTGAAAGCAGAACTCTAAATTTTAATTCATACGCAAGTGTTTAACCGACGATTCAAATTTATAATGTTTTTCAGCCCTCTGGGTACAGGTAAGAATATACTGGCCCACTCAATCGAGTCCGAATTGAAAGCCAAACTATACCAACTCACCACTGGGCAGTTATCCTCGCTCACCATCAGTGATACCGAATGCAAATTAGCCAATTGGTTCAAGATGACCATCGAGAACCAGATCCAGCGATTCGTGATATTTCTGGACGAAATCGGAGCGAAGGAGGTGTTCAAATGAAAAATTATATTTTAATTGTAGCTGCAACCAATTACAAAAAATAAATAACACCTACAATCCTTGACCGAACCCATGCCTTTTACTTTATCAACTTTCCCTCGGAGGAAAAATGTCGCAGCACATTAATTGGTCTCTTGTAGTTGTTTAGGAATCACCATATTAAGGACTGGGATGAAGAATACCAACGTCGGGTGATTGATAATATTTCTCTACAACAATACCTCACTTTTCGAAATGTCATGGCTATACATGATATGGCAAGATTGGAAAACTTTAAAGACGAGCCATTCTCGTTCGTGATCGTCAATCAATCTCTATTCGTACAAATACCAAAGTAATATTACGCACGTCAACACATTTCGTATGAAGCAGCGCTAAAAGTACTTGAAAATGCAAACGAATCGACAGTGTTGACTTTGCATATCAAAATCATCTACGAATTGTGTCGGAATGGCATCATGACAAACAACAGAGTTTTCTTCAGGCCAAAATTTGATCATTTCAACAAATTAATTGCTAGTACAAGAATAATGAATTAAGAAGAATACAACAAATTTCAATATGACAAGAAGTAAAAACCAAACAATTTTTATTGATTATCGATTGTGTAAATTAATAATTTCTCAATCACATTTTCATCAAAATCAACTACCGACAACACCTTATAATTCGACAGGTTTTCGTGCATTTGCAGTATACATTTCGCTGATTTGCCGTCCGCACGTGGTCGAATATAATTTTTTTTCCTTGTTCAATATATAACGATGAATGCTTTGCTGCAATGAGTAATTGTTTAGTTGTGATGCTAATATGTTACATAGAGGTCCCAGTCCATAATCGTCGCGAGACACTTCGAGATTCTTTGGCGAACATTTCCAATCGACCATCACCAAATCATCCTGCTTGGACTTGAAAAGCATGTCGATGGTTTCACATAGAGCGAAATCAACATCTCGTACTCTGAGCTGCGATGCATTAGGTGTCCAGCCATTGGCTTGTATAACATCATTGTCGAAATCTAAAAATTGTGTAAATGTATCGTCTATCGCATTAGGTAGTTTTTGTTCGTTCGATTTGTAGTAATTTCCGATATTTGTATGAAGTTGAACTCCCAAATCAATAGCTTCTCGACTGATTTTATTCTATTTTTACTCAATGGCGGCTACCGTATCGTCATAGGTTTGGATATCAGCGTATGGTCCGATGGAAAACTCGGGCGATTTCACGATGTAAGAGGCCATTTTCTTTGACTGAAATTTTGGAAAGGTGTTTCAAATACATGTCGGAGCAGTGATAAAGCTTTTGCGTGGATCATAGCGCACCGAATATCTGTGAGTTTTTTCCTCTTGTGATGCCAAATCATACTAATCTCCCAGTTCTATTTGCCCCAACATTGTCTCCCTATATAACACTTTTTTTATATTAAAAAAAGATATTTTCTTTTTAAATTAAAATTTTTTTTCAGCGCAATAAAGTGTAAAGAATATCCTTTTCCTCGTTTACAAAAGGATATAGAAAAATATTAAAATGTTTAAAAGTTTCCACAATCTCCATTCGCAACGAACACGAAACATCGTACAATCGTACTGCCAAAGAAATTGATCTTTGAACACTTTCGTAAATTTCAAGCTGTTTGTAAAATTAGAGTAACTTTGATTTTAAATTAAAAGCGCACAACTCGTTGACATTTTTCAAGACTGTCGACATTTTTCGAATAGAGTAACAATTCCCTCTTGTTATTGTCGAGGATTTGGTCCAATTGGGTCTCACCGTAACTCCACTTCTTTCGAATAAAATAGTCTAGAGTTTTTCTATGCGCATCGTCTTTATACTCATAATAAATGTGGTCTATAGAACATGGATTATAATTGCTAAACTTGAGTAGGTCCGAAAACTCTTTATTAATAAGATCTAATTTTAAAATGGGCCAAATCTTTTCGATAAATTTCAAAGAAGAGTACTTGAATATGATAAAGTCGAAATGCCCTGAAGTTCCGAAAACTTGTGTAGAAGACAAATCGCGAATTGATGAATTGTGAATTGCGACAGATAATTTTATTAGAAGCAAACAGGTATTCGACACATCTCATACATACGTCAATTACCTCAACATTGTGGACTGCTGGACAAAATTAAAATTTAATTTGATGTGTGTTTACCTTCAGAGATTCAACGAGATTAGTAACGATTACTTTGACAATAAACTGCACGAGTTTTTTTTTTATTCGAGGAAACGTTGATGGAAAGGCTTAGAGACGAAGTCACGGACAAAAATGTGGGAATATGCAAATTGGTCAACAATTATTGAGTGTGATATATCAACAATTACAGATTTATCAATAAATTTACATTAATGGGATTTAATATCCCGATATCCATCTTGGTGATGAGCGAAAGTATCGGTTGGATTACCATTTGGCATTATGCATGCAAACCGCTCATTGAAATCATCGATTCCTCCGAGCAGAGAATCCAATTCAGAGTTCAATTCGAAAGAATAGATGGGGTGCACAAAATTTTGCGGAAAATTATGGTACCAGTGATACTCTTGTGGGATAAGATCCAATGGTTTGTTTAATGTGGAATTATAATTTTTTTTGTTCACGACAGCCACAACCACTCGAGATTGATTTTGCGCATTGATTGCAAATAATTATATGTTTTTCAAATCTGATGGAAAGTGATTTGCAAAATAGATAGTTAAAAAGTCGGTTAATGAAAGGTCGGTAGGGAATTTAATGGGCAATCAATTATACCATAAGTTGCCAAAATATTTGCGAATAATTTGAAATGCCGATTGGTTAAATTGGGTATCTGCGACAAGATTTTGTACACCTCAAACAGCTTGAGTATGGAATTCACATTGTCCGTACTCGTCATTTCCACTTATCTTTCTTTTATCCTTTAACCACAACCGAAAAAAAATTATTAGGTAGGCGGCAAAACCCAAAATAATGACCCCACCGATAAAAATTCATCCATAATACAAATACCGAAATACGCCACAACATTTTATAATATATTATATATTTTTTAATTAAAAAAATTATACAATTCGTATACACAGTTTTAAATAGTAGGTTTTTTAAAACACATCATCTCAATAATATAGATTTACAGTAACAATACTTATTATAAAAAATATATACATTTAACCCAAAGCACAAAAAACATAAATGCCATTATATGAGTAATAAAATCAAGTTTCCAGATCTGGGGATAACAAAAAATACATCACGACTAATTGGTATTGCTATCAAAAAGATGACAATAAACAGCCAAAATGTAATATTATTGCAAGGACAGATAGTATTCCATTGACAATATAACAATGAAGTATTGTTGTTTTATTTAAATAATTAAAATAGTTCAATATTGAAACACTAATGTGTCTGTCGATTGTGCACACTATTTCTTTTTTGCTGTTGCTCAATCCATTCGGAGAATGTTTCCAGATTGTTGTTGTCATATCAAATGACACAAAGCTTATGACTCAATTAAAGGAAATAACCCTCTTTTATATATAAGAACTTTAAAAAATACAAAAACTTATCAAAAACTATAAAAATTATTGCAATAAACTATGTATAAGTAATGAGGTCATAAGTTTAATCCTACAGGTGAGTAGGATAGGTATGAAATCATGCAGTATTGGTTCCAAGTCGATGAAAAGTTTATGACATTACATCATCATAAATTACATTACTAATCACTTTATAGTTACAAGACAAACTTTGAATATTAATTAGTTCAATAGAAACTAATGAATAAGTTTGTTAAGTTTTGCATGATTTTGTCAGAGAGCTCAATTATTGCCATTTTCCTCCCTCTCTATCCAGCCAAAACAAATAATCATGTTGCAGCGGTTCATTTCCCCTCCCTCCCACTCCTTTCTGTTTGCCTATATGGTATAGAAATCTGGAAAAAAGTCTTCAGCCAATGGCGAGAGCTGGACAGAAAAAAAAACATCAGCATTCCTCCAAGAGCTGTAGAGGAATAAGGAATAATTATAATAATATACCTAACAATATATGCATTAACCTTCAATATTATTTATTATTATGCTAACTCCTTATTCATCTTTTGCTCAGGAGTGGAGGAGTGACATTTCCATATTCAGCTCTCGCCCCCAACTGATGTCTACTTTCGAGATTTCGAAAGCATATAGGCTTAATTTCGTAGTTTGTATTGAAGCAAGATCGTGGTGTAGTCTGGTTGTTTGTTGATACCCCCCATTCCTAATTTCAACAAGCAATCATACTATAGCATTTCATTTCCCCTCCTTCAGTATGCATATATTCGATTTATTTTAAGTAAAAAATTACACTTTTTGGTGATAGTAATTTTTATTTTAGTAATAATTTGTTTGTACTTGCAACTTGAAAATGTTTTATCTTCAGTCTCGACAAAGTACAAATGACCAATCAAATTTAAGATTACTGGTTTTTGATACATTGATATTAGAAAAAATGAATGCACAAGTGATAATTTGATCAAATGTGATTCTAAATCACTCAATGCTTGCTTAAGCTGTAAAGACCATAGATCGATATCCCATCATTTCGATACTGATGTCACTTCCATATATCCCAAAACCAGTCTTATTAAAATAATTCCCTGCAGCAAAGAGACTGGCAAGGGGTATTGAATGTATTTCGAAGATAGAGAAAGACGACCTTGCAGGGCAAACAATGACAGACAATAGATGCTTACCTCGGATGGTAATGATAGGTACTTGTGGAGTTTGTGGTTGTCAATATCCAAAAATTTTCATTTCTGCAAATTTGTACACCAATTGCAAAATATTTTCCGGTTGTCCATACTGTTAAAAGGCTACAAATGCAAACGATCCAAAACAATGGATCTCATTTGAGTAAGTTACCTGCGAATGTGATCCCCACACCAGTTTAAATCATTTTCTAATGGCGGACCTTTATGCAAATTACCAACATATTTCGAGGCTGCACATGATGATTTAATCGATTTTTAACCATTCAGACTTGATTTTCTAGACGCAAAAGTCAAATCCTTATTCATATATATTCGACAACAAAAAATACCAGATCCTTGTAAAATTGATGCCTTGCCTGGCGAACAGATATTCAGCAATAAGGTCGGCTCATGAAACTGGAAGGGCTTAGTTGAATGTTACATTTATGAATCATGTTATATCCCCATCACTTTTGAGCACAATTACTTGCTCAACAATAATGTTCGATTACCGAATCGAATGGTTAAAATTTCAGGTTCACAGTCTTCTTTATTGGTTAGCAAAACACATACCATCCAAAAAAAAGTTTCATACAAACATTTAAATGCTAATGCCTTCAGAGTTGAAGAGATAAACACATTGAAGGATTTAGAGTCTTCAAGAATTTCTAGTTATCTTTTTGTCACTCCAACAAGATCCTTATTGTCCCTGGTATTTTTCTGCCATGCTCCTACAGACGACCCCAATTATCCACCCATCGATAAATCACCTTAAATCATTGATGTAAGACCTATATTAATGTTTAAAAAATAAATAAATTAGTCAGTACCACTGTACCCCATATTAAGAGATCCTGTTTAGCATTTTGTGGCATGGCAATTTAGAACCAAAAAAATTCCCACATGGGGTGAAAATATTTACATGTTAAGTTCTCAAGATCTTGATTATATATATATTTGTAAAATTTGTCTCAATATTAACACAAAAATCGCATTGAACAATTTGACAAAGAATATCTCAACAAATGTGAATTCAAAACATATTTCATACCCCCGATGTTGACATGTCTCGATGGAAACAATCATCTAACATCACAAATGCTTAATCCAAATACTACAGAAGTATTTATTCACAACCTGGCTAAAGATACCACCTACCTGATATCTTTGAATGAGAATCTCGTTAACAAGTATTGTGCATTAGTTACTCAATACTCTCTTGAAACATTTCATTTCCGATACACTCCAGACATCTCAATTGTGACTTTGTCTACAATGACATAGTAGAACTGGATGAAGGATTTTTTCATGATATCAATGGACGATGTGATTTACCAGCTTTAAATGAAAAGTCACAATTCAACCCTTATGAAATTGTATCCCACAACAAAGTCAAGTACCACATAAATTTCTTTTTTCATAAGCCAACCATTCTAGTCATGAACATTGAAAATTCACTCCTGTATTTTTTTTTTCATTTTCCAAAAAAATACACCATCGATACCTTTGGTTACATGAAAAAAACGACAACTAGGACTATGTTTTACCAAAACATTCTCTAAAGTTCCACCAACTCATGAAAGAACAAAAAAATTTACACAATCACATTGTATTTCAAATTTGGAAGAAACAATAACCACTCACAACAATTTCCGCACAATGCATTACTGCATATTCAAAAAACAAAATCAATAAAACAATCATGTTTTCAGCATCTCAAGACTACATTTAGATAAACTAAGTATACACCTTGAATCCCTTCATTAATTCGTTGAGACATATAGGTAGGAAAAATAAACTAGAAGACAATTACAACTATAGACTATTTACAACAAATATGTATAATCGAAGTGGTTTGGATTTTCTAATGCCTTTCGTTCGAGAACTCGATGCAGAAACAAACTGGAGGTCGAAGCAAATATTTTATTTTAATCAGTTTACATATGTGGTAAATGATTACATTTAAATTTTTTTAGTAGATATTTATCTTTGTTCGTTTGTAGAGAAAAGGAATTCTACCAAAGTAGAGCATGATTTGCAAAGATTGTTTCTGGTCGAAATTGAAAACAACTAAGCTGACGATCGCAAACTATCAATCCAATTTGATCAAATGCAAATCGTTTTGGCAGTATTTTGATTATCTGAAACATAAACCAAAAGAGAAGTTAATGCCGCTGTTTAGAGCGATTGATACCCGAGGTTGGATTGCGACTTATAGATCGAATATCACACAGATTGAAAACACATTGGTTTATTCGCAAAAAATAAAAAAATTGAAAACTTTGTTTATCATGTGTTTTTCTTGCAATCATGTTACTTGAGTAAATGTCAACCTTAATTTCTAATCATTCAATGTCCTCTTGCCGAGATTCTATCGTCGGAAGTCAATCAATCGTTGATGACAAAGAGATATATTTCCTACATATTTCCTTTATGATGGTGTTTTGTTAATGTAAAAATAGGTGATGAACCACGAGAAAATGGAAATTTTGGTAATGTCTGTAACAATGATGCACATATTGTTGTGTTTCGAACAAAACTCTTCAAAACCCAATTTAGAAGATTCGTTTACTTCATCATTTTTAATTCAAGCCAACATGACAAAAAAAACAATGGCGAAGGTGGAGATGGTGGTGACAAAAGAATACTACATCTTAATAATAAAATGTTATTAGATCCAAGAGTGCGTTTAGTGTTTGCAAATGTGAATTTATGGTTTAGCATCATGGTGATATAGAAAATGACATTGAAATGATCTCGAACATACCATTTGCTCGCCCATAAAATAGTTGAAAATTCGTTGTGATTGGAAACAATAATTGAATAAAATATTGAATATCGAAGTGGTAAAAATACAAGTTATATTTCGCACAAAAATACATAACATGATAGTCGCATCGACACTGTCTCATTACCCAATTAAATTAGGTATGCTGATTGGCCAAGACTTAAAATTGGAAGACAAACACGAACTGTTGTTGTTTTTGCACAGTAATTACCAATCCTGGTTGAATCCTCGAATTTCAGCACTACTACTTGTGGGAATATAGCAGGTTAAAGAAACTTTAAAATTATTTTATTGTAATGAAAATTTTTTTTTGCATAAGAGTCGCAAAGGAATTCCAAAAATCCGAGAGGGTGCGCAAATCGTGACTGGATGAATGTTATAATCTTCATTGCATGCGGTTTTTTTTTTTTTTTTCAAATATTATCCGGGTAATAGTTCCTGAATTGAATCGTAATGCATTTCGAAAAAATAAGAGTATTATATTTCCTCCTTTTCTTCTTTTTGTGTAAATTGGGCATCCTTTTTCAAAATGGGATAACACCAATTTATGTTGAGAACAAAAACAATGAGTTTAATGGTGTAGTAATTTTTTGCATAATAGATTCAAGACCCAGGGTGCAATTTTCAACTCAGTTCTTCCATCTTGTTTCCACTACCATCACGAAGACATAGAACCAACAGACAAATATTTTCATTCATATCCATCTACTTTGTTGTTAATGCAGTTATTTCTCTGTATACCCTTCATCAGTATGTAAATCATCAAGTGAGCATCACCAAAACCTTCATCGGCTGTAAATTCAAAAGTAAGTTTGGGAAACTTGCTCTGGTTCCTGTGGTAAGATCGAATGTATGCGGATTGGGATTTGTATGCATCCACCACCTCAGAACCCACTAAAAAAGCACTGTTGAAACCCATCCTTGTCAGCACCGAATAATACACAAACAACTGTCGGTATATATACAGTAAAAGATTTTTTATTTTACTTTGGAAAAAAGGAAAATCTTTCTAGATAAAAGATTTCTTTTATTTTACTGTTGAAAAAAACATGAAATAAACAACTCTCTCTCTATAATTACAACACCTCCCTCTTAAAACATTTCAGTTCTTCTATGACCATGCATGGGGAATACTTCTTTTGCCATTACTTGAATCAGTTCAAAGATTGTGTAGAATACTTGGCTCGTAAACTTATTATGACTTTTCAACCTTGTCTCAAAAATACAATTCTCAAATGTAAACTGATTGGCATTTGTCATGTTCTTGTTTCAATCACGTTTATTTGGACTTGTGTCACTATCACAACTTGAACTGTACGATTTGTATAACCATGGAGGATCGTCATATCTGCAATATATTCCCCGTGATTCTAGGATCTGATTTGGATTTGATATTACTCCATCATTATCGCGGATATTGCAAAGGCATCGGAATGGCATCATCACCCACATCTGGCATCATCACCCTCATCATCATCTTCATCACCGCCATTGTTGTGCGAATGTGTGATTGAATACCATATGGTGAAAGATTCTAAAAAGAGGAGAATAATCATGGAAGATTATTCGAAGACAAATTCCCAAATTTACGGTTATTTCGTCGCAAAAGGTCGTGTGTGTTGAGTTCCCTAAATTTTTACGAATAATAATAAGATACCTCGCATTCAAATGAGCCAAACATGCAGTCATCGCTTTTGAATCACCAAATACAATTACATCCAAAAAACAATAAAGGACATTGTTTCAAACTGATTTTACCCATGGGTAAAGAACCTCATGAGTTTGTTCACGACAATCCCAATGCCGAAAACTTTGAAAGTGATCTTGATTTGTGTATGTACACTCTTTTGAAGTGGATGATAAATACATTGTCTATGATCAGCAACCTTTTGGGTAGGTATTAAAACTATTTGTCGGCCATATCCGGCCCATTGATAGTTTCTCCAATAAACTAATGTTCTCCCCATCAATGTTGTTAGTTCAGATGGTCTTGTATGCATTCAACAATAATGAAGAACAGGCAAAAAAAATTGTTGAAACTGGCAATTGATGCAAGTTCGTTTCCATGATGAATACGTACAAAACGAAAAAAAAAGAACAAATATATCAAACTTGAACATTAAACCATTGACCTCAGATCGGCGATCGAGATTTCTTTAGGCTTGTCGTCAGACCTGTACCAAAGAACATTGACACATCCATGATACCCACAGATTATTTGGGATTTCTGTGTCGTTTCGAAAAATATGTCGCCATCGATTCGTTCAGTTGTGTTTACTCCCTGGTCTCGGATGTGAACCTGGCCATGAGCACCGATTCGTGTAGAATCGATAAACGGATTTCCAAACTGATTGCTAAAGGGTACTGGTTGCTGATGGTAGAACGCGATATCATGGATATAAAAAAACTTTACTGGTCACTTGTGCACGTTCACCTCAATATGTCCCTTGAATTACAAGTTGAATCCTAAAGTGAAATTGAATCAACTATGCTAAAAGATTCGATGCTGGTTTGGTTTCATCGAGGTGTTTGTGTTTAAAGGTATATTCAACTTGAATCATTTACGAGGTATGCCGTTCAAGACATTTGTGGACGAGGTGACAGGAAGAATCTGCACCAAATCAGCATTCGAATTGACAGTGTACTGCGATTCGGAGCGTGTTTTAACTCTTGATAATTGATTCGGACTGCACATCACAGAGCAAATACGAAAGATGTTCCAATATGGGAAAATAGCCATGCTGTTCACCGCGATAAACTACTTGAAGACGAAAGTAAACACCAAACCCCTCGTTCGTTTTTTTGAGCTCGATATAGAAAATGTGGGTATTTACCTGAACACTGTAGAATGGAAATCACGGGATGGCGTAGGTGAACATTTAGTGGTAGAGAGTGACGATCCGAGGTTCCTGAAATTAAAAACGGTCTTTACTAGTCATCCGCAACTCACCGAAGATAGGTGTGCGATCAACACCAATAAAGACATTCCGACCGTACACCGTCGTCGTTTCTGAATTATTTTCAACCACAATTCTAAAACCAGATTTCGCATTCGCTGGAGCAAGGACTCGGCGCCCGTATCTCTACCATTTAATAAATACAAGACAGTATTTGTTCAAATGCACATGTACTGTGGCGAGGTTCATTCGACCGAGTCGCTGTAATATTTCAATAAACCACACTTTAACGAAAGTGTGTCGACAAACATGTACAGAATATCGTCGCTGGTTGAAGATAACGACATTCAATCTCTGTGTACGAAAATCTAAAGACTAATGTATATTTGGTGCATAATAATCGGCTTATTTTCGAGGTAGTTGTAGAGTCCTGACATCGATTCTACAATGGTATCAAATTGAACAATACATCATCGCAAGAAGGAATAGCTGTGCCTATGCCAATGAAATATGATTATATCGATTGCATGGCTTCGATCTACTCGGTTATTGGTCGATTGCCATTGATGCAATTTAAAGAAATGAGTATTAATCCAGAAAAAAATGCCAACAAATATATTTTGTGGCAAATCCTCGACGGCAGTGTAGAAAAACATTGCATCTGATTGAAAGAGCGTCGGTTTGATGAAATTCGACTATTGGTCGATAAACAACTTGCAAATGAACAGTTGTAATGCTGCTATTTACAATATTCTCCAGAGAGCCTATTCGTCAACAGAACGGTACAAGTGTTTGCCGACAGCAAACGATCAACTACTACATCTGTTTTTGATGTTGAAAAAGAATGCGGAATTTACCACTACAAAAGTTGCTTCTAGTAATGTCAAGTTTGATTTATACGATAAAGATCTGACTTGTGCCAACATGAAAGAATTGAACAAGTTCGTTTCATTTTCTAAAATTAAATAAAAAATGGTATATAATGTGTTGTTTGATTTTAATTTTATTTTTTAACGAAATTACTAAAGTGTTGAGATGTTTTAGGAACATAGGTTGATTTTTCTTTTGACGATTAATATTTTTAGCCCCTCCGCCACCATATAGTTCAAATGCAAAACATCTATGTTTTGATTTAGTGGTTTGGAATTTATAATCGCTTGGATATATTTTGCATACTGATTATCCAACTCGACATTTTCCATGTTGCCCAGATCGTGTCTGAGTCCAAATCCTGTAACATAAACCAAGATTAAGTTGAAAATTTCGATATTTTCCACACATCTGAGCACGTCGACGCTGATATCGCATGGGGGGAGGTAGCTTAGGATTGTTAAAATGTCAAGCATGGGAAACTGTGCCAAAGTAACCCCATATTGTATCATTTTTTGCCATCCACCATAGCGACTTCTGTGTTTGGCAAAGAGGTCGTTATATCATGGATACATTTATTTTGATTGACCATGTCCATATCTAGATTTTCCTGGTGGAAAAATATATTCACTTTGACCTTCTCTATACACACTAGATACGAACTAGAAGCCCACGTTAGTACGTGATCGATCACATGTTTGGAAAAAATTTTGAGTTTATCGGTACCAGCGATGTTTTCGGGATATGTAGAACACTCGAATAAAGTGGTCTATTTCAACGAATCGATAAATTTATGGTGGTTGTTGAAGAATACATTCAACATGGTTTTAGCCGAGGGACATTGGCCGACCGAAATGCTTGTATTTGAGGTGGGGCTTAATATCGCTTTGTTGTATTTTAGAAATAAATTACAATCGATGCTGAAGGAATATGACTTATGTGTCTCGCACAATCCACCAATCAACAACTGTTTGCTAGCAGGTGAGTTTGCACCGCATTGTTCTTTATTCAAGAAACAAATAGGCGTCAGTTCCATGTCGACGGAACTGTTACAACCGTTACTGAGGTTAAGTATTTGATGAACGTAAACGAGTGGATAATATGGATTAATGTTATTTCGATTGATTGAGATTAACGGTATGATTTGATGAATGTGTACTGAGATTCGAAAATATATTCGAACTACTCTGAGATTGAAGTTGACTCTGTGATTGCATTTTTGTTATATATATATATATATATATATATATATATATATATATATATATATATATATATATATACACACACACACACACACACACACACACATAACTAAAGAAAGTAAGAAATTCATATTCACCAGACCAAAAAAAATGGATTATTCAAATGCTTTAGAAATGTTTTTGAAAGACAAAAAATATTAACTTATAACGAATACTTGCTGCGAGTGCTGCAAATATTTTCTAATGTATACGTAGAAATTCGTCAAGATGTAGAGATACAAAAGGCAAACTTGGATTTTTTTGATTATTGATATCATGTTCGTCTTAAAGGTGGAAAAGAATTCTGCGATGCATCTCGGTGCTATCTGCATTATCCACGGGGGAAAACATGCACTCCTCGAGATGTCTCTAAAATATTCAAGAGTGGTAATTCAGATGTGATTGTGTGCCAAGGAGCATGTTTTCCAACCAAAGATTCCAAATCGAAATATCACGGATCAAATAACTATTGGAGCGACCACTGCGATGCGTGTATGTTGGTTCATAAAGAAGTATATATGTTGGGAATAGATGATTATTAGCGTGTAAAATAAGACATGATTATTCCGCAAGTAAACACAATAGGAACTGGTTTCGATGTCGATTCTATTGTATGTGACAGAGATGTGTGAAGAAAGATTACACTTTCATCTAAACTCGCATTATTGCGATAATTTTATCATGTCTCTGGTGGGTGACGAATGTACAGACCATTTAGATAATAAATTTATAGGCTTTTTCATCGGAAATTACTTGTACGATATAATCGAATACAGTTTCGTGGAATTGGCTCATGGAATCGATCAGTACTATGTAAATAGCCCGCAAGTACCACGAACAGGACAAATGCCCGATTACATCATGGAATGGAATAACTTCGTCAATCACAAGGCATTCTGCTTAAATCCAGACATTAAACCCAGTGACATGGGCATCACAGAAAAAACACCGAGATATTTATTTTGGACCACATAGTATGGGGGAGGGGGTAGGCTTGTGGAACCTTTGATACTGACCCACAATGTCGAATCCATAGTTTCCGATAGAGATACTCTGATTCGAATCGGACCACAAGCTGATTAGGTGCCATACCACTGAAATATATACAGATAACTGTAAACTTAAAAATCGACGAATATCAAATACTTGGTTTAATGGGTGGTTTTCCTACCAAATATCCCAATGGTTTATCCAGTACAGAATATATTTCCGACATAATTGCCGATACTATAATATCTTGCATCCAAGGATTGGGTAGTAAAGAGTTCCTAGTACAATTATTCAGTGAGGTCTGTCTGAATATGGTTCTCAAGACCCTAGTCAAACATATTGAACCCACACTGATGGAAACGGGTGCAAAGATCTTGAATCTTCAGTTGGGAATTTATTTATTTAGAGCCTTGACGATAGAATTTATTACGAGACCTGTGATATCGACAGCTTTGAAAATGGCGGGATTCGCCATTAGAGAATTTGCTGTAGTTTCTCTTTCTTGGGTGCCGATACTTGATGTTGTATTGATCATGAATGCAGTCGTCGATGTGTTTTTGATCATATTCGATCCATTCAACTTGCAAAACCTACAAGGTCAAGATAACATAGATGATATATCAAAGCTGCAATTGCATCTAAAATAAAAGATTTGGAATTTTCGAACGATGGAATATTCTCCGATCATGTTCATGATGATGTGGAAGAACATGCACGAAGGAGTTGTCGATTTAACGAATTATGTTTCCATTTAACCATCCTCTACCGATAATAATGCCGACACTTGTAAATTAGTGGCATTTTCAAGAAAATATGCCATATTTAACCCACCTGTTATGAGTATTCATCCTACAAAAGTAATAAAGGATGACGATTTCAAAACATTATTGCAATTTCGTTTACAATACCTACTAGTCCTCAAAGTCAACTCAAATGGATATCGATTGGAATAATGATGATGATACGGTGTTGCCAAATCAAATGAAAACTTGTAGTGCACAAATCCAGATCAAGTTTAGGACTTTATACTCTACACATCAAAAATGAGCTCTTTAATAAACACTATCGATAGAGGATTGTATTTGCTGGGGGTTTCGTTACTAATCTTGGGAATAACTGCATTTTTCACCAATAAAACAATATATTTATTTATTGTATCAGTTATTTTATTAGTAATGGCAACTTTTATACAAATTTCAACTTCAATCAAATTTTATAATAGCTAAATTGAGAAACTTTTTTAATCGGCCGTTGTTCTTCGTCCTGCGTGGGTAGAAGTAACAAGTCATAGAGTTCATTGGGTGAGTGCTTTGTTTGATGCTTTTTTGACCTTTTTGGTTTTTTTCATACCTTTCTTGGTGAAGGTAAAGAAGTATCCATCTTCTTTGCACGATAAAACATTTTTTGTCATCCTATCCATGAAAAAGGTAACTGATTCATCGTTATCCCTATTTCCGACTTTGTTATATGTCAATTCGGTCGACTCTGCGATAATGTTGACGTTTATTTTCGTAGCCATCTGGAGCGCTTTGATGTGTTCCTTTACTTACACCAACTACAAGTTTGCTACAAAACTCTGAATACCGCACTATATATACCAAGAGAGAGAGAGAGAGAGAGAGAGAGAGAGAGAGAGAGAGAGAGAGAGAGAGAGTAGAAAAAATATTAAAAATGTTATTTTTTATTTATTTATTTTTCAATAATGACTTACATAAATGAATGCAATATGTGCTAAAAATATCAATATGATTATGATTTTTATAATTGTCGTTATCTGCATTATTTACATAAATACAATAGTCATGAGGGTCGGCGTAATCATATATTTTAAATATTTTGCCAAACAAAGGTTTTTTTTTGTAAATTTTGTTTTCCCAGTTCCAGCTTCTCTTTACGATCATATTTAGTGTTTAAAGTAGCAGTAGTAGTTTTAATTTTCGAAACATTTGCATTTTCAATCAAATTGTTGAAAAAAGTATAATTTTTTTCAGCAGCTGCAAATAACTCGGCAGCCGGCATGTCTTACTGTCATTGAGTGCTTTCGAGCACAACACAACTTACCACCTCATCAAAAAGGACAAAATTACGCGTTTCTTTTACATGAAAATTGTATTCAAATATACTGGTGAATAAACAGTTTCCCCCGAGAATTCAAAGACTCCCTCTTGACTATTTTGCTCGTAGTTATTTGGTTCGTACGAAAAGATATAATTAGCCGTACTTACATCCAAATCCAAAATGTTTGCCTTGTTTAAAATTAAGTTGGAAAAAAACAATCACTAATTTATCAGTAGAAGGAGTGGAGGAAGAAGAGAAGGAGGGTGATGACGAGTAGGAAAACTGGAAACTTTGATCGTCATTCCGTCGCTTAATAACAGACATTTTTTGGGTGGCGTACCATAAAATAATGTGTGTTTGAAAGAACAAAATTTTCGTGCTAATATTGCGCAATTTGAAATGTACTTTTTGATCCTGGCATTGTCCATCAGAGATCTTATATTGCTTTCGATTTGAAACAAAAAGGTAATGTTGTACTTGTTGATCTATTCCATCGCCTCTCCTATTAAAGGCTCTGAAGCGGATCGAACGAGTGCAAAATACTGATATTTATTAGTATTCAAATCAGTATATTCAATTTCGTCATTCACCATGAAAGATATGTATTTGATAATCGATTGTAATTTTGGAATTTTAAAGAAGAATCTATAGTATAACTACGAGAGGGATAAATGTATGAATTGTTACCAGATGGAACATAAACAATGACGTGTTCTTCTTTTAACTTATCGAGAATGAGAATCTGAGCTGCGCTGAGCTCTAGCGATGTATAATTATCTATCGAAATTATTTTGTAGCTTGAAATACTTGACGGGAATGTTTATCAAATTAATATCTGATTTAGAATACTGAAACGTGCATTTTAAAACAAGCATTTTTTTAATATGTGTTGTAAATTATTAATGATTTGTGCCGCCAACCAGTTGTTGTCTTTATCGAGAACGGAAATTGACAATTTTCCCAATTCAATATTGGGTCGTAAACGAATTTCTTTATCCGTGTACTCAAACGTTTTCGCCACGATCGCTTAGTTAGTAAATTATATGATATTTGTGTTCGAATTTTACCCTTGATACACGACTTGACTGCCGCCTTAGTTTGAGCATCCAACGCATAGGTAAAATCACTATCGATTTGGCTTATGGTGGACCAATAATTTTAAAGTGACCACATTTTTTAAATTTAATAATCGAATTATTTACATCGTCCGTGCAGTTCATCATGAAATCTATGTATCCTTCAAAATCGTGTTTTACACATTTACCCAAGTTAGAGCCAACATACTGAATCAACCTGGTTAATTATACAGTCACATGAGGTTGTAAGTTTTTCGCAAGTATCACGAATCCAGTTTTACTAGTATCGAGTACTTTGTCAAAACTATCAATTATTTTGGCAAGGTCTTTAAACGAATTCGATTCGGCAACCATCATGTAATTATTGTATCTGTCCAATGTATCGAAATTATTGAATCTCAAACGATGTTGAGAAACTTTAAGTGATTTCAATTCCGGTAGAATTAGAAATGTTTATCTATTTTCTGATTCGATTTCCGCCAAGTCGATAATATTCTAGAAAGAAACTTTATCCACATTATATAAAAAATCAAATGGCTGAGCGCAATTTTTGTTTAATGCACAAATAATGTGGTGTGGGTCATTTGCCAATAGGCCAATGTGCGAACATTTAAAAGTCGCATAATCTGTTTCCAAATTATCTAAACATTGTAATATGATTAAAAATTTTGTTTAATACGTTTAATCTCATATCCCTTTTCTCCCGCCTCTTCTTGATATAAATTATAAGGAAGTTTTGCCTCAAAGTTTAGAAACAAGTATAGTCATTCAATGATGGTAAATTTTGTAAACTGTAAATAAAGTTTTTATAATCGGTGAATTTTATCGTGTTAATAAAAAAATGTTTTGAATAATCATTTGTTAGACCTTCTGAAATTGTAAAAGGCCCTTTTTTTTTAAAATTGGCACCACCTAAATTGTTATTGTTTTGAAACCTCTGCGAACTTCTCATATTTCAATTTAGTCTTAAATACAAAAAAATAATAATAATACGTTACCTTTTTTTGCAACACATAAACTTTTTATTCACACTATATCGAATAAAAAAATATTTTTTTGTATTTCCTTATGGATAAAAAAATTACTATAAAGGGTTCAGTTTGTAAGAAACGTTGTTTATTACACCGGCAACATATATGGTGAAAGGTTTAAAATATCACAATGGTCCCTTTATTTTTTTTGGCTGTTCCTCGAAAATATCATCAAACAAAGAAAAAACCTATTTCACGGATCAATACCTTTGGGAAAATCGTCAAGTATAAATTACGAACGAAGCGTGGCCTTCCGGCTAAACGAGACTGGAGTATGTATTTTATATACGTGTTGAGTAGTAATGAAAAGTGTTCACGGGCGCAACGAATTCCACGTGAAAATCTCGAGGACAAGTTAATTGCCCTTGTATATTCATCGAATTCCGAACCGAAAGTTGTGGAAACAAACAACAAATTTTACTTCGTCATAGTTTACTCTTTCAATGGAACAGTAATTTGTTTAAAACAACTTTATTTACATGGCTCGATGAGAATGATGGTGAGTTGGCTACACTACGTTAAATGGACCTGCCGGTAGTGGGACCTGGGTGGTCCTATTTCAGCTCGCCAATGATGGTGCACAAAAAAATTATTTTACAACAGCGTGAAGTTCGGTGCGATAGAAAGAAGATGCCACACATACGAGCAGGGTGCCTTGCTGTGGTGTCGAGTTTTAAAAAAATATCCCAAGTTACGGGAATATCAGCACTTCACACAACGTACCAACAACAGATGTTTTCTGTGGCTGCATAGCATGAGAGAAAGTCTCAGCAAACTGACTCGTTGGGCACTCTTACTCCAGTTGTATGACTTTGAGGTAGAAAATGTTGTGGGCAAGGAAAATCAGCTGGCTGACCACCTCTCCCACACACCAGGCGAAGCAATATCATGCATCAAAGAGGATTGGAAAGACATCCTCTCCCCCTCCTCATCACATCAGAGACATCAACAGTGCAATGTACCACAGTGACATTGCTACCAACCACACCCCCCGTTGACATCATTATGTGATGCTGTCATTAAGGCACAAATTATGTGCTCCAACTCAACAAAGTGGCCATAAGCATGCGCAACCAAGCAGTGGGAAATTGGCAGGTGACTGATGGCTGTGTAGAAACATGTGCGGGTGCAGCACGTGAAGTGTGGCACGTTTATGTACCCATAACAGCATGTGACGAAGTTCTATTGCACACACCCTCCAGTAACCTATCTGGCCACCCAGGTGCAGAACAGACCCACAGTAATGTGTTTAAGTATTTTTACTGGCCTGGCATCTCTGTGCACGTGCGAGCATTTGTACATGGGTGTGACATTTGGAACCACTTCAAAAGTCGTCTAACCGATGGACTACCCAAACAGTAACCACGCGAATCTACTGAGCCTTTTGGAACAGTCACTTAGGAAATTATGGTTAATTACACACCTACACACCTTTGTGTAGGCACACCTACAGGGAAGAAGTTCATAGTAGTAATGATCAATCTTTTCTCATGCTGGGCAGAGACCTATCCTGAATCAAGCACACATGCCCACACCATGTTCAGGTCAATGGAAAATTAATTTTTCGCCCACTGGAACTACCTGCATCTGCTACTGAGTGGCAATGGCTATCAATTTACTGGGTGTGTTTGGCAGGAATTCTGTACAAAATGGCGTGTCCGCCACCACATGATAGCTGTGAACCACTTATGTGCCAATCCCATCAAGAGGTGGAATCAAGAACTAAAAACAAAACTCTGTATCCGCATGGGATAAAACCACACTTCGTGGGCCATGCATTTACCAGTGGCACTCTTCACACTGCGAACCCTGGCTATTCAGACCACGGGGAAGACACCGGAACAGCTGCTACAAAGTCGTGAACTTCCCTTCCCCAGAGAATTCAGGAGTGGAGTGGGAGAATGCGCCACCTCTTCCACCGAAGGGTAAAGTATGGAGGAGGAGAGAGAACGAAGGAAGAGGCGAGACGGAACCAGCACCACTACGCTGCGCAATGGGGTACCTCTTTCCCTTGCCCTCCTCCACAGTACCAATCTGGCCAGTATGTGTACATGTGTGCCAGCATGTGTACATGTGTATGCATCCACAATTGGCTGGGCAAAATAAGTTTTGTGCAGGCTTCGCTGCTAAGTAGAGTGGTCCACACACACTCTTACAAGCAGTGGGTGAAACCTATTACAAAGTTCGCATCACTCGCCGGAGAACAACGTCATTCCATCGTGATGCGTTGCGCCTTACCAGAATCGGAATCTAACTGCCTCCACCAGGAGGCGATGGGAGTGGGACCAACTTAACACCTCCCATCGACACAGTAAACCAAACATCGTAAAGGCAGGATAGCATGCCAAGTGCACCAGCAGGGAGACAACCCGATGCCCCGGTGTCCACAGGAAACCCCCTCTGCCGACTTCAGCCTGCCCAACATCTTTGCTCCACCAACAACTGCCAACTGAGATGTCACCAACAGAGCAGCAGGCAGGCCACCTTAGGACGGCAATGGTTGCCAGATGAGGCCCCTGATTGACAGCATTGTGATGCTCCCAGGATGCCCAGCTTCCCCTGCACAATAATTTAATCCATTGGCCTCTGGATCAGCCCTCTCTGATCAGCAGGACCATCATGAACCATGTCGCAAGCAACACAGCTGTCGCCCACCCAGCACATGAAGCTGCAGCAGTGATGAATAGGGAACTGAAGGGCATTCGTCCACTCCGCGCTGCGCCAAGCAGGCTCATACAGCATGATATACCATGTACATGGCCTGCGGGCACACACCACACAAAGCAGCTGGTACAGCACTGTTATCGTCGTGGAAGCAACAATCCCGGCAACAACAATCAACAAGGGGAGTCAGCCTTGACAATCTGTGGTCATGTGGTGAGTTTCGCCCACCGGCCACATGCTGCAGCTGAAGAGAAGGAGTCTTATGAAATAACGGCCAATAGTTGGCATTTGTTTTGTGTGTGTGTTTGTGGGGAGGAGGGGCCATTTGATGTGTGTCACAGGGTCCTCTCGAGACTGTTCGTCCCGCACTACCAGTAGCTTCAACCATCGCCCACGTGAGGGCAGAACAAGGCACGAAGAGCATTCTGTGTGCATGCATGTGCAGTGTAGTGTGCTGGTGGTTTTTGTGTTGTGTATTTGCGTGTTTATATATGGCATGTTTAATTAATTTTTATTATTAATAATTCATATTATTAATTTCTTTCAACATCCTGCTCGCCTCACAACAATGGGAACCAGGATCATTATCCGACCAGATCACAGGATTTTCGCAAGTGGGAATCGTGCCGGACGATGCAGTTGGTCGGCGGGTTTTCTAGGGGATCTCCCATTTCCCCCCTCCCCTTCATTCCGGCACCCCTCCATATTCACTTCAATCATCCTCATTCTCTCTGAATAACTCGATGTTGAGAGCCGCCCAAATCTCTTCAGCTCTTCAATTCACTTCAATCCATTTCAAAATCTTGTATTTTTGGTGAGTACTTTTGTACAGTATGTTAGTTTTAAGGTTATGTAGTGATGTGGGCCACTGTTTGGTTGCCATAATGCACCGACCACAAGCCAGGTAACGTTTGGCTAGACCATCGAGGAGAGAAGGTTATGTGGATAATATGAAATTTATGCCATAAACCAGGAAGGCTGCAGTACTCTCAGTGGAGAGTACTAGAATTGATGAGGTGGTGTGGCCGATGGTCTGAAGTGGCCCCCTCGATGTCCATGACTTACATTGTAGACATTCTTGTTATACCAGATGACTGTGGGCTAGTGAAGGTTATCTGAGCTACCTCCATACGCTTGTACTTACTCCCGGGGCTATTATAAGGCCGCCTTATGCCTTAGAAGGTTATGTCAGTATTTTCATGTCGATTAAGCAACCGTGACGTGGTCGGGTATATAAAAGGCCGAATTCCTTATGACTCCATTTATTTTCGTCTTCCCCATAGAGGGCACATACATTCTGGGCTCACTGTTAAAGTGGGTAAATGCTAATACTGTGAAAAATTGCACTAGGCCTACATGAATTACGGTAACTTACTTCACTGTCATAAACAAGATAACCGAGTTCAAAGTGTTTCTCTCCCTGGACAACAAAATGATAAAGGTTTTGGAATATGACGTTAAATTATTGATAAACTACTTGATTATAACAAGAATGTTGTAGGTCCGGGGAGGTTGTTAAATGTGCGTCCTCGCCACTAGATCTTGGCGACTGTACTGAACACAAGTTGGTGCGGCACCCGCTGGTTGCCAGGTCTCTGCAACAGGTCACATGACTTGTTGACAAGAGGGACTTTTATCTTACAGAAATAAAATACATGACAATGAAGCAGAGAGTAGGTTAGATATAAATACCCTTGGAATAATACCTTAGTGACAATTAAACAGAAAATATGAAAAATTAATATTTGCTGGTGGCTGTGTTGCCACAATTTCCAAAACTTCACTTTTGCTTGTGATTGTTTTTGGGGCTAGAGCCCCGCAAGAGCCTTCCCGCATCAATCTGATTAGTTACATAATCATTAAAACCCTAACAAGACCTAATTCATTGGCAATATAACAACAAACACTTATATTCTAAGTACTTACATGTTTAGGATAGCCTGCCATGTGCGAGTCACATTATTGGTTGCAGTGGTTAGTCGCCAGAGAACTAGATTGTAATGCTGGCGAAGCTAGTATTTACTGCCATGACTATTTAATTTTTTTATTTATTTTGACAACTGGCATCTGTATGGCATGTGCCCCTAAATTGAGAATAATTATTACTCCACTGAAACTACTCTCACGTTTCCACATGTTACTCTGTTTGCACTCAGTGGTGTCCATAGTGGGCAGCATGACACTACACATATTCATTAAATCTCTCTCATAAATCCTTAACATAATATTGGTGCAGACTTTGGCATGCCTAAGCTAAAGGATGCAGAATTAATAATAGTGAAATACACATGGCAGTTACCCTCGAAACTGACATACGCAAACCCTGAAAAGACTCTGTGACAAAAAGTCAACATGAAAATGTAAATAATAGCACGTGGTACCCTCTCGATCTCGTAACAATAACACTAATACATTTTATTTACCGAATATCACCATGTGGCATTCTGACTGGCAATCACACAAAAGGAAATACACAACATAAAACAATTACTCTTGCTTAATACTACACAATTTCATTGATGTGGCACTTTAGTGCCCAGTGGGATCACAAACATATCAATGACATTACACTTTCAATAATAACACACATTACAAACCGTCAAAGAAATACAGACATGAACATAACCAAACACACTGGGGTGTGTCCCTATGCATGCTATGTTGAACTAGTGATTATAAATGGACACAGGTGAGCTACACATGTGGCACTTCTGCTGGGTGCACTGGTGCACAATGTGCACGATGTAGGACACAGCATGAACTTACCTTATGAACACTTAGTAAATTACACAAAGTAAACACTGCACTAAAGAAATTAAAAATGGCCATGAAAAACAAAACACATTAATTTTTATACACTGAAGCACTGATTGTAACACTAATAGTACGTGGCACTGTGTGTTGCTAATGCTTGACGATACTGCTGTCTTGACTGATGTGCTGCCAAACAGGCATGGTGGACAAACTGATTCGTGCTGCACACGTCAAATGCCCCCTCCCCTTCTGGTGGCTGTTCACTCAACTATGAAGCCACCTCTTCTCTCACGTACAGCAGCGGGCCGGCGGTCGATGGTCCTTCCAAGGCCACAAGCTGTAGACACGATGCTGACATTGTGTTGGTGTGCGTGTCGACTGTTGCTATTTTGCTGGTGGCAGCGATGTCCTGACTGCCTCACTTGGCACAGAGTTGTGCCTGCAGGTCCTGCATGTGACATGCCATATCTGAATTCTTTTTGAGTGGCGTGTGCGGGGTGGAGCTCTGTTCTCTGTGTCTCATCCCCGCTACTATTGCTCCTCTCTGCCTGGTGAGGCCTAGGTTGGCTGAGATAGTGGGCATCCCTGGCACACTGATATGCTGTGCCCCTCAACCTCCTGCAGAATTGGTGGCGGGAGATGGCTGCCATCTCGATGGTGTCACGATGCCCTCAGGTGGGATCCGTACCTGTCGATCCTGGCCATCCTCCGGTGGCCCTCCCGGATCATCTGATGTACTGTCATGGGACGTCAGTGGTTCATTTGCTTGATTATTCTGCTGCACTGAGATATTGTTGCCAGTCAGAGCTGCTGAAGACGTCATAATGGCCGGCATCTCAGTTGTGCGAATATGCTGTTCTGTGCTTGCAGGAGACGTCAGGCTTGTATCACAGTGTTTGCTTGAGCCGCTGTAGGCCCTGTTGCATCTGGCATCACAGCTGAATGCATGTGTACTGCTGCTGAATGTTGCTTGTAGGATACTGTGATGAAGCAATGAACTTGATGCACTGTTGTTTGGGTGAAGCGGAGAACTCCTGTACACGGTGTTGCTACATTCGACATAATGAAAATAGCAGTGGAGGGAGGGGTGTGGAATTCTCCCACCTGCCGCACCATGATGAGAAATCCTTTGTTGATACGGAGGCATGGAAGGAGGGGAAAAGAGGGATGACTCGCCACCTCTCTCCCCTGCTGCATGGCTGATCGATTACTAGACTGATTGCAAACAAACACACGTGGCGAAAAATGCACATGCTGTCACTCCAAAACAATAGGCGGGGTATGAAGATGAAAGGCTGTGTTGCGGGGAATGTTATTTGCATTTAACTGTCACTATGTTTAAATGCTGATTTGAGGCCATGGTGTCCTGAATACTGATTTTATTTTGATGGGCGGGAATGCATGTTGAGACCACATGAAATAAGAGCACTGTTTACATACTGTGCATGGCACACTCGGGTCACACTGTTCAGTTGCACTACGGTGCAGAATTTCGCATAACTGTCTACTTGATTGTTGCCTGTCTTTTCGAGATGGGCGTTTTCACTTTGTCTAGCAGGGTGGGAGTTGCGGACATTGTGCTGGCCTCACACACACACACTAGATGTCGGTTTCACAGGGCTGCTGCTGTGCACACTCTGTGTGAACGTGATACTTTTTTTCGCGGTAGACGACGGAGTCAATGGAATGACCGGACACACGACTATCGTTGCTGGCTGCACAGAGGTGTCCGTGCACATCGGAGTTTGTGGCTGAGTTGTGGTGCTCTCACTTCCCATTTCACACTGTGTTGTGGCGTCTCTCTTAGGTGTGATTTTTTCTGGCCGATTCCGGCACCCGCATTGCCAGTGGTGCCTCGTCACTGGACAGTACCAGCATGGATGGGATGGACGCACAATTGTCATCACTGTCTCACAGTCCGCTGCAGTATCCAGAAGCATGGCTGGAGTTGGGTTGATGTTGCTCAGATGCACATTTTGTTGTCACGTGGCAGCTGTGGTCAGTATCGAGTGGGCTGGCAGGCCATGTGACGTGTTGTTTACAAACACCAGAATGGATGTGGCAGTAAGTTGTTGTGGGTTGCATTCTGGCGGTTCACTCTTGGTGATAGAGGTCGGTGTTGTGACCATATCAACACTTGATTTTGCTTGCAGTGGCTGTTACTCATTCCAGAGCGATTGGAGCCCTATTGATATGATGCATTGAGGCATAGATGATGACGTTTGATTGTGGTGGCCAGAATGTTGTTGCAGTTAACTGGCTGGTGACCCCACAATTAACTGATGGATGTCACTTGTTGTGAAAACGGGGAATGTTCTGTGCCCAATCTGTTGCTTACTGCTCGCGCTTGCTTCTCGCTGACACGATAGTGGAGCTGCATTGAAGGCAAATTTGGGTGCAGCACGATTTTCCCCAGGAGGTGTAGATTTCTCTGTAGCTGCAGATTTGCAGCTTCATATGTGTCCATTGTATATGTCCGTAATTTCCCATTTTTCTTCGATCGCACAGTCCACATGATACATGTATGATCACCGTTGGCAAGATAAGATGTGAGTTCCGAACCCTTGACATCTGATCTTCCAGCAGTAGGTCGGTATTTCATCTTGTTGCAGTTGTGCTTCGGTTGATGAGGTGGGCGCTAATGGACAATTGCAGGTGGCTTGATTCATGGTAAATAGGCCCGTGCTCACACGTTTCGCCTTTTTTCATTGTTGGCACATCACTGCTTGCATATAAAAATAAAATCCCATGTTGGTCAGATAATGGTGCGGATGCATAGTGCAGTGGTAGCTGTTATCTTCGCCGGGAAATGTGACCTTGTGGCTTGTGGCTGTCACCAATAAGCCCATCATGGTAGGGGTGGCCCTGCCAGCTCGGAATGCCACTGATGGAGGGGGTAGAGGTCTTGCACTCCCCTCAGCCATGGACTCAGTCCAAGATGGTGGTGTCGTTGATGTCACAGGTGCCTCCTCGACACAATATGGCAGATATCCCCATTCCCGCTAAGCAAAGGTCATTTGGTAAAAAAATTTTCTTTGATAAATTTTCACTTTTTATTTTGCCATTTTCAGTGATGAGTTGTTCCAAATAGATGAATTTCTTCATGGGTAATTCGTCAGTAGCGAAATAGAGGGAGCCGAAGCTCAACGGTTTAACAATTGCACACACACGTGTTCACATGTGCAGCACAAAGTTATGGACAAAGATTCAGGTTTCAGGATGCAAATTTTAAAGTTTTACAGAATGTTATAGGGTTTTCTGGCTGAAAGGACATCCACAATTGTGGGTCTTTTTAAAATAACCATCAAGTTGGGAAAGTCATTTGACACTAGGAAGGTGTCTAGATGTGACCAAGCCCCTAGTTGGGCATAGCCATTTGACTTTGGCTGGATCATCGAGGAGAGATGGTTATGTGGAAAGGATAAAATTAACGTCATATTCCGGGTAAGAGCCAGCACTCTTAGTGGAGAGCACGAGAATTGGTGAGGTTGTGTGGCCGACGGCCTGAAGTAGCCCCCTTGATGCCCACGTCTCAGATTGTAGAACTTGTAGAAAATTGTAGAAAGCTGTAGTAAGTGCAGAATTCCATCCTTGATATACCAGAAGACCCTGGAATAGTGAAGGTTATCTGAGCTACCTCCATACACTCATACTCACTCCCGGGGCAGTTATAAAGCCGCCTTATGCCTTAACAGGTTATGTCAGTATTTTCACATCGATTAAGCGACTGTGAAGTATTCGGGTAAATAAAAGGACGAATTTCTTACGACTCTATTTATTTACATCTTCCCTTTAGAGGGCACATATATTAATTATAGCACTATGCCTACATGAATTATGGTAACTTACATCCCAGTTATATACAAGATGACTGGGTACAGAGTGGTTCACTCCCCAGACAACAAAAAGATAAAGGTTCTGGAATATGACTTTAAAAATATTGATAAACTGCAAGATTATATCAAGAAAGTTGAAGGTCTGGGGAGGTTATTAAATGTGGATCTTCACCATTAGATCATGGCGACTCTACTGAACACAAATTGGTGCGGCCCCCACTGGTTGGCCGGGTATTTGCAACAAGTCGCATGATTGGTTATAGAAATGAAATTTATGACAATGAAGCAGATGCGTAGATGAGACATTAAAAACCTTGCAACAATTACTTGGTAACAATTAAAGAGAAAATGTGAAAAATATATTTTTTCTGGTTGCAGTGCTGCCACAATTTCCTTAACCTCACTTTTGCTTGTGATTGTTTTCAGGGCTAGAGCCTCATGAGAGCCTTCTAACATAAAACTGTTTGCACACATAATAATAAAAACCCTGTCAAGACATGATAAACTGGCTATACAACAACAAACACACTTATATTCTAAGTACCCATGTTTTTAGGATAGCTTGCCACGTGTTAGTCACATTGCCGGTTGCGTAAGCTGGTCGCCGTTGAACTAGATCATAATACTGGTGAAGCCAGTTTTTTCTGCCATGATTATTTATATTTATTATTTACTTTGACAACTGATACCTATATGGTATGTGACACTAATCTGATAATAATTATTACTCCATTGAAACTACTCTCATATGTCCACATGCTACTCTGTTTGCACTCAGCAGTGCCCCTAGCAGGCAGACATGACACTACTCATATTCATTATATCTCTCTCATAAAATATTATCATAATATTGGGGCAGCCATGGCATGTCTATGCTAAAGGATGCAGAATTAATAATAGTGAAACACACATAGCATTTGCCCTCGAAAATTACATACATAAACCCTGAAAATACTCTGTGACAAAATGTTAAAATGAAAATGTAAATAATAGCATGTGGTCCCCTCTCGACCACATGAAAATAACAATAACACATTTTATTTACTGAATATCACCATGTGGCATTCTGACTGGCAATCACACATAAAAGAAAATACAAAACATAAAACTGTTACCCTTGCTTAATATTACACAAATGCATTGATGTGGCACTTTAGTGCCTGGCGGGACACAAACATATTTATGACATGACACTTTCAATAAGAACACATATTACAAACCCTCAGAATAATACAGATGTGAACGTAAATAAACACACTTGGGTGCATCATATGCTTACTACGTTGCACTGGTGATTAAAAATGTATACTTGTGAGATCCATATGTTGCAATTCTGCTGGGTGCACTGGTGCTTAATGTGCACGATGTAGACCATGAACCTACCTTATGTACACTTAGTAAATTACATAAAACAAATACTGCACTAAAGAAATTAAAAATGGTCATGAAAATAAAACACAATTACACTTTATACATTGAAGCACTGATTCTAACTCCCATAGTGTGTTGCACAGGATGTTGCTAATGCTTGACGATACAGCTGTGTTGACTGACCTGCTGTTAAACAGGCATGGTGATGGGCTGATGTGTGTTGAACACGTCATAGGTTTACCACACTTTTGCATAAACAGTTGTAAATATTTATATATTAGAATAAACACATGTTAGTTTTAAGTAAGAGGAATATGTAAGTTCGTGAAAATATAAATCACAGGTCACATCAGCCCTGCTTGAAATAGGGCTCCATTTTATGTTAAGGGTGATGTTTACCTTTTAAGTCTAATGTGTTTGTATATTTTATATTTTCATTGCATGTGCATTTATTAATGAAGATGAATATATGTTTGTGTCTCTTCATCCCATCAGTGTTGCATACAGCGACATAATGCCGTTCATCATAATAATTTAGATTGATTCAGTGTTTTTTTATGTTAATGCAGGAAGGTCGGCCACTCAGCGATTTCTATGCCAACCCACCATCAGTAGCATTTTGGAGTCATAGTGGGGTGGATGTCCGCATGCGGCCCCTCAGTCTTTCATCATTTGCTAATCATGTAACAGCAATAGAGTGATTTTTTCATGTACGAGAACATTTAATTATTTAGTTCTCACTGGAGGGAGTGCTGTCCCACACCCAGACAATTTTGTATTTGGCTGGGACTTAACTTTGCAACTAATTCTCATGTAGGCCTCACACTATTTTTATAAGCGTAGGTGCTCTCCCACTTATCAGAGAAAATGTACTTCAGTGCCGCCTTGGAGGGAATGCGGAAATAAAATATTTTGTTGAATCCGACGTGATGCAAACATTCATTTTGGGATCGCTTCCCCACCACTTTACCAGTTGTCGTAGTTGACGTAATATATAGGATGTTAAAGTGGCCTGAAACAGCCTTACAGGAATGAGATATGCATCTGGACCTACATCCTTGTTGGTGTGTAAGTATATATTATATATACGCATAACGTGTTAGTAAGTGTGCAACAACATCATCCCATCACGATGGAGGCATCCAGGGTCTGCAGGGCCATCGGCTGCAAAACCTTCATCATTAACACTACTGAGTTTTGGCGTACCTTAATTTGTACCAGTTTTGCTCCTGCCTGAGGTATCAGGTGTGGAAGTCTCCAACCTCACCAGTCCTGGATCACCTCGCCCACATTATTGTTCAAGTCAACTTGCATCATGTGACTGGCTAACTTGTTAGGAAGTGGCTTGCTTGCAAATGCTTGCATGCTAGCTAGAATTGTTTAGAGACGGTTCTAATTTTTATTCACCTTCTTGTGCAAGTCGTTTGTTTTATACATTTATGTAGTACCTGTACATTAGTTTTGGCTTATATTGTTAGTTTGAAAAAAAAGAAAAAAAAATTCTATATTAGTGATTTGTTTGATTTGTAAAATCTTTTTGTGTTGTGGTTGAAATAATGTCTCATGCTGCATCATTCAGTACTACCACTGTGTGTACAGTAAGTACAAGTGACTTGAATAGAAGGTATATTCACTGACTTGTTCATATTTTGGTTATTACCACCTTGGTCACAAAATATGTCTGTATTTAACAAACTTAAGTCTGGGTCACTGTCAACGGGTAATTTTATAATATCAAAAATTTTCTCAAATTATTCCATGTCTTCCAATAAAACAAAGATTTACTACTCATGTACATCCACCTACTCTCTGTTATGAGCACTGGTCGAAATATTTCTAATATTGCTGTTGAGTGTCTGGCATGTTTTAGAGCATTATGTGGATTCTAACGACCAACTTGTGTTCAACCTAACTGAAACTGGCTATTAGTTGAAATCATTACCAACACTCACAAAAACGACATGCTACACAACGAATAGTGCGGTGTTGTAAGCTACATCATTATTGTTGCAATAGTGATGTTTAAAAATTTTGAAGAAATGTGTTCCATATGATGGTGTATAGTGACTAGCGTAACAGTTGCCGCTGCTTACGAATTTGAGTGTCTACACTCCCGGTTGTTTCTGCATCAAAAGTAAATAATTAATTGTTATGTATCTTAATAGTTCAAAGTAATTTTCTCTACTGAATTTTTAATTCTAACGTGGCTTGAAATAAATGTATGCTGTATGAAATATTGCTATTTTTGCACATTCGGTGTTTTTTATTTGTGGTTATGTGTTTTGTGGTAGTTTGGTCATTTTAAATTTTATTTACTAATATTTCACCTCCATATGGAAGAAGTGAATATCTTTCTGTGGAATTGGTAACACGATAGTTAATTTTGTCATTGCTAAGAATCACTGCTTTTCCGAAAAAAAAGAAAAAAAGGGAGGGGGGAGCCATAAAATATCACATATGAACATTACTAAATCAAGCTGAATAACGAATTTAATGGGGTGTTATGTAATCAATGTATTGGGAATTTCGTCCCCTGCTGGTGCTGAGGACTATGGCTCTGTGTGTAACGTTTGGCTGTGAGTGGTATTGTTGAGTGCGAAGGGTCTATGCTAGAACATATGTAACATAGGATCACAGTAATTAAACAAAAAGTAAAAACTATTGGAACCTATTTTGAAGTTAGGTTTAGTTTAATTAGGTCTGCATTTGCCACGGCCAGGGGCCAGCAGTTACTAAGCCGTTCAGTTCACACAAGGTGCAATATGACACAGTATAGGCTGTTCACAGTAAAATGAGCACTGGTGAAAGCCTTGCTTCTACTTATATGCACATTATGTAGTCTTCTGCCTTTATAAAATTTACATTGCCATGGGCCTCATCACTTTATTCATGCATGGGTCAAATGAAACTGAAATTTTTAGAAAAGGAAATATTTTGCAAAATTTGCTTGTTTTTGCACTTTGATGCATGAAAGCAGCTAAAAAATAATTTAAGTTGTCACAAATGGTTTTACCTAACACAATATATATTGAATGTTACAATATGGAACTACTTTCCCTCCATTGTTACCAACTTTACTGTGATTGTGTCACACTGTGTGGCCGTTAAAATATATGCAGTTAAGAGCAGTGCATTTTTTATAAGGTTGATTTCAAATGTTCTCACTTTATCGTGAACGGCCTTTACAATTCACTACACTGAACACAGTTTTAGTGCTAAAATTCTACCATGTACAGGTAGAGCCTATACCTCCTCGATATATTGCTGTTAGGTCTCGTATAGGACATGGTGACCTTCTATTCTAATTATTGAGCCTAAACTCCACACATTCTTGTATTTTTGCACTATAATGAGATAATACACTTAATATGGAAATAATTACAAAGACAGCATCTATTATTTTTTTAATTGTTTGTTTTAAATATGAGTGTCTTGTTTTATTAATTTGTAGACTATGATGAAGCTGTACATGTATATTATATGTCACAGCTAATACAGAATTTCATTCACAAGCCTTCACATGGTCAAATGCACAAGGAATGTCCAACATACACAGCACTACTTCACTCACTGCTAACCGTCAACTTAGGCCTATCTAAAATTAACAGCAGGTAGCGGACTCTATTCCCTACAGCATTGTAGTAGGTATATACAATGGAAGTAAACAAAAAAAGCCTGGAATGCCTTGTACTATGTATGTATTTCTTATACTATTTTGACGGATGGATTACAATGCCCCTTTGTATATTTCAACAAGGTAAGCCTTACAAAGAGTTTTCATACCTCTTGGAAGTTTCCTTCAAAACAGACAATATTCCTGATAATTACAGAACTTATAAATTTGAAACATTTCACAAAATAAGGGTAATTGTCTAGAATAGGGTATTTTTTTAAGAAGAGGTGCCAGACTTACTAAATAAATTTTAATGAGTTTTGCATAGCTTACCTTATTGATATCTACAAGGGTTTGATGATACATTAACCGGAATGTCAAAAATAAAATAGTTTAATATATAAGCTCTGCGCTCTGTTTGTTTATGTCGGGCTACGTGTTAGACTTACAAATTCTGGTACACAATTTCAGAAGGATATGGTGTCTTAATACACAATTTCCAAAGGATATGGTGTGTTAATACACAATTTCCTAATGAAATAGTGTCATAAAAATGCTGGTAATATGATAGTGTGAAGGATTATGAAAAACAAGGACTTATGGTGATAGATCAATGTAATAATAAAATTGATAATTTTTAATAATCTCCAGGTGACAAAAAATTTAAAAAGTAAAAAGTTACAGAAAAAATATTATCCTAGCCTACCAAATAGTAATTCAGCTTCCTCCGTACATAACATATTACAAAGACATATATATATGTAATGTTTCAACATAATCTGTAAGTGTAGAAATGCAATTCTCAGAAATTTCTTGCCATTTCCTGAAAGTATGTGATTATATTATTTATAATTATCAAGCTGCATAATGCATCTGCCAAAGAAACTTAAATCTTTTAATATACTCTTATGAATACTGACGTAACTATATCCAGTGCAGAGCCTTATTAGGGTCATTTTCATTTTGCTAAACAATGTCACACTCCATAAAATGTGAACTTAACATCTGAACACTCTACAAATTAGCATATAAATTTCAACACATTAGTTCATGCAATTCATTTACAGCCTTAAACATTCCTGTTTCTATGCCAAATATATATACAAGCAACCACAACACTCTGGTTTTACTGAAATAATGTAATTGTCATCCTCTTGTACCTTTTATAACGGCCATTTTCATGGATGTGGTGCTACGCTCTGGAGATGTAGAAAACTTGAATGGTTGTATCTTGTTCATCAGAGAACCTGAATTTTTTTCACGGGGATTTTGTTTTACTATGTAATAGACTAGATTAAACGCCAAACTACTGGAAGTGATATCGAAAATAAATTTTAAATGAAACAGTATTTATCTGCATTTGAAAATCACGCTGCAACAGCGAAATGTAAATAACAGAATGGAAAAAGTACGTTTGGTGGGCATGTCCACTGTCCAGCCAGGCAGCCATCTAAAAATTATACTGCAATATATAAAAATAGTTTATTATTACTCGGATATATATATATCCATCTGCTGTAGACCAAATACATGGTATGGTATTTGTATCAACTCAAGAGCTGGTATCCGCCATTCTCCCACCAGGCAGAGCTAGGCGATCATATACTAGTGATACATCGGTGTCAAACTATCAATGTTTCAATGCTATCATAAACATAATTTTTGATGGCCGATAGTATTGTATAGTTCACCATCAATGAAGAATCATTGACCATTGATACAAAAACATCTATCTTTCGATACTATCGACCATCGATGGCCATCCCTAGAGGACGCCAAACTTTGTTGGGTACCTGTCGGAGTTCATGTTTTGCCGGCTGTATCCTGATGAACGTGAGCATGTGCATCACTTCTTGCTAACCACAAGAGAATCGTATGCACCACCAACTTAGGTGAGTAAATACACGTACATTGGTACGGTGGTATTTGATAGGTTGTAAGCACTTTTAGTATGTCACCTCCAGTGATGTCAAATGTGGAGGATCTAATACAGTTAAACCTAAGTTAATGATAGGTTGTAGTTGTTGTTTTGATGCTGTTCAAGTGTAGCCCTCTCACACTAACATACTGTTGAGGCGTAAAGCGGTCACGCATCAGTGAAGCTTGGAGTTTCCCCAGAAATGAATTTCATGCGTAGCCCCTTCACACTTACAAATACTGTACAAGAGTAGCCAAACATTATGCACCGAGCCAGAGTCCTCAGGACCAGCAGGGGAGTAAATCCCCAAAACATTGTTTCAACCTCGCCGGCTTTCTTCTTTAGATAGTGACCATGAAGCTGTCTTGTAGGTAACTTGCTGGGGCATCCAAATTTATCTTCCAAATCATGCTGGGACTAAGCAATTTTAAGTTAGATGTATCTGAAGTTGACAAAAATGGAACACTGTGCTAAAATTAATTAAAACCACAAAAATTACTTTAACATTTGTAACTTTTAAGAGCATACTATATATATGTGTGTGTATATATGTATATGTGTGTATATATGTATAAATCAGCTATATCAATCCCTTTTTCAGGATTCAGCCTCTTTAAGCCTGATGAACTACACTTTACAATTTAGCATCACATAGGTTGTTTCTAATTCCTTCCAGGCTAATCGATCTTGTGCAATGTTCTTCCAATTCACACCTACTACTCTTCGAATTTCTCTGTCCCAGCTATCTGGAGGTCTTCCTCTTGATCTTTTCAGGTCTCTTGGTATCCAATCCATTGTCCATGCCGTTGTCCATCTGTAATAACTTCTTCGAGCAATATGTCCAGCCCACTGCCACTTTATAGTTTTCACTCTTTCTAGGATGTCCCTGATTTTAGTTACTGATCAAATGTAGTCAGCTCTCTTCTTGTCACTTCTTGTAAACCCAAGCATTGCTTTTTCCATACCTCTCTGGGCAGTTCTCAGTTTTTGCTTTACTTGAGAGTTCAGGTCCAAGTCTGACAAGCGTATGTGAGGATAGGTAATATGCATTGATCAAATACCTGCTTTTTGAGGTATACTGGCATGTTTGATTTAAAAACTATGGAATTTCTTCCATATGTTCTCCAGCCTAATTTATATGTCGATAGATCTCGGACATCGAGTCGCTATTCATGTTAATTAGCTGACCAATATTGCTGTAGTGTTCTCCAGTCTTGATATAAATGTCGTTAGTTACCACCTTTTTTTTGCTACCCATTTATTTTGCATGATTTTAGTTTTAGAGGTTTATTTTATGGCCTACTTCTCTGCAAACTATCTATAGCTCATTTAACAGTTGTTTAAGCTCATCCAAACTGCTTGAGAGTAAAACTGTCATGAGCAAATGGTAGATTATTAATCCTCGGTTTTGCCACTCAATTTTTGACAAAGCCATTTCTACTACCGATGTAAATAACTTGGGTGAACAGGAGTCACCTTGTTTTACCCCTCTTTCAACAGAAAACTCTTTGGTAGCTTCAGCAAAATGCCACTCATTATCCGACCATGGACATTTCAGTTTTCAAATTATTAAGAAGTGGCTGGGAAAAGGAAGTCTATTAGTGAAGGGTGCAGCAGTTGGTGGCAAAGGCAGACTCATTCTTCAAGAAAAAAGACTTTGCCAAGCTTCTTGAAGACACCCTTGAAAAATATGTATCACCCGAAATCGTCCAGACTTGTTTCTGTAAATGTGGGTTATACCCTTGGAAGCCATCAGGAATCAGCACAGGAAAGCTTCTGGTGATTGATTCACCTCTGCAAGCATCACCACCAGCAACAGTGGGTTCATCAGAGTCGATGGTCACACCAGTACTGGCATTAGAAGAATATTGTGACCTTGAGAAGAGGCTATGGATAATTGGCTAGCTGAAAGAATTTCTATGAGTTGTGAAGGTGCAAAAGACTGAAACAGCAGATTGACACTTGGCATGGCAACAGAATGGATGAGCAACTTTTTAAATTCTGGTGTTTCATCACTCTACTGACCAATATGCAACTTAAAAAGAACACACACCTCTAAAAAACTCTACCCATGGTTCTTCAAACGAATCCAAAATCATCATGACTCCAATGTCCTCTGATCGATCTTCTACAATGGTACCCCCTTCCAAGTCATCCACAGCTTCCTCTACAATCACTATACCATCACCCTTCAAAAGAGCCTGGATGTGGTCTAAGCCCACCCCACCGAAAGAAAAACAATCTTTCTAAGGAATGGACTGCTGTGGCTTCGAGTGCCTGGATGGACCACTATAACAAGAAAATTCAGGCCTAAACTGAACTTTTACAGAAGGAGGAAGAGAGAGCAGCTGCTCGTAAGAAGAAAAAAAGAAGACTCCCAGATAAAGCTAGGTACATACTGAAAGGTGATTGTCGAGTATGAATAGGATGATGGTGATTATGACGGTAAATGTGAGGGAGATAGTAGTGACACCTAATGACAACTTCAAAGCTGGTAGTTTAGCTTTTGTTTGATTTTCTGGTGGCAAGAGGAGACCAACCCTATACAGATAGGTCTCTATAGTCCAGAGCTGCAAATAAGATGAGTTAACAGTGCTGAAGGATTAAGGCTATTGACACGAAAGGAAAACCTCCATTACCATAAATGGTGATGTGTCAATAGTAACATTTTCAGTTTTTTTTAAATTTATTTATAGAATGTCCCAGAGAGCATTGCTCTATTCAATTCAGAGACTGTACATACATGTGCCCGTCTGCGGCTTTGTATTTATTTCTTTACACAGTAAAGTTTGTTAAAATAACAATGCTTTACAATATTTTCACCTATTATACTTTACACATTTTACAGAAACAGTAACAAAGTTCAGTACATGAATTGTGAGATAAAAGGAATCACTACTTTGCATTTACAATCTGTACAATATTCAAACTGAGAGAATTTTAATGAAGGTATTTTACCCACTCCTTGAATGCAGCAGTTTGGCACTCAAACAAGATATGTGTTTGAAAACTCCATCAATGTTAAAGTAAAGTTTTGAAGACTTAACTAAGTTTACAGTAAACTAACTGAATTACTGCAATTTCTGAAATTTCTAAAATTATATTAATATTAAAACTGCAGAAACCCTGATGAAACTGTATCTATCACACCACTTTAAGAGAAATAGGATATAAAACATGCTTTGAACAGATATGTTTTAGACAACAATAAATTTTACAGCAAGGAATGTTAGGTTGGAAGAACTAGTCTTTATGTCCAGACTACTTTATATTTTCAATAGAGTTCAGTCAGCTGGGAATCCATTTTTGACAAGTTGTTGCTCACATTTTCATTTTCAGGAGAAAAAGTCAGAAGGAAGGTAGCGTGGGTGCACTCGACAAAAGTAGGTGTGGTTTAGAGTGGATAACATCTATGTTGGAAAGGTGATATCATTCTATGTGATTCACAGATGTATGTTGAGGTTTCCCTGACAGTTTGATTAGGTCTGTGGATACAATGAAGGGCCTGACATACCTGATTGAAGTATGTTGAAGTTGCAGCTTAGGATGGCAGGTAAGCAGTAGTTGAAATGTATCCCTGTAATTGAGCCGACTGAATTACATTAATTATTTCCATTTTTGTTGGCAACATTAAATATGGTGACACCTTCTACAATGGAGTTAGCAGAGATAACGGAAACATATCCTCATCATGATCCAAGAACTGCTCATGTTCGACTTTGCTTTCTACGCATTTGTTTAGAACAACCAACAACTCTCACTCAACAGAATTGGAAGGCTTTTGTTTCCGGTTTTTAAAATAGATAAGGACTGTTGCAGTACACACCACAGCAACTTTTCATACATTTCTGTGTGGTGAAGGTACATGTGTGAAAAGAACATGCAATGAAGGTGCCAAGGATGTTGGAACACCATTTTTCTTTACCAGAGCGATCACATGGCCCGGAAGCCATGTCATGCGGCGTGACTGGCCAGGCAACCAAATACCCGCCAATGTGAGGGGTGAGCGGCGGGTGCGTAACTACCATCTGTGAGCACTAAGTGAAGCGAGTGGTACAGCCTATGTCACTACCCCACCTAATAGTGACATCCATGAAAATGTGGACCCCACCATGTGTGTGCTGGCAGTGCCAACAATGTAAGGAGACTAACTTGTTGATAGGTGAATGACCCTGGTGGAAAGTGCATCTGTGTTTGTGGGATGGATGAAACTCTGAGTCGGGGTCACAACCGAACAGGTATGTGGAATCAACAGTGACGGAATTAGTGCATGTAGGGGGTTTAAAAAGGGGTTGCAGGAGACACCAACAGTTTGTACCTACCCGGTGTGTACCTGACAGCTCATGGCTGTCTGCCCCCCTTCTGGGAATCCTGTGAATGCCGACAGCTGCGAGACTTGCTGGCGTCACAGACCTCCTCTCACCTGCTAGAGTTTCTGATACGTTTAGCGATGAAGCAAGAATGTTCTGGTGAGTCTGGTTGGCGCCTCAGCCCTCCGCGACGCATCATGCAAATTGGGAAGATTCTAGGTGGCAGCCTGAGACACTATATATACTGCCACAGCCCAGTGGCCAGCAATCTTTGATGGAGGTCGCCAGGCGAGTGTGGACGACGACTGGAGATTGAAGGACGACTGCGAGTGAGGTGTTCGTGGTTTGAATGGATAAGAGGGTGTGAAACTGACAAGTGAAACCTATTGTGCATGAGGGTACTTGGAGGACTCTAGAACATTGCGACTGGTGGGACATGGACTGAACTGAGGTGGGACTGAATGGAAGTGTAATACTGATTTTATTGTAAATATTATAACTGTCAAATATTGATGCATAAATTATAAAATAATTGAATAGGTTGATACACTGTCTATTGGGACTGATATTTAATTAATTTAATTGATTTCTTTGTCGTAATAAAAATTTTATTTATTGGTGTCAATTGTGAACAATAAGTGATTTCAATTTATTGTGAGAATTTGAGTTCAGAGAATTTTGCTGTACTCATTGTAAATAAAATAGGAAATTATAATTAATTCTTTTATTTGATTAAGACCTCCATCCCTTAATGAACATGGTATAGCCCACTAATTTCTAGAGAGATAAAGTGTAACAATATATTGTTTTATTTTAAAGTGTCCTTTTTTTGCAGTTGTTGCTTCAGAATTGTTTTTTGGAATATCTTTTTAAATGTTTGTGGCATAGCTAATACTGGGACAGTGTTATCAGTTAAAAATAAATTCTTGCTATTAAATTTGATATGTTTTTAATGTTGAATTAAATGTTATGTAACATTTAAATGTATTGTGTTTTGTTAATATTTGGAGGTACAGTCATTATCTTGAAAACAGTTACGTTGGCTCAAAAAAGTATTCCTCTGGTTAGTCACATTACATTATTGTACATTCTCTGATGTTCAAATGCCATTCATAAGTTTTTGTTCTAAAATAATAGTAACCTGTGTACAATCAAAGCATAAATTATAAGGCATGCAGACTTTGACGTCAAACAAGTGTTCGTCTAGACAGCATAGTGCCATGATTCACTCTCAGGAGATGCCTTTTATGGGATGTGCAAGGGAATAAGGCAGCTTGTTTTCATTTTTTTGGCAATCATGACCTGAAATTGGATGAAAAAGTAGGGAACTGAAGAAAAGGATAATTGCAATAAGAAGATTCCAAAAGCGAAAATCATTGAAAGATAAAGTAGGAATTATAAACACACCCATCAGTACAGTTAAGAACATAATATACAGGTTTCTTGAAACTAGAGCCTATCACAACAAAGCAAGAGGTAGTCTCCCATCTAGTCGAACGCAAAGAGAAAAACATAACTTAGTCAGGTAAGTTAAAGTACACCCGAAAGTGAATATTATGAAGATTACAGCTGACGAACAAATTTTAGGAAAGCATGTCACAGCACAAACAGTTTCAAATTTGCTTCATGAAACTGGATATAATGTCCGAACAGCCAAAAGAAAACTTCATATCAGCCAGACGAACAGTCAAAAGTGAATTTCCTATGCTAGGGAACAGAATAACAACAGCTATGAATACTGGAGAAAGGTCGTATTTACTGATAAAATTAAATTCAACCTATTCAATTCAGATGGTGAGTAACTGTTTGACTGGGATCAAACTGTAAACGATATCAAAAATTCTCACAGGTACAACAAAATATAGTTTGGTTCCATATTTGTTGGGGGCTGTACGAGTGCTAGTGGTGTAGTCGAGTTGTGTATCATTGATGGTACGCTGTACCACAAACTCTAGATTAGCATTCTGAAGTCTCACAGTCTCAAGAGTGTCAGCAACATGAGCCTTACTGGGGACTATGTCTTTGCCCAGATAATGATCCTAAATATACAGCCCTAAGCATAAAACTGTAGTTGCTATAAAACACACCACACTTGATAACGCCTCCATGGTTGCCGGACATCAATCCCATTGAGAATTTGTGACATATACAAGAAGAAAGAATAAGGATGCACATTATCTTGAAGAAAAACAATTTAAAGAAGCCATTATTAGAAAATTTAAGAATATACTAGCAGAAATAACCAGAAATTTAGTCAAATGAATGCCACAATGTATATAAACGTTACAGGAAATCATGAAGAAAGGAGGGCCAGCCAGCTATTAATGTTTAAATAGACAACACCTAGAAATGTCTTTTTGTGTATTGCAGAGGATTACTTGTTTTTGGTGATATGTGTACTTACTTTCTGTTTAGGCATTACTATTCCTACAGGAGAATAATGTAATTACGTTACGTATGTTTTGTATCTATATCACAATAAATAATGTGGCGTTAATGTACCCACCATACAATGCTCTTTTCTGTCAAATATATATCCGTAAACATGAAGCCTGTGGAAAGACAAATTTTTTTTGATGTACTGTATATATTATCCTGAAAACCGTTCTTGCTAGGAACAATATTAAAAACGTTATTGTGATAAGTAATACTCATAGTGTCCTATAAACCTTTTTTTAACTTAGTTGAAAAAAAACTATAAACTCAGATACGTTACCTAAAATGTAATGATTAACATACATTTGTAATATGAAATCTTTTATTTTGTGCACTTTTAAATGTGTTTTTCTGCCATGCAAATGTGCTAGTGCATTAATGCATGTAAGCTCACAGATATACGTGATTACAGATCCATAACCAGTTCAAATTCAGACTTAAGTAATTGCTGTCTAAAACTGATTTGTGGTATTTTGGAAAATGTAATATGTTTTATTTTGTTTAATAGGTTTACATAAGTAAGAAAAAGCACATAATGTCTGCTAAAGCAATACGTGAAGCTACAGGAAAGGATTTAATCAATCGTCATCTTTCCAGTGGCACAGCAATTGCAAGTTGTCAGTTTGCATCAGTTTCTGAAAAAACTGATTGGAATCAACTTGTGGCTGACAATCCTTGGCTCAAAACAGAGGTAAGACTTTCATGTAAAAATTGTTTAGGTGAAATATTTGCATTTTTTCTGCTGAAGATATGCTCAACATAGTTCAGGTCCTATTAAAAAATGTGACCAAGATTAGAGCCATAGCTTATCTGTTTTCTCTTATGTTTTATAAAGTTTTGAAACATTTGGAAATATGATAAAATTTTGCTTATGTTATTTGCTAATATATATTAATGTGAAGTTATACTAAATATATAATTTTGTTTGGTATTTCTACTTGAAATGTACTACCACACTCCCTCACTTCCCACCATATTTTGCATGTGGAAAGTGTGGTAGAAGAGGCCATTGGTCAATGGGCACAACTAGAACATAATTTTTGGGGGAATCGCACAACTTCCCACATGTTTCCAGAAACCATATAATCCTATATTAGTTATACTTATTTGTAATATTATATTGTGTATTCAATTTTAATGTTTTTCATAATATATGTGGATGTATTCATACAATCAGTCAATATCACAACAGTTATGGTCTTTAAGCCAGTAGACTACTTGCCTCCCACCAAAGCTAACTGGGTTTGATTTTAGGTGGGGTCACTCCCGAATTTTTGCATGTGGGGATCGTGCCAGACAATGCTACTAATTAGTAGGTTTTTTTCAGGCTGCTCCTGTTTCCCCCACACTTTCATTCCGACATTGCTCCATACTCTCCTTTCTTCACCCTCATCAGCTCTCTAGACCTCAATTTTAAGAGCCGCCCACTTTAAGCCAGCTTTTTGAGACTCCTATCTTTACTGCCCTTATTATTAGTCGTATGTCACACAATGTCGCTGCAAAATTTTTAGTTCTAGGGTAATTAAAAAAAAAAAATTGTCACTGTAAGTGAAATAAATTGTATTTTTTTTTCTAAAAATCCAATAATTTAATTTTAAAAACCTATTTAAACGTTTTATTTTGTAAATACCTACAATGGGATTCCAGGTCTTATGTGCGAGTTAGAGTTCTCATTATGTATTTATTGTGATTTACCAAATCAGTGATTTGCTCACGAGAATTACCATCCTATTTAATAACATAAAGAACAAACCAAATGACTTTTGACATGAAATATACAATAATTACTAATTTGAATGTGGTTATCATTATGCCTATGGTGCTTTTTTAATTTTGAATTATTTATATATTTATTTATTTTATCAATCAAATGAGAGTTACTTTTCATGGGAAAAACATTGTGTTTGAACTACAGCTGTAGACACACAAAAGATGTTATATAAGAGTATGGACACTTGAGTAATACAGAAGTTATTGGAGTTTCACACATCTCAAACACATTAACTTTATTTGAAAATTCATAAAATATTCTGTTCCCCTTTAGGATGAGTCTTGGATCTTAATATTCCCAACCCTTGTCCAAACTAAATGTAAAATGTATCACACTCATTTATTTTAAATAGTTGTCCACTATAACATTCTGTATTGAAACAAGTAACTTTGATTTCACCGTCATCTTCAACACCACTCTGACAAATTCTGGCATATCTATACTTGGTTGTTTTCTTCTTTCCCCAAAATACTGAATTAAAACATGTATCCTTTGATGAATTTTAGACACTGCTGGTTCTAGCAGTGGTTTTTCATCCTCTTCTCCAGTAACTAGATTTTGAAAATATGTTCATCAATTGTTGTAACCTGCAGAGAACTTCTTTCTTCATCAGATTCACTTGATGAGTATATCAGGCTATAAATGCTGTTCCTATTTTCTGTTGTAGTACTTGTTTTCTTTTAGAGTGTTTATTTGATGTTGAAGCTTCATAATTTTTGTTGTGTACAAAAGAATGCATCTTCTGTGTAAATATGCACTCATAATTTACCTTTACCCCAGGTATTTTTTTTGCAAAAAACAAGAGGCTTTGCGATAATATAGTGAGCCCTTTTTGTGTGCACTCAATTGATGAACCCTTCATGTACCAACAATACTTGAAAGTTTCTCGGGTATGATTGCAGTAATTTGATAAATGTCACCTTCCTTGACGTAAAACATCTTCACATTGCCATGTTTTGACAAATTATCAAATAAGATGGTGGCATCAGTTAAATCATTACCATGTGCATTAAAATCATTGGCTAACATTTTCAATGCTCTACCAACTCCATCTGGAGCTCCTTTTCCATGTGAAGCCTAAAATTGACCATGTGGTATTGTTAAATCTTAAATAATATGTTATGTGCCAAAGTAAATAAAAGTTTTTCTTTTGACAATATTGGCTTGATGGTCCATCTGAAAAAAAAATGAATTGACTTCACATTAGGAAATTCCTTTCTTAAAAATAAGAGCAATGGCTTTAAATGAGCCCATATAGCAGGAGGCCCATGATTAGTTGAAAGGGAAGACTGAGGCAAAATTACAGGATTTGGTTGATTTGACAAATATATCACTCCAGTATACAGAGTTGCTTACTTCCTTGGTGCACCAAAGTGAAACAGTTGAATTCCCAATGCTAGTTTGCAGCAAAAGTTTTCAGAAAAATATATTTGCATCACTGTCATGGTCTTACAAATTTTCTTTCAGAGATTTGTATGCCAAATTCTGTTTTTTTTTCCTTGTTGAATATGTGTACTTTAAATAATTTCATGTCTCCTTTAAACTGTTTTTCTAATTCTTCTGCACTACCAGTAATTTTAACTTTTGCTGACAATTGTACACCCTTTGCTTGTATATTACCTGCAACATTTTTGTTCCTAGTTTCTCTAAGTGTTTGCCATTCATGCCAATATACTACTTCTTTAGGATTGTCCAGAGTGACAAGAACTTCCTTATCTTTACATATAACACATGTACCATACATGCATTTTTATGATGATTTGTCACACACTATGAAATTGCATAGTTTAAGTGGGTCTTTTTCCTCAACAATTTTTATTTGTTTCAGCTCCATTACTTTTAATTGCATGTTTGTATGCTGTTTACATAAACAGGTATTTCTACAGGCATCAGTAGGTTTCAGCACATAAAATGGCCAATTTCTGGCAAATCTTACCATTTTCTTTGAGAAAATCTACATACAAAGATTTCATAGAGGCATTTAGATAATGCTTCTGTTTTTTATTTTCTTTCTAGTAACAATTACTTTGATACCGGCAGTAGTACGGTTCACATCTTCCCTAAAAAAAAATAGTTTTTTTTTTTAACATTTTGTTTTCCAATTTCTCTCATTATTAATTGTTTTTTACTTACAAGTCCTAAAGGCTGTACCAGCTATTCTCTGAAGGCTCTAATGCCCGATTGTCTTGTTTATTAGAACCGTGCCTATGAACAGTTTTTTTTTTTTTCTTTTTGGTAGGAATTTTTAATGGAAGTGACCAAAGTATTGTGGAAAACAAGTGTTTTAGCTACTTTGAATTTCGTCACATCACTGCACCTAAGTTTTTCAGACATATTTCCATAGGATTCTAAATCAATTTCTTTGATTTTGATCAGGGGGTTCATTTTCTGGTGTTAAAATTTTACCATCTGCCCTCTTGGATGCTCTCTAAACTCTTTTTCTCAACATGCTCGTCTTTTTCTTCTCCTGTTCCAACTTCTCATTTATTTTTTATAATTTTGCTTTTAGCTCAACATTTTCTCTTACATATTTTGAGTTATTTTTTAGTAATACCTTTCTTCCACGTCTTCTGTAACCATCTAGGGTTGTTGTTACTGAAGGACTTGTTGGGGGTGAGTACAGTTGCACTGTTGGCTTCTTTTTATAACACCTTTCTTTTAGGCCTCACTTGCTGACGTTGGGCTCTCCCCGAAGTTGGGCTATTTTCTTTTTCTTTACATTCCTGAAATAATACATATTTTGCCATGGCGGATCAGGGTAATTTGGGTATAAAAACAGCCTTTTTTTAAGTTTCACGATCCACGGCTTCTTGTCATTTTACGTTTTTCTTGTAAGTTATTTATGTTAGCAGTGTGAATTTCTAAAATGATTTTATTGCACTTTCTTGTCACAACATCAATAGTGTGACAATTCATTTCTGCGGAAAGAATTCCTAACTTTTGTAAAAGCACATCAGCATAGATAAACTATTGGGATTAAAATACCTATGTTGAACTAATTGTAAACATTTTTTATTTGGTTTAATACAATGGTAATTTTAATATCTTGTTTATAGACTATCAGTGTGGCCTTTTAGCAGAAGTTATAACACTTTATTGTAGCCTCCTTTACAGCATGTGTTATCAGCTGTGCAACAAACTGCGAGAGAACGTTCCTTGCAAAATTACAGTTCAAAAATGTCTGACAACAAATGCCAGGAAACCTCTCATAAGGGCAGGAAAGGCAGGAAACCCATGTGAAGATGGGTTTGCAATTACAAACTTTATTTAATTACATTGAAATCATGTGATATTAAAAGATGCAATTCTGTAGGCATGCCAAACAATTCAGGCACTGTAGCATGCAAGTACCCATGTTGACTTACAGCATACCCTACATAGCAGAATGCGGGTTGCCACCTTTTCACATAGTGAAAAAAGGGTTGTCGTACATTGAATTACCATTGCAAGAAGTAAATAAAAGTCCTTTTGGTAAAAGAACCTCCGACAAATGGTTTGCGAGAAAACAGATCTCCAAGAATTTAAATGCCACGTAATGCTTATGAGGTTGGCTAAATGGTGATAATGACCCACACATACTGCTGTAAATCACAATTGTTTTATGTGAAAGGTTGGCATTAATTGTGTTCTACTAGGATTGTTTCAGTGTAATTAACTGGTTATTTGGTTAATGATTGCATCACGTACATGTTTATTGTTACTGTTAAAGTAGTAATGTAATTGTCTTCATAACGTCAGTTTCTTTAATGTTGTTTTAATTGTGTTAGATTTATTATGTCATTGTTTTGTTCTTACTTTGTGATGTGTACTTTTATTGTTTTGTGTACATTACATTTTGATTACATCGTAATTAAATTACATCACATGAGGGTGGGTCTGCACATTTGGGACAAAGTCGAAGGAGATCTCGTAAAGAACATTGTTTGTGAAAAAACAGATGACCACCGACTAGTCGTGTAGGAGGGAAACACCAGCAATGGAAACAAATGGTAGTAACACATTATAAATTGTGACATAATATTTCGTCTTCATGTTACCTTACAGGAGGTATTCAAAGTGTCCTCCCTGAATCAAATTACACTCAGTACACTGCTGTAGCAGTGACTGTCGAACTCTAGCAAAGATATCATACCTCTGGCGCTGTTGGTCACAAGTGCAAATATTCTCTCCACCAGTTCTTGTTGTGTAGCATCTGGGGTGGAGTAAACGACAATCTTCACATACCCCCAAAGAAAGAAATCAATGGTAGTTAGGTCGGGCAATCATGGTGGCCATGCAACAGGTCTCCCTCGCCCTATCAAATGCCCCCTTTAAGTGTTGTTCAGAGGTTCTTGTACACCTCGGCTGAAGTGCGCTGGGGCACCATCATGCTTGAAACAGAGGTGTCTGCATATCGTGAGGGTACGTCCTCCATGACCAGTGGAAGAGTGTTCTACAGGAAGTCAAG